>JAFFSR010000399.1:615000-805000 GCA_017163975.1 Anastatus disparis | reverse complement strand
AATTTCTTGTTGAATAATTCATTTAAGAAGATGTAAAATAGACACTACACCTGTACTCATAAATATTAATTTTCTCTCTATTTTATTGCAAAATTTTTGGCAAAGAGATGCATTAGCTTGAAGTATGCTAATGCATAAAGATTATTCAGTTAAATTTTTAAATAAATTCATTTATTAGTTATTGAGAATTTTGGGTTTCAATAATGATTGTCAAGATTTTTCGATTTTGTACCAGGATCCAAATATCTTAAGAATTAATGAATAAATTTATTTGAAAATTTAACTAAATAATCATCCTGGTACATACTACAAGCTAATGCATTTCCTTTCTGGTAATTCAACAATAAAATGGAAAGACAGTTGATATTTATGAGTACAGGTGTAGTGTCCGTTTTACATCTCCTTAAACAAGAAAGTATTGAACTAAAAATAGTTAAAATTTTAATTTCGGAAATATTAATAAGTGTTGTAATTGCGAATAAAAATAAAAATGGCGAGAAGAAGATCAGAGATACTGATTCAAGAATTAGATAATCTTGATGGGACCAGAGAGAAAGATTTTAACACAAAACAAAATGAATGGATGAAAGCTGTGTCATATGAGCTGACATTGTTGTTTAATAAACAACAAGAGTTGGATGACAAAATTACAGCTAGTCCAGACAAAGCTATAGTCTTTAACTTAGAAAAAACCGCAGATGCGGGAACAATAAGTTTTAAAGAGCAAATAAATGAATTATCGAACAAGATAAGAAACTTGTTAGAAGATAATATTGTAATTAAAAATCTCTTAAACAAATATAAAAAAGAGAATGAAGACTTAGTTACTAAAATTGAATCCCTAAATGAAGAATTGATTAAATTAAAAAAAACAATAAATGACGATGAAGCTATTAAAATGGTTTGTGACAATCTAACCCAAAAAATAGATGATACTGCTCAAGAACAAGAAGTAAAAATTAATGAATTAAAAAAAAAATTAAAAAATAATGGGATTTGAACGCAAGGTTTCGAACCTTATAATAACAAGATAAAAATTCCTTTGCCAAAGTATGAAGGCACTGAGGTTGAAAGGCCTATGAAATTCCTAAATGAATTCGAAAAATATATTGCACTGAAAAAATTAGAAGAGGAAGAAACTCTTGAACTTTTGCATACTGTTCTGCGAAAAGATGCAAATGAGTGATGGTACATCTATCAAGATGATGTACTGACCTATGAAGGTTTTAAAAATTTATTCCTTGATAGATATTGGAATGAAGATGTCCAAAGAACAACTCGAAGAAAAGTTGAGTTTGGACAATATTATGAGAATGGCAAATTAAGTCTTATGGCTTATGCCACGCAAGTATATGGTTTCGCCAAAGAGTTAAATCTTCAATACTTTGATGAAGAATTAGCTGAAAAAATTAACAAACATTTCAGCAGAAATGTTAGGCAAGCCATGCAATTCTCTCAAAAGAAAGATAAAAATACTTTATTTAAAATTTTGTCAGATTTCGACAATGATGATAAACTGCAGGAAAAAAGAGCAGTAAATAAAAATAATAGTCGGCAAAAAATATTTAATAAAAACAAAAACACTAATAAAACGTATTATAATCATAGTAATAATGCAACAAATTAAAATAACTATAAACAAGATTATAAAAAACCTCAACAGAATCCTAGTATAAATGTTACTGAAATCGAGGAAAATAAAAATAAACAAAAAAATCAACAACGTGAAAAATTAAAATCACCTGTAAATGAAAAACAATTGCAAAAAAGTAGCAAGGAATTAGATGTCTTAAATATAGACATAAGCGACGAAAATAATGACAAAAATCAGGAAAACTGAATAAAGTTGCACCTGAAGTCAATAATATAAGGGGTAAGGTCGCAACTAATGGAAAATCCCCAAGAATAATATCTTCTATGCAAGAAAGCATAAAAGATGATTTAATTCACGATATTGACAAAAGAGAGTCATAAGAAAATAATATCATATGTTGCCCAGAAATTGAAATAAAGTTAGAAAATATAAGTGTCAAAGCTCTAATCGATTCAGGTAGCGAAGTCACCTGCATATCGGAGCAATTTTATTTTCAGAATTACGAGACATTTAAAGAATGCCCTTTATTGCCAATAACTGGGAAGTTTATAAAAACAGCCACAGGTACAAAAACTACAAGAATAAAGAGGCAGTTATTGATAAAAACAAAATTTAAAAATGTAGAAATAAAAATAATCTACCTAATAATTCCGAAATTAGTCAAGGATGTTATCATCGGATATGATACTCGAAAGGCTTTGAGTATGATTATAAACACGATGCTAGAAGAAATCTTAATAATGATTGATGGTAAAGATATAAATTTATCTTATACCGAAAAACAAATAAATTCTTTAGTATACTCAGCTATGCAAATAACCGAAGTGTATGAAGGAGACAATGATCATAATTCATACGACTTCGAAATGGAAAACGAGAATCATCGAATTCTTAATTCCGAAAATTATTTTAATACAACTGAACTCACCAATGATGAGATTCAGGAAAAAATAAATGAATGTGATAATATCACAAACAAACAAAAAGAAGAATTAATATTATTAATAAAAAAGTATAGTAGAGTGTTTAGGAAGGCTCCAGGTCTGTTGAAGTCATATCAGCATGATATCAAACTGGAAGACGATCATCCATTTTATTCTAGACCTTATCCGATTCTTATGAATCATAGGAAAAAGGTACTAAGGGAAATAGAAAAAATGGAAGAACTAGGAATTATAAGGAGATCAAAGAGCCCTTATATAAATTCTATAGTTACAATAATACCTAAGATGGCAACGTGCCACCGCAACTCGAGTGCTCAAACCATGATGTACTTCAACGTCAAGCACATTAGTACGTTAGTAAACGAAGAAAAAATTGAAAACCAATCAATTGATAGTGAGTGGGACAATGATCCGACGATGCGGAGCGGAAATCTGGGCATAATAGTCTACCCAAGCTCCTCGCATTTCGTCCAGCTGAATCCCATGGACTTCCACGAGCCTGGGTACTATTACAACACACGGAATACAAGGGTCAACAAATCCACCAACACACCACAAAATAAAAATTGGAATGGGAAAACAAAAAAAACTAATAAAAGAAAGATAATTAACAAAAAAG
Organism: Anastatus disparis; assembly: GCA_017163975.1. Classification (NCBI taxonomy): domain Eukaryota; kingdom Metazoa; phylum Arthropoda; class Insecta; order Hymenoptera; family Eupelmidae; genus Anastatus; species Anastatus disparis. The sequence continues at coordinate 801,843 of JAFFSR010000399.1, read as the reverse complement.
AGGAAGAGGAATTATTTATAGGAGAATTTGAGTCAAAAAGAGAAAAAGGAAAAATGAAAATTTTTTACGCTGAACACAAGTTAAAACAATACAAAGAAGAACATAAAAAATTAGAAAAAGGAATAAGTACATGCAGAGATGATTTAGAAAAAAAAAGAAAAAGAAATCAATGTGTGGTTGGAAGAAAAAGAAAGAAATAACAAGAAGCAAAAAAAAGCGTAAATATGAAATAGTGAAAGTTAAGTGTAAAAAATAAAAAACAAAAATAAAAAACAAAAAGAAATTTTTGTTTGTGAATTAACAAAAATTTAAAGCAAAAATATTTTTAGTAGTAAAAATAAAAAACAGTATTTAAGTTAATTTGAAAAGAAAAACAACAAAAGTAATAAATACGGGAAAAATCAAGTTTAGTTAAGTAAAAAAAATTAATGAACAGAAGAAAAATGTGGTTCGTTAGGTTTAATTATAAAAAAAAAAAAAAAAAAGTAAATAACACTTAAAAATTGAAACAATTAAAATAGAAAATTTTTTTTTATTAGATGAATTTTAAAAAGAAAAAGATTTTTAAACATAGGTTTGTTAACAGAAAAAATTTGAGTTTATAAGTCAATTTTCGTTAAGTTTAATTATAAATAAAAAGAAAATTTAATTTTGACGTTATATAAAAAAGACTAAAAAGGAAAATTTAACTTAAATTAAAAAAGTATTATGTAAAATTGTAATTGCGTTTGGTCAATCATATGAAAAAAAAAATTTAGTTTTGTTTCAAATCTTAAATATAAGTGAAATTATGTTTATAGAGTGATAAAAAAAATAAAACGCGTTCTTTGGTGTTTATTGTAATCTAAATGAAAAATATAATTTGTTATTTTTATTATGCAAAAGAAATCTTTTTTATTTTGGCGGGCAATCCTCTACACCTAGGGTAATATTAAGTGCGTAATTGAGTGTTTGTGCGCGCATCTTCATAAGTCGCGTTATTAAAAATAAAATAGATTTTTTCTTTGAACTTAATCAATTAAAAAGCAAAATCCATTTTAATTTGAGGGGCAATGTGAGCGCCCGAGTATGTACGGCCCTGAAACCGTACGATAGTGGAAGATGCGCGCGCAAACACCCAAAAAGACCAAAGTGGTTGAACAAGCAAGTGCGGGTATGTACGTATACGCGCTTGCATGTGTAAGTACCGCTGAAAATATACGGTGACTCTCCCTCTCTTCTACTAAGTTAGAAGAGTGGGAGAGAAACCTAAGAAAGCTTATGCATGCAGTGCGAGGAGCTCGTGACTCTCGTCACTCTTGGATCAGCTCTCTTGGTGTAAAGACACGCTTGCTCGTAGCACAAGTGGCGAATGGCCTGACGCGTGCTACAAGCAAGTATTTCTTCATTAAGCATTAGATTATTAATAGTTTTCACATTGTGAATTGATTTAATTAAATTATCAATAAAGAGCTTCTCCAAGATAAACCCGCATCCTATTAACCCGGTGTAAAGCCCCGAATATTAAGGCATTTGGTCCTTAATAATAACGAGCTTTTCACATAACAAACCTAAATAGTACTAACAAGTATATATTAAAAGTTAGCTATAGCTAGGCAAGGCATCCTAGCTATGAACGACTTTAACAATAATAAAAGGAAATACAGGGTCCGCAATAGCTAGGCATGGTGCGCTAGCTATTTAACGATCCTCTCACGCGTTATAAGGAAATAATCATCTAAATAAATAATAAATTAATCGGGAAATAGGGAGGAAGGTTACAACTTACACACATACACATACACACATACACATGGACACATATACATACGCATATACACATACACACATACACATATACACACGCACATACACATACACACACACATATACACACATACACATACACATACACATATACACATACACACATGCACATGACTAATCAGGAGAGTGTCACACTTCCGGATCACGGATTTCGCTCAAACTTTGGGATAAGTTTTCAGATGATAAAATATCGAAAAAGCTAAAGTTATAATCATCAATACTTAATATTCCTCTAGTTACAGACAGTTAAAGAAAAGCACTAAAAAAGTTACTAGATTTTTAAACGCATATAGTTATTTAGCATTGATAGCTACAAGCTTGAAATTTTTTTTAAATAAAAACTGAGCTTAAATCCTTTTGAATTAGTAGTTATAGCATGTAAAAATATTTTTTTTCTTTAAAGTTAGAGCGTGATAAACATTGGACCTGATTTTTCTTTCAAAAACATTAATTAATAATAAAAGCTTAAATTAGGTCCAATCCTCATTACACTCTAACTTTGGAAAAAAATAATATTTTTACATGCTATAACTAATAATTCAAAAGGATTTAAGCTCAGCTTTAATTTAAAAAAAAGTTTCAAGCTCGTAGCTATCGACGCTAAAGAACCATATGCGTTTAAAAATCTAGTAACTTTTTTAGTGATTTTCTTCAATTGCCTGTAACTAGGGAAATCTTGAGTATTTATGACTATAACTTTAGCTTTCTTCATATTTTATCATCTGAAAACTCATCCCGAAGTTTGAGCAAAATCCGTGATCCGGAGGTGTGACACTTTCCTAGTAAGTACATATTGTATTTCACACAGCGGCTAAAGCAGGAGGAGTTAGCTTGGATGAGTACCTCAAGTTAAGACAAGATCTTTTAAGACCTTTACTTGCAATGCTAATAAATATTAGGCAAGGGGCTATTGCCGTAAAAGATGATATTGAAAATATGTTCTTCCATATCCTGATGGAACTACGAGACAAAGACGCACAAAGATTTTTGTGGTGTGGCTCAGATAGAGACAAACCACCTGAGGTTTGCAGAATGACTCGAGTAGTATGCGGGGTGACATCCTCTCCGTGCATTGTTCGTCTGAAATAAAAACGTAGACGAAGCACCTCCAGAACTCCAGAAGGGAGCTGAGGTTATCAGGGATGTCATGTGCATGGAAGATTATCTGGATATCGTAAGGACAATGAAATGAAATTAAAACCAATGAATGAAATGACTCATGCAAGAAAACGCTGGGATTGTACTGGGGCACATCAAAAGACGTTTTCAAATTCAATATGGATAAGGAAAAATTTTACAAAGCAATCTCAAACATGGACAAATTGCCTATGAAACATGAAGTATTAAGGATAGTAATGTCGATCTTTGACCCACTAGGATTCTCTATTCCAGTTACAATCGAACGGAAAACTTTGCTTCGAAGTGTTTGCACAGTGGAGTGTCGTTGGACGCACCTATTGCTGAAGGGGATTTGAATATGTGGAAGGAATGAATAAAAGACCTCCCAGATATCAGTCAGCTAAATATACCGCATTACTATACTACTGAGGAGAAAATCAAACGGCATATCGAGCTTCATCTGTTTTCTGATGCCAGTGAATGTGCGTATGCGACAGTGGGTTATTGGAGAATTTTGAACGAGGATGGATTCTGCTTAGTCGATAATTACGTCGAAAGCCCGTGTCACACCACTAAAGCCAATTTCCACACCCAGATTGGAGGTATAGGCAGCCTTATTAGCAACAAGGTTAGCCAAGGTGATTGAATATGAATATTTCTTCAAAATAGATCAAAGATATTTCTGGTCAGATTTGCGCATGGTGCTGTGCTGGATGACAGCAGATCCTCGATCACACAATACGTTTGTAGCTTACAGACTAGAAGAGATTAGCGAGGATAACAAAATGAATGGAGATGGATGCCATCAAAATTTAATCCCGATGATTACGCCATGCGCCCCGTTTCCCCAAAAAGTGAAAATATGGATAGATGGTTAAGGGGTCCATCATTTCTCGCACATGATAAAGGTGAGTGGCCCGAACAAATAAAAATACAGCAGCCTGAAAGAACAGAAGCATTAAGAACAGAGAAAAAATGAGCCATCTTAGTCACCAACCATCAATGTTAGTCTCTAGCCTTGTTGCCGGACATAAATCGATAGTCCAAGTGAAAACAGTTATTGCTTAGCATAGCCATGACACTACAAGCAGCGGTAAAATAGTGAACATACAAGTGCCAAATAGAAACAACAAGCAGCATGATAAAGGATCGCCTTACCCAAGATATTATGTACAGTGAAAGAAATACAGGATTTAAAATGTCGCACATCAGAACCGCTAAAGCTATGTGGCTAAACCAAGCAAGATGTTTAAGCCAGAAACATCTGCCTTAAAAGGGGTTTACCATTACCACATAACAGTCGCATACTTAACATGACACCAATGATAAATAAAACTGGAATACTAGTAGTGCAAGGTCGCACGTCTGCGATCAAAACACGTTGGGTATAAACGATAGCCTGATTATTTTAGATGGAAAACACAGCTTAACTCGATCAATAATGGCCCATTATTACGAAATCAATGGTCATATTAACCATGAGACAGTTTTAAATAAGCTGAGACAAGTCTATTGGATATTGAAGGCTTGTATCACGCTAAAAAGCTTGATCAATAAATGCCAAATGTTTATACTGAAAAGGGCTAAACCTCAAGTGCCAAGAATCGCAGAACTACTAAAGGATAGACAAACTCATTATTGTCACCCTTTCACGTGTAGCGGAATAGATTATTTTGGTCCAATGGCAATGGCTCGTTGCGCAGAATATGGTCAATTAATTTTGGACCAGATAGTTAAAAGAATATTTATCCACGTTGGTGATTAGAAGAAAATAGCAGTATGATACCACGCCGATCAAAATCGGGGATGTTGTGCTGGTGATCGATTACACCGTTCTTCGCAATACCTAGATAAAGGGAGTTATCAAAGAAACATTTACCGGTGCAAATAACAGAATTCGGAGTCTTAAGTTGAGAACGGGAGACTCGTGCGACCGGTGGCGAAGATCATTATATTATCGTATGATATTATGTAAATGTAAGAGTACAATGTACTATTTCACACCAGGTGGAGGAATGTTACAAGCTATAATAGTTTATTTCATATCGAGTTCCCTCCACCGGTTATAGACCGAGTGGCAGTAAAGCAGAGAGCAAGGCAGAGGGCCTAAATAAAAAAAAGCTGGTTAAAGGAGAATGCCACCTCCCACATGAGCGGGAAGTGGTACTGTCAGAGGGACAGTACTACCTATACAAGCGAGACAACATTACCTTAATCGGTAGAAGTAGATAGTGGTCGCCAGTCGTATAAAGAGCACGCGCAAATTGTATACCGAAAACGCTAAAGCTACACGAGAAAACGCGATAAATCCTTAAATTTGAACAAAATAAATATTTAATTTTGTTACATTCGTAGTCATTTTTCTGGACGTCTATTGCTTTAAGAAGAAGAAAATTAACGTTTTCTTCTAACTAGTATTCGTCCAATTATATATACCTTTCCTGCTCTTAAGTATATTATTGCCGTCGTGATCATCTTCAGTATTTATAGCTAGAAGCTTGAAATTTTTTTTAATTAAAGCTTAATTCTAATTCTTTCTTAATAGCACTTGCAATATATAAAAAAAAATTTTGTTCAATAGCCAATAAAAATTAGATCTGAATTTACTTTTTTAAACATTAATTAATAATCAAAGCTATAATCGAATCCAATTTTCATCACGCTATAGCTTTGGGGATAAATATATTTTGTTATACTATAAGTACTAATTAAAAAAAAGTGTAATTTCTATTTGAATTAAAGTTTTAAATTCCTATCTATTAATGCTAAAGAACTATAAGCTAGAAAAATTTAGTAACTTTTTTAGTAACTTTCTTTGATTGCCGGTAAGTGAGGAGATACTGAAGGTAATTGTCTAAGATTTTTGCTTTCTTTAAATTTTGGAACTTTAAAACTTATCTCAAAGTTGAAGCAATATAAATGATCCAGCGTTTTTGACCTCTTCTGATTAGTAAATATCAAAATTAGTTTTAGATGGCAATCCATAACATTTTTATACTTTTTCCGAAATATTAAAAAAAATTCCTCACGAACAAATACTGTATAAGAGAATAAAGAAAATTGCAACTAAAAATAATGTTTACATCCGATAAAAATATATAAACAGTAAGTTTGGTCTGACGTTTGGTCTTCTAATATAGGATAAATTATTTCAGTTTAAATTCTAAATAACTTCATACATTCTCTAATAATGAAAAGATTTAAGCAGTCTTATACTAAGATTTTACATATCACTTCATAGATACCCTTTGGTCTTGTTCTGATATCCGCTGATATTTTGGAATTCAAAATTTATATTATCAACAGGTTTAATTTATCATTTCGATTGCTATGATTTCAAAATTGGATTGCAACAATCAGCGGTACTAGGAATTTTAATTTTTAAATCAGTGTAGTAGATTTAAACGGAACATCGTCAAAGATGGCAAAAAATATTTTTCACAAATTTCACATTGAAAAAATTTAAAAGGTGAAACCACCCGAAGATGAATATATATTTTTTTAATAATAATCTACTTTTCAATTCACAACTAAAAATTTTTAATATTCTTGATTTATTAAATTCTTCTCTAAATTCCAGACCCTCCACTACTTAATCCAGATCTGGAGTCAACAGGTACTTGCTTCACAAAACAATCATCCAAAAATTGTGCCATCGACAGATAAAGATGCTCTTTTACTCCAGCAAAGTTATGACTAACATCTGGATAAACCTGAAAAAGAATAAAATCAACACATCAATACATGCAAAATTTTTATTTGAATCGAATTGATTATTTATTCCTTATATTAATCTATTAATGATCTTAAGTTTTAATTACGCTATACTCTTTTATAATTTAATAATTAATTGATTCTAAGAAAAATAACAAATTATATACTAAAAAAATTATGCTTTTTATTTATTAATCAGTGGCAGATCTGGCGGAGAGAGAGGCGATGAGGGCGAACCTCCCCATCCTGCAATAATCCGAAACTGAATGAAATTTTATTGAATAAACAATATCAAATTATTGTAAAATTAAAACTATAAAAAAATCTATTATATCTCTAAAAAAAAGTCTTTAACATTATAGATAATAAAAAAGTGGGAATTTAATTATAACAAAAATACACTTGAAAAAATACTGAAATCAATAATGTGTGGTCAAGTTTTAATATGATTTAAAATAATACTTACAAATGATATTGTACCTATATTTTGATGATAATAATGAATCAATAAAAAATTCCTTTGTTAAAAATAAAGTGTAAAAAAAGCCATATAAAATGTTATTGAAAATATAAAACTATCTTCAACAAAATTTAAAAAAATAATAAGTAATTAACGTAAAAATAAGAATAAAAGTAATATTACAGATATAAACTTGCCAGGCCCACTCTACAAAAGTTAAATATATCATTAATGTTAAAATTAGATTATTTGTTCATTAAATACTAAATTGTGAAAATTAATATATATTTTGAATTTCCTTACGAGATTGTAAAAAGTCAATCCTAAAAAATTTTTTAAATGGACGTGTGTTCACCAAAAAATAGAACTTTTAAAGGGTGGGCCTGGCAAGTTTATAGCTGTAATATTACTGTTACGTTCAGCATATAAGTCAAACAATTTTGTAATGGATGACTGTATTTCAGCCATCCATCGACTTCCGTTTGACTAACGCGCGAGCGCTACGTCTCCGGGGTTGGAAGTCTTAAAAAAAAAGATGCAGCAAGGATAGGTAGAAGAATAAAAAAAAACACTCATGTCATTGCCAAAATTTTATCAATTTATTTCTTTTTCCCTCTTCAATTTACCTAAGAAGCTTTGCTTCGTACATAATTAATTATTCTTTTTTTTTTATTATACTTGTTTCACTTCATGACAAACCGTGTTACCACATACCAGGTCTTTTTTTTATTTTCTTTGCATTTCATTTCTGAATTTCTTTCTTTCTAATTTAAATTTAAATTTTTAACAATTTGCAACGCTTAGCATTTACTCCGCGAATTTGCAATAGAAGCAACGCGTTTCCGTGACATGTTTTTTTTCCTTGAGATTTACAATAAAAAAAAACAAATTGAAAGACTCTCTACCTTGTTCTTTTTTTCTTGTTCTGGTGTGTAGATCTCCCCTTCCCCACACTTCCACCTTGTTCTCTGGTTGATATCTTTAACGGTTGACTAGTTTAGTTGACTGTTGACTGGTATAGTTGACTGTTGACTGATATTGTTGACTGTTGACTTATAATGAAGGGCGATGGCTGGTTGCTGCAGGTTCCGGTGACGTTTCGGCTGCTCGGCTGATTTGACGTGGTCAGCAAGAAGTTGGTCGGAAAAAAGAGGGGGCTCCATTGCCCTCCAATCTGGCCAAGAGCTGTTGCTCTGCTGGCTTCCGATCCGAAGAGAGGCGTTGCTCAGCTGATGGTTCGACCTGAAGAGAGAGTTTCGCCTATAAGCTCCAAGCTTTTTATAATCTAAGTCAAGCTTCTACAAGCTTTGTTGTTGCTAGCGGCAGTATATGTTTCTGCCTATTCGTACGATGTTCAGATATTCTGATTGGTTGCCAGTCGGCCCTCCCTGTATGGTTTTTTTCTGGAAACCATAATTTCAGTTGACTAGAAAGAGGTCAACACGAAGTTTATTGGCAATTACTTTTTGCCGTTATCTTTTCGGTTTCCTGTCTCTTTGATATTCCGCCAAAGCTTTTCTTTTAAGTTTTGCAGTACTTGTATAATTAAACCCATAAATTGGTTTTAATGTCCCTCTACTCTGTATTTTTCTTCAGGGACGGCCTTATCTGTTTTATTCCCCTACCGCTTCGCTGAAATCTTTTCATACTCTCCTAAGTTAACTTCGTTTTTCTGCGAAGCCGTTCATCGTTGTCAGGCTTGTTGCTGTTTCTAAGCTTGCCGCCTGCTCGTATCTTTTTTTAGCATGCTATTCAGCTTATACTTCTCATTCCTTTGCTGTTTCATGCGGCCGCCGAGCCTTGATTTCATTGAGGTCAACTGGATTTGTTGCTATTCATCCCTCGTATTTGTTTATTTATTATTATTTTATGGCGATTATTTTCGCTTTTATTTATTATTAATATTGTTGTTCCTATTTATATTTTGTTTTTAAAAATTTATAATGAACCCTGTGACTTCAGCTTATGTTTCTTTTTGGTTTCCTTCAGCCACTGCTTGATCTCAATTTCTTACGTCGTGATATTTATTTCTTGTGTTTGTTTATTTAGTACTTGATCAATCTTATTTTTTTTCTATTATCATTTTAATCATTTTAATTTTAATTAAAATAAAATTTTTGTTTTAACATTTATTGGTAATGAACTCGGTTCATTACATTACTTTTATTCTTACTTTTACGTTAATTACTTATTATTTTTTTAAATTTTGTTGAAGATAGTCTTATATTTTCAATAACATTTTATATGGCTTTTTTTACACTTTATTTTTAACAAAGGAATTTTTTATTGATTCATTATTATCATCAAAATATAGGTACAATATCATTTGTAAGTATTATTTTAAATCGTATTAAAACTTGACCACACATTATTGATTTCAGTATTTTTTCAAGTGTATTTTTGTTATAATTAAATTCCCACTTTTTTATTATCTATAATGTTAAATACTTTTTTTTGGAGATATAATAGATTTTTTTATAGTTGATTGTATTAAATTAGTTTAAATTTTTGACAAAATATTTTTTATATTTGAGATAGTGAGAAAGATTTTTTTTAAAGCTGACTTTTTGGGGAGATATCACAACTTTTTCAAAGTCAAAAATTCTTATCTCAATAAATTTATTAACTTTACCGATAATCTGATACTTTAATATAATAACACTAATTTTATAGCTAATTGTATCAACCTAATTTTTATACATTTATTATTATTATAAAATATTTGTTTTCGAAAAAATTTTAATCTTATTTTCTTGCACACTTTCAAATTAATTAACTATTATAAAACTTATTTTGTTTAAATATCGTATGAAAAACTAATTAATTAATTAAGAATGTTTTAAAATATGCAAATATTACTTTTTTATTTGTTGTTTTCATTTTTAAATACCAAATCGGTATTACCGACTTTTGAATTTCGCCGCTTTCAACTGTTGAATTTTATGTACGGGACGTTTTACTGCGCACGCGCGAACTGATCACATGAACGCCCGTGATTTTGCGGCAGCTCGTCAGCTATATAGAACGAGACACTAAATTCTTATATTGCTTATTTACGCGATGTCTTTATACATTTATCATATTCTGAAAGCATTCGCCTGAATACATGCGTTCATTATTAAAAGATATAACTTGTATGCTCTTTCTTTTTCTCACTCTCTGTACTCTCTTTCTCTCTCTCACTTATTAGCAATCGCACAACTTGTATTTTGTCTTTTTCTCTCACATCAGACGAAAAACTCTCCGTCGTTCTCTAACATCCGCCGGAAATCTGAAACAACCCGATATAGAAAAGAAATCGACAGACTAACCTGTGATAATATAAAAAAATCATGAAAATTTGACTTCTGGCCATGTGTTTTTGTTGTCAGATGAAACATTAGACCATTTTATGTATACTTGTAATCAAATAATATGTAAATATTGAAACATAATCATTTACTCAAAGTTTTAATGATTGAACATCACAAATTCAAAGTAAATAGGGAAAGCCGTAGCGCTAACATGCCGGAAGGAGCGCTACCGCGCTCCCTGATTTAATAATAAAATCTATTAATTATTAAAATTAAATTTAATAATAAAATCTATTAATTAATAAAATTAACTTTAATAATAAAATCTATCAATTAATAAAATTAAATTTAATAATAAAATCTATTAATTAATAAAATTAATTATTTTAAAAAATTAATTAATTAATAAAATAGAATAAGAATAAAAAACCAGCATGAGTCTAAAAGTTATTTATTATTTTAAAATTAAGGTCTTTACAATAATAAAAAATTAACCTAATGCGGACATCGTGAAGGCAAGTCGTCAAGTAAATTGTTTGTTGCTAATTCTCTAATAATGATTATCACAGTATATAATTGAACAGACTATGCAAGTATTTCAAAATCTGAAATTCGAAGAAAAAATTGATTTTTTCGTTAATATAAAATAAAATGAAAAAATTATCTATATGTGCAAGATGATACAGTATATGGGTCAATCTAAAAATTTTTAATATAAAACTTAAGAATTTTTTTAACTCACTTTAAAACATTTTCAAATGATATATTTTCTCTTTGCGTCTGTAAAAATCGAACTCGTCTTTATTTTAAGATAAATATTGTGGTATTTATTAAATAGCAAGCAATAAGCGAATTAAAGATAAATTCTTACTATTTTCAGAAATATCAACAAAATTCACGACTAAAGTTAATTTATTACTCCACTAAATTCTAGTGAATAGTAGATTTTTTAGCTAGGGAGCAAAAGCAAAGAATCGCTGTGAGCTAAATCGTATGTAAATTGTCACCGGAGCCGAAGCCGAGGGGGGTCGCCATGGTAAAAATATAATTTTTTTTACACTGGTTCCAAAATACCACGGAAAAAGAAGTGGTGCTTTTGGGTAAGGTGTTGAAAAAATATATTGTTTTAGTATATTATTCGTATTATTAAATAAAAAGAGTATATAACTGACAACAAAATAAATGAAAAACGCAAGAACTTAGAAATTAATATAGATGTAAAATTTCTCATTTATGCAGTAGATGCGCATACTACCAAAAGTAAAGTTATATTTTCTGCGGGCTACTCGCTAGAAGGTATATTTCGCTGCTTATAGGGGATCAAATTCGCTGTCCTTGTCCAATTGAGTTTTTTTGTTATTTACACAAGTATTAATCATTGTTCCTGCCAGTTTAGAGTTAGGCGCAACATATATTACTATTATAAAAACTTATACACAAGAAAAAAAATTTTTTAACACGGCGTTCGGAAAATTCGTTTTTTGGTGCCATAATTCCGTACCGAAAATGTCTGTTTACCGCACGAAAAATTAAGTACGTGAAAATTTAAAAAGCGTGCAGAAAATTCATTTATTGATTAATAAATTAATTTTTCGCACGCTTTTTAAATTTTAACGCACTTAATTTACCGTGCAAAACACGGGCATTTTCGTTACGGAAATGTAGCATCATAAAACAAATTTTCAATCGAAAAATGTCCGATTATCACTTGAATTATCGCTTGAATCACTATTTGAACTCATTATAAAAGAATACAAAGACGCTTCTTAAAGCAAACGTCAACCATCACTGACTGCTCGTATAAAAGTATCATTTCAAATATAAAGAGTTGAGCACTTGCTTTTTGTATCCCCACTCTTCTATATTTTCTCCTTTGTTTAAATAATTTCCTTACTTACAGTGCCTACGCGAAAACTTTAGATTCTCGTTTTCATAATATTAAACATTTAAAAAATTTATTTTATTTGTTGTTATATTATTTTTCTTTGTTAAAATCTTAACCCCACTTCTATATTTTTTTCTTTGTTTGAATAATTTCCTTATTTGCAATGCTTACGCAAAAAATTTAGATTCTCGTTTTTATGATATTAAACATTTAACAAATTTATTTCATTTGTTGTAATATTATTTTTCTTTGTTAAAATATTAATTTACTATTTTTTTTTCTTCATTGAATTTTTGCACGGTTATTTCTAGAATTATTATATTCATGAATCATGATTGAATTTGCCGAACCTTGTGATAAAAAAAAGGTACATAAAACGTGCAGAAAATAGGTCTTTACAGCATGCGCGTCGCCGCTCTCGCTGCGCTCGAGCGGAAATCTTCGCGCGTGCGGTAAAGACCTATTTTCTGCACTAGTTAAGTGAATACCATTTTTAATACGGCGTTCGGAAAATTCGTTTATTGGTGCCTCATTTTCGTACCGGAAATGCTTGTTTACCGTACGAAAAATTAGGCGTGTAAAAATTTAAAAAGCTTGCGGGAAATTGATTAATTTATTGATAAATGAATTTTCCGCTCACTATTTAAATTTCCGCGTACGCTTTTTAAATGTTCACGCACTTGGTACAATAAGCATAAAGAATATTCAGTTTCGTCATGCGAACTTGTACTTTGGCAATCATACCTCCCCTCTTCAACTCTTCGTCATCGACTGTACACTCATATATAGCAGAATCCTATGACAATTCGTACATGTACACACACACTAACTTATACTAGAAAAGATTTTTACATGGCCTGACTGTTAGCAGCAGTCTTCCTATTTTTCCAGCTCTATTGAATAATTTAAACTATATATGTACCAAACGTTCACTTCTCTTTACATGCCGTACAAAACTCTCAAGTTATTTTAAAATTCTACGATTAAATATCTTAAAAACCATCCTCCAAAAAATAAACTCTATAATATAATGTTTTCATTTAAAAGGTACAGCTTACATAGAAATAATATCATGAAGGCTAACCATATCATTCAATATATGAAACTATTATATGAAACAGAATCGTATATAGAATATATTTACAATTGATGAGTTATATCGCTAATGGACACAGTGATAGTGCATGTATTGATGTAGTGCAATTATTATATGTTTGTTGAAAACAGGTTTCTATAGAAGAGGGCGCGATGAACGGATAGGTAAAAATAACAATAGTGATGCGTAAACAAGTCATTTATCAAGCTATGAAAAGATGGATCTTGCAAAGCTTAACACGTATGATACATTTTTGCATACGAAGAAAATAAAAGAATCAAAGGAGCATCGTAAGTTTAAGGCAAATCAATCAATACTCATTTAGACTGAAATAGAGAATGAAATTATCACCAAGCTAATTAGCAAATCAATTTTTTTTTAAACCAAATTATCCTTATATATTGGTGGAAAATTATAAAAATATACGTTTTTAAATAGTAAATACGAAACTTAAAATTATTCCTCGACTGCTTGAATGTTAATCGCACTAATAAAGCAGTTCTCTTAAGTTGAAGTCTGGAGGTCAACGGACGGGTAATTATATAATCGAACCCCCACAGATAGGAGTGTGGATGGAGCTTTTCATACTTCCTTACAAAGTATTCTGCACGGAAAAAGGTAAATACCATTAAAATCAATACTACACGTAGTATGTATTATTTCTGTGATAAAGTATTGAAAAAAAATGTAATAGTATAATTTTAATCAATACTATACTTCAAATTTTAACTACTAATGCTGGCATAACTATATTACGAACTGAGTGCATGAATTTCCGCTACGTAGTACCTATTTTTTCGGTACTAGGACTGATATTTCACCTATCCGATCCAGGGGTAAAATTTTGCAGAGAATATAATTGCTATATATAGAACTGATTTTCCCATACTAGAATTAAAAATTGATGATTCTAAAATCATTTTTATAATATACAACCCTTTTAAATTACTAATAATTAATTTTCAACTTAACAGGATGTCAGAGCTGTTAGAATCGATTTTTGCTTTTTTTATTTTGTTGACATCTTTTTAAATTCATTAATCAAACAAATATTCTAACTTATCCGCACTATAGCTATGTTAGTACAATCATTTTTGTTAAAATAAAAAGTCATTTGAATTTATTTCTTTTATAAACTTAGATTGAAAGTTAGATCAAGCTTGACAAACCTAACCTCGAAATACTATACATCGTAAGTTTGTATATAACTTTTTATGTATAGCATCTCGGTGGATTTCATGAGTTGTCCGCACTCAAGCTTAATCTTACAAATTTCTTTATTGTAGCAAAAAAATTCATCTGCTTTTTCCCGTTTATAATAAACTCAAGTTTAAAATTAATAATTAGTAGTTTGAAATTTTTACATATTATATGATCGATATTATATTTATTGATTGCTAAAAATTTATTTACAATTTAATGGTTTTTACATTATGATAAATTAGCTGTATTGAAGTTTCATATTCGACAGCGCCGCAGTAAATATTGTATAGGTACTATGTTAGTAAAAGATAATGTAGTCCCGTAGTACGGAAAAATTCGGTACTATACCACACAATTCTTGGGACGAGTCGCGTTAAAAAATGTACTTACATAGGTCGTTTTAAAATATATACTGAGTATCAATTAAAAAATGACTAGTAATATTCTTTCTAGTACTGACTCAAATTAGTACATTCTTTTCAGGTATTTTCCTTTTTCCGTGTGTTAAGTGACATCATAAGTCGCGATAAGGAAGAATACTTATCTGGGAGTACCAGGGTGAAGATGTAATTTACTTCATTTATATTAATGCCTGTCAATAAGGTCGATAAAAATTCATGAATCAATGAACTATGAAATCAATAGATTTATTCAATGAAATTTAATGTATATAAATCAATTATGAGCCTAACGTTATTTTTTATATTAAGATCTATTAATACTCTTATGTTAGTAATGTAATATGAGGAGCTAAATCATATTACATTAATATAATATTCGCTAATTCTAGTAAAACATTTTATTTAAGCACCCTTAATACTTTATTTGATACTCTATTAATAATGTATTAGTAGAGTATTGATACTATAATATCATATTAATACTATATTGATACTATATTGAGAGAACAAAAAAAGCATTATGGAAAATATTGCGAAGGTACATTAATTTAATAACTGAATAAAAAAATCCAAAAAAAAATTTTTTTTTCTCTATGAAATTAGACTTTCTTTTGTGTGTATTTGACAAGAGAAAGAATTAAAAATAGAGTTGTTGATAAATGAAATAGTGTAAGATCGAAAGAATAGTGCTCGCAGTAAAAAAACCTCTCTCTTATTACTGAAAAGAAAAATGAATTGGATTTGTATTAGAATTGATAGCGAAATTAGTGACGGTCCACGGTAGGCTATATGTATAGCCACGTGGATACATTACCTAAATTTTTTTTTTATTCATTTAAAGAAGTCCTTTTGGCGTTGAACTATGTAAAATAGATTCATACGGATTTTGTGAGTTAATTGAAAAAAGTGAAGTTTAATCAGTGAATTTTTTTTTACTACCTAAGCTAAAAACACGTAGTTTAGAAGTGAAAATTGATGATTTAGTTATTGATTTCTTTTTATATCGATTAATAATTGAAATCATGTTTCTATGGCTAAAAAGTTTTTTTTTCATCTTTCGCTACATTTTACTAGAGTGAATCTTAATTATCTACAATTTAAAATAAAACATAGTTGTTCATTTTAAATAATTTTTTTTTAATTTAGTTTTTATTCTTTTTTGTGTTTGTTGAGTTTACAAAATTAATTATTTTGAGAGTCATTTAGATCATATAACTTGCATTTCAATTACATATTTTTTTTCGTGTTAGCGTTTTCTTGCTTATTTCACAATTTCCAGGAAGATGTTTTAAAAATATTATAAAAAGAAAAATTGAAATTCAAGAAGAAAAATAATGTACTTACTTATTCAAGAAAGTAGAAATTCAAGAAAATTATTACTCAAGATTATTACTAAATTTTTTTATTTTTAATTATTATTGAATTCTTTTTACTTTTTTGCGAAACTAAAAATTGCTAAGAATCATATCAAGAGATTCAAGAAGATAATTTTTTTTCTCGCGTTTAAATTTTCTTATTCAAATTTTTTAACAAGAAGAAATTAAATTAAATCTTTTTATTTGAAAACCGAAGAAGATTTGCGAATGGCGAAGAAAAATAATTTAAAATAATTCTCTTATTGCACACGCAAGAAGAATTGCGTATAGCGAAGGAAATGAAAAATCAAGATAAATTGAAAATAATTCACTCAAGAAATTCTAGGTAAAATAAAGAGTAAAAGTAAAAGTTACGGTAATCTCCAGAGTAACATAATTTTCATACATATATATATCTATTCATACATATTTATTTATACATATTCACTTTTATTGGAACTCGATGGGTACTTTAGCGTAGAGACCCCTTTTTGCATCCCCAAACTTAAAACAAGTAACGTTTTACTTGTTTTACCCTATCGTGATATTTCTATTCGCCTTGGTAAGACCTCAAGTGGCGCCATGAGATACAATGTAATTTAAATGAGGTGGTCAAAATAAGAACTGCAGATAGTGGGTTCTTTCCTTTTTGGCGCTTATATAGTGATAACTGCCCTTGTTTGAATTCAGAAGTAGATTTTGTCGTAGTCGACATTTTAATGATTCCGTTAAAATATTTCAAGAAGATTTCCACGTTCTCATTTCGAGAGACCGCGGATTGTTGCAAAGCACTTAGCGGATCAAGACGTCGGACCACAAGACGAAAATGGATAAACTGAAGAAGAATAAAGAAATTAAGGAATTAGCAAGAACGAATAAGCGACTAGATCCTCAAAAACTTCAAAATAGATTGAAGGAGAGAAATCTAAACTCGCAAGGTCTAGTGTCAGCTATACGAGATAGATTACTAAGGGCATATATCATGGATACTGAACCAGATAAGGATGTCCCGTGGTTTACAACCAATGAAATAGCAGACGATTTGGACAAAATATCAACGGAAACCGGAGACCAATTGGAAGCACCAGAGATTATAGCAACAGAAACTGACACAACAGATAAAGATACAAGTGGCGCTGCCGTACTTTTAGGAATATTTTTTTTAATTTATAATGAAGATATGCAATAACGTGAATCAGTTAAATACGGATAAAATGTCAATTAAAATTTAAGTGACTTGATAAATTAAGTGTTAGACAATTAGACGCATTTTAAAAGTAGAATTTTTAATAATTGTATTAATAATTAATAATACTTAACATATCATTAGTATTCAATTGAATCACGCGCGCAGAGGGCGTAATAAGCAAAACATGAAAATACTACACTGGTACAGAAAATGAAATGTAAAGGGTTTAGACGGGTAAGATGGATGAATTGGCCCCAGAAGCATAGAAAAAAACTAATATAGCCATCATATTCTATATAAAAAAATATGCCTGTATAGAAATTTTCAGCCCTCCAAATCTAAACCAAACCTCAAAAACGCAATTTTTCGTCTTTAAATCTCTTAGCTCTATCTCCGTCAATTTTTAAGCTAGAATACTCTTTTTTTTAATTTAGGCTTTTTGAAGCCCTATAAAAAAGTTTCTGATGATTTTTTTTAGGTGCAAAATTAAAATTTCTAGAGACGTTTGAAAATTTTTTCTTGAGATATTTTGGAAACTAAGATAGACGACACTTTCGAAAAAATATATAATATTCATTTATGCACCAAAACTATGTGAAAATTTTTTCAGATTTTTAAAAGTGGTGGAACAGCGTCAAAAAGGAAAAAAACGTTTTTTTGCGTATTTTGCCTATACACGACTTAACCGTTGTATCCTACACTTTTGTTTGCAATATTTTTAAGTGAATTTTTATTTTTGGGGACACTCTGGGTTGTAACATATCGAGAATAACTCGGAATTTTTCAATTTTCACGTTAAAGCAATCCCAGAAACCTTAAAAACCCATCAGCTGTTACTTCATTTTTTCATATAAAATATAAAAGCACACAGACATGATAGTCGTCGTAAAGATGTCACACTCAATTGAAGTAACAGCTGATACTCAAGTTATGATACTCAAGTTTTAAGTTGTACTCAATTCTCATCGTACCTACTTATTATGCATGATTCGATATAATAATATAAATTTTATAAAATTCTACAAAGAGGGTGAAATTTTCATCTTTCAAATAGCATAAAAATGATAAAATTTCATTAATTCCAAAACCAAAAATAATTATAATAATAAAAGTATATAAAATTAATAATATTAATTGATTTTTAAAAATTATAAAGTATTAACTTTATAATACTGTTGAGTGAAACGTCAGCACGATGGATGTAAACATTTTGTTGATCGCACCCTGGAAGGGCGCTCTAAATTACCATGTGCACTTTGAAGATAACAAGTATGTTGAAACAATAGCAATAAAATAATAGCTGATATAAGTATTATTTCAATTAAAAAAACTTATTCCAAACTAGATTAGTGCAGCTACCGGCTGATTCACCCTATATCTACTATCTTTGTCTGTAAATAGAAATGCAGTACACATGAGTTTGGGGGTACTGAGAAGAATTAGTATGATTGCTCCCGTTAGGTGGTGTTTGAGTGATAACCCAAACCAATACATTCAGTATATCTGTATATTCCTGTTAATAGTATTGAATTATATATATCTAGATATACTGCAGAAGAATATATGCATAGTTTTATGTATTATGATACGAGTTTCAACTGACGGGACATTTATACGGATTTTTATTAGTATAATGGGTTTTTAAGGTCTCTGGGATCGCTTTAACGTGAAAATTGAAAAATTCCGAGTTATTCTCGATATGCTACAACCCAAAGTGTCTCCAAAAACAAAATTTTACTTGAAAATATTGCAAACAAAAGTGTAGGATACAACGGTTAGGCCGTGTATAGGCAAAAATACGTAAAAAACGGTTTTTTTCCTTTTTGACGCTGTTCCACCACTTTTAAAAATCTGAAAAAATTTTTACATAGTTTTGGTGAATAAATGAATATTATATATTTTTTCCAAAGTGTCGTCTATCTTAGTTTCCAAAATATCTCAAGAAAAAATTTTCAAACGTCTCTAGAAATTTCAATTTTGCACCTACAAAAAAATCATCAGAAACTATTTTAAAGGGCTTTAAAATACCTAAATTTAAAAAAAAGAGTATTCTAGCTTAGAAATTGACGGAGATAGAGCTAAGAGACTCGAAAAACGAAAAATTTCGTTTTTAAGATTAGGTTTAGGTTTAGAGGGCTGAAAATTTTTATAGAGGTATATTTTTTCATATAGAATATAATAACTGTATCAGTTTTTCTTTCGGTTTCCGGGGCCAATTCACCTATCTTACCTGGCTAGACCCTTTGACTAACAAGTAGTATACTACACCAGTGTAATCAAAGAAACTTAGCAGAAAGAAACTGATTTGACTAGGGAGTTGCGAGTTAGGAAAGAGATAGTAGATATAATGTAATGAGAGTAATAAAGAGAATAGGAAAGAAGAAGCAGCCGACGCCCATCGTTCGTTTCCTTCTTCTTCACGAGTCATTACCGGTTAAACAGTCGTGCAGCATAGTACTTTATATACTTGTTTTCCTTATTAACTATTAAAATTTGTTAAGTAGTCTTTTTCTTTGTTAAAGTTAAATTTTGTTTCTCTTTCTTGTTATTGTTGTTGAAGTGTTATAGAAGTTTATATTTTGGTTATTAAATTTTTTTGTTCTGTCGCGAGGTACATTTTTGTTTTTCTCTTATGCGGCTCTTGCTAGTGGAGAAGAAGGCAACCATCACCACGTTGTCCAGCGAAAACCTAAAAACCAAAAAGGAAGCTATTTTTCTCGCAGTAAAGAGCATTGTAAAGGAGAGAACAGAAAAAGCATTGTGAAGAATATTGCGAAAGTACATTAATTTAATAATTGAATAAAAAATTCCTATAAAAATTTTTTTTTTCTCTTTGAAATTAGACTTTTTTTGTGTGTATAAAATTTTACAAGAAAAAGAATTAGAAATAGAGTTATTGATAAATGAAATAGTGTAAGATCGAAAGAATAGTGCTCGCGGTAAAAAAAACCTCTCTCCCATTACTGAAAAGGAAAATGAATTGGATTTGTATTAGAATTGATAGCGAAATTAGCGGCGATCCACCGTAGGCTATATGTATAGCCACGTGGATACATACCCTAAATTTCGTTTTTTTTTTATTAATTTCAAAGAGTCTTTTTGGCGTTGAACTATGTAAAATAGATTCATACGGATTTTGTGAGTTAATTGAAAAAAGTGAAGTTTAATCAGTGAATTTTTTTTTACTACCTAACCTAAAAACACGTAGTTTAGAAATGAAAATTAATGATTTAGTTATAGATTTCTTTTTATATCGATTAATAATTAAAATCATGTTTCTCTGGTTGAAAAGTTTTCTTTCATCTTTCACCACATTTTACTTGAGTAAATTTTAACTATCTACAATTTAAAATGAAACATATTTGTCCATTTTAGATTTTTTTTTTTATTTAGTTTTCTTTTCTTTTTCGTGTTTGTTGAGTTTACAAAATTAATTATCTTGAGAGTCATTTAGATTATATAACTTGCATTTCAATTAAACGTAAAAGTTATTAAGTTAGATAGCGGTGAAAAACCTCATGAAATCTATTTTATATATTAAAAAATACTATAGGAACTAGATAGCTAGTGAAGAGTCACTCTGAGGAGAAATACGACGCTAGCACCACCTACTGGAGGATTACGTAATCTGAGATATGCACTGTTGTTCGAACCTTCACCCTTACATAACCTCAAATATATTGAGCACGTGTTGCACCCGTTGCTCAATTTTTGCATTATTAAGTTATAGTTAAATTATTAGTATTGCTTAATAGTTTAACATTAATAGTTTTCTCTTGTAATTTAACATATTATAATTAAATTAAATAGTTTCTTTTCAACTTAACCTATAATTACCCAAAGAACTTACTTTATAGAGAAATTCGCATATAGTTTAAGCCCCAATTCTCGTACTTAAGTTATTTAAAATTTATTTAGTGGATTTTACCCTATACATTTATTCGTTTGTTAATATTTTTCTTGAATTGATCTTATAATTGGTTGTTATATTAGAGTTAGAGTATTTAATTTCCTTTTTTTATTATTATTATTATTTTTTTAGGTTGGGAAATTTCAGGATTTGGGGTTATAAGCAAACTTTTATTTCTTATTTAATTTTATATATTTATAATCTCCCAAATAAAACATACGCTTACAACGTTTTATTAATACTATATTAATACCATATGAATACTTTATTGATACTATATTTATACTATACTAATATTCTATTAATACTATACTGATGCTGTAGCAATGTATTGACGTGAGTTTACCCACCATTTGCCTTTTGGCCTAGGTATGTTCATACCCTAAACTATATTTATTTCTCTCTTTCCAGACCTTTTGGTAGTGATCGAAATCTTCAGCCCCTAAGAACGCTCATTTTCATTAAATTCCTATCCAAGGCCAAGAATCTAAAGGTTGATACGTTGGAATCTAGCATCACTCAAGAATCACAAAAACTATAAGTACACTGAGAGAAATCCGCTCTTGAAGCTAGAAGAACATTCGATTTAAGTGCAATCTGTTTGAATCAACATGAAATGCACTTCATGGAAGTAGAAATCTATTATTTCAGAAAATGGGTGCTTTTTCCTTCACGTAGAGTATCTGTTTGATTCAACATTAAATCCATTTGTATTCAGTGAATTTATGTTAACATCAAACTGAGATCCACTAACTGCAAGTGCATTTTCCTTTTTTTTTTATAGCCACTTGTGATTAGTGGATAAACTTATTTGAATCAAATATACATCCACTTGCGGCTAGTGGATTGAAGCAAACAGATTCTATGTTTGATTTAAGCAGATTGCTATTACGACGTACAATGAGAAGAATTTCTTTTAGCGGCAAGTGGATCCCACTTGCTTCAAGGGCCGATTTTTCAGTATATTTACGTGACTTTAGGTATACTTTAATATCAAAAATATTCCTTCTCACCAATCATACACATTGTTCATAACCAAAAAAAGTCTAATTGATCAACGAAGTTGAATATGCAATAGTGGTTACTTACTCAAATGACAACCGCACCCAGCGTTGTTTAACTTTATTGATCAACCCGGGTACAGTTTAGTAACCCAAACAATTTATCAATTATATGATATACTATTTCAATACTGTATCTATACTGCATTGATACTATATTGATACTATTTTAATACTCTATTGATAAAATATCGATACTATATCTATATATTATATTGATACTATATCAATACTATATCGATATTATATTTATACTATACTGATACTATATTAATACTGTATTAATACTATATTGATACTATTTTAATACTATTATAATACTCTGTTAATACCATATCGATACTGTATCGATACTATATTTATACTATATCAATACTGTATTGATACTATATTGATATTATATCGATATAGTTTTAATGTATTTACCTGAGTTATAACTCAGGTAATTACATTTCCACAGCATCAGTATAGTATTAACCTTCAGGTGGCCGACATGACCCCTTTCGGGGTCATCTGATGTTGGCCACTTATCAAGTCATACTTTGTAAAAAATTTCCATACTAAACTTTCAAAAATATCTAGTGATAAGCAGCCAACATCAGATGACCCCGAAAGGAGCCACCCCGGCCGCCTGAAGGTTAATAGAATATTAGTATAGTATAAATATAGTTTCAATAAAGTATTCATATGGTATTAATATAGTATTGATACAGTATCAATACAGCGTCAATACAGTATCAATACAGTATTAATATAGTATCAATACAACGTTAATACAGTATCAATATAGTATCAATATAGTATTAATATGATATTAAAATAGTATCAATACTCTACTAATACATTATTAATAGAGTATCAAATAAAGTATTAAGAGTGCTTGAATAAAATGTTTTACTTAGCTTAGCGAATATTATATTGATGTAATAAAATGATTTAACTCCTAATATAACATTACAAATATAGGAGTATAATTAGATCTTAATATAAAAAATAACGTTTAGCTCATAATTAATGTATATGCATTAAATTTTATTGATTAAATCTATTGATTTCACAGTTCAAGTTAACAACTCTATCGACTTTTATTGATTTTTTAATGGCATTAATCAATCATAATCGGCATTCATGAAGTTTCATCGACCTTATTGACAGGCATTAATATCAATGAAGTAAATTACATCTTCATCCTAGAACTCCCAGATAAGTATTCTTCCTTATCGCGACTTATGATGTCACTTAAGGAGAATCCTCATACCGACATAAAGTTCTACCTTATCTACATTTAAATTATGAGTTTCAATAAAAATTTAACTATTCATGACTGAAATTTGTGAGAGAGGCACATTCTGAACATGCCAAAGAATTTATTGCAACGTTAAAAGACAATATAAAGGTAAAAAAAAGGCGAAAACTGCTTAATACGATTAAATTTTCAATGTAATTATGAATGATCGTATTATGCAATTTTTGTCTTCATTTTCACTTTTATTTTGTCTTTTAACGTTGCAATAAATTCTTTAGAATGTTAAGAATGTGCCTCTTCTATGAATTTTAGTCAAAAATAGTTAAATTTCTATTAAAATGCATAATTCAAATATAGATAAGGTAGATCTCTATGCCGGTATGAAGAAATCCCTTAACAGAATACTTTATAAGGAAGTATGAAAAGCTCTATCCACACTCCTATCTGTGGGGGTTCGATTATATAATTACCCCTCTTTTGACCTCCAGACTTCAACTTAAGAGAACTGCTTAGTGCGATTAACATTCAAGCAGTTAAGGAATAATTCTGTTTTATATAATTTTTACTATTTAAAAACATACATTTTTATAATTTTCTACAATTATATAAGGATAATTTGGTTAAAAAAAAATTTGATTCTCTAATTAGCTTGGTGATAATCTGTCTCTATTTCAGTCTAAATGAGAATCAATTGATTTGCCTTGAGCTTACGATGCTCCTTTGATTCTTTTATTTTCTTTGTATGCAAAAATGTATCATACGTGTTAAGCTGTGCAAGATTCATCTTTTCATAGTTTGATAAATAACTTGTTTACGCATCACTATTGTTATTTCTATCCATCCGTCTGTTGCGCCCTCTGCTATAGAAACCTGTTTTTAACAAACATATAATAATTGCACTGCATCAATACATGCACTATCACTGTGCATTAGCGATATCAGATGTAAATATATTCCATATAAGATTCTGTTTCATATCAAATTTTCATATATTGAATGATATGGTTAGCCTTTATGATATCATTTCTATGTAAGCAGTACCTTTTTAATGAAAACATTATATTTTAGAGTTTACCATGAAATTTATTACTTTGCTATGAAATTTAAAAGTTTTGAAGGAAGTTTTATTTGAAGTGATTTAAAGGAAACATTAAAATATTTAAACATCATATCAACACTTAATATCATTGATATTTACAGTACCGTTCATAAATTCGTGAAAAAAATTTTGAAAAACATCGCTCTTTTAAAGAGCATTATTTCTGGTTCTAATGGTCGCAGAATAAAAATCAAAAAAGTAAATTAAAGTATACGGAAAATACTTTTTATATTATTTCTTGAAAAATTAAGTGTTATTTTATCAAAAATTAAAGTGTTGTCCTAAAAAATTATGACAATAAATAAATTTAAAAAGTTTATATACAGGGTGTCCTATTTTGAAGAAACCACCGAAATATTTTTGACAGTTGGCGTTGTGTAAAAAAATTGTTCATATAAAAGATATTCGGGACAATGGGAGCTATCTTTCTATGAAACCAGTTTTGACCTTGAGATTTATTTTCAAGGTCATTTGAAGGTAAAAGTGATTTTTTTAATTGGAACCCTTATTTTTGATCCCGGATTCAAAGAAAGCAAGAAATTCTACGTTCAGATAAGGTATTATATGTGGGGTGCGGTTGACCCCTTCAAGGTCATGTGGGGGCCAAATTTATTATTTTTTTCATCTATGCGCACGAATGATCGGGTAAGAATGGGGTTAATAATAATAATAATAATAACAACAATAACCCAAATAACCAAAACCCAATAACCCAATAACCAAAATAAATAAGAAAGGTCCACTGCTTTCTTCAAAACACCTAATTTTTTTTTTTTGATTCGGTAAGAAAGTTCAACAAAATTGTCTTGAGTTGTAGGTAATAGTAGGGGTCAAACAACAGTAAAATTGAGCTTGAACTCCATTTTGATTTTCAAAGCCAAATTTATGTATTCGAAGCCTTCATGAGAAGCCTCAACATGATGTACCCAATGAGGGTTCTAATAGACCAATAATAACTATTAGGACGATTGAGTTGCCCATTACCATGAAATGTAGCTTTGTCCGAAAACATTATGTATCTAAAAAATGCAGGATTTTCACGGATACTTGCTTGTGCCCAATTGCAGAATTCGAGTCTGAGGCGGAGATCATCTGGCATCAAAGCTTCAGTGATACAGATGAAATCAGTAAAGCTGCAAAATTTGGCCGAATGTTAATCTTGGGATTCCAGCACGTCTCTCAATGTCACGCAAAGAGATATGATGATCCAAATCAACCACTGCCAAAACGACGAGAATTCGTGGATCATCGTTGTTCTGTATCATAATGCGACTGTTAAGTGGATCATGAATAAAAGTGGATATGTTATTTAATTATATTAATTAATTGCATAGAATATATATAAATCATGTCCTTTTGAAATATTAAATTTATTTATAAAATGTAGTCATAAAGATAAAGATGTATAAATCTAGTGGTGGAAAAACTCCATCAATATTTAATTGAACAGAATCGCTCTCACAATTGAATATTATTAGAAGATAAGTTCAAAACTTTGAAATAATGATTTTAATAGATAATCATATATTCTTACCTTGTAGTACTCCTTAAGTAGATTGGTGCTGGGTATGGGCAGACAAATGAATAGATATAGGCACGATTTAAAATAAGACTCGAGTCGAATATAAGAAACTTTTAAGATATTTATTGACACTTGTAAAAATAATAAATATTGAATACAATAACTGAATTTGAATTTGAATTACAGGATTTACGACTTGGTACCAACGATGATCCAGGGGTAGTGCCGACTGCCGTCAATTTCAGTCGGCTTTTATAAATTTTTATCTTTGACATAATTTCATTAGGAAAAAAAGTAGATCTTGTTCTTCTTATAAATAATTTCAAAATGTGAGTTTGGTTTTGTAATTTTGAATCGAAGAATTTCGTTTGCTCAATATCAACTTTAAGTTTCTTTACTGCTTAGGTCTACACATTCTTTTATTGTTCGATGACTGTTTAATTAGTTCATCAATATCATGTTAGTAAAAAGATATTTTAGCAATTGTAAGTTAAGAAATAATATATAAGGATGAAATGATATACGTTGTGACGTGACACCTTGGGGCTCAAGAGATTGCATATCGGAAGGATAGGCAATCGAAAAAGAAAAACAAAACAGCTATCGAACAATTTACAGATAATTATTACAAGCTTTATTGATAAATGTACATATTTTTATATTTAAATAAATACTAATGCACAAGGGTACGTTTTATTTCGTACACCTTGGGGCTCAAAGATGGTACAGAAACCATCATAGTAAGTAGTGAAATGTATTACAATGATTTTGGTGTATTTAACAAAAGGTGAATAACATATTGCTAATGCTATTCAGCTAAAGAAAATGACAATGTTAGATATGTCTTATAAAAATATAAGTAAATGACTTGTAGGAATGCAAAGATATGCAATTTAGAGAAATTTTAACGTAGTTTAACTTTTTTTTTATAATTTTGATGGGTATATAAGTGCGAAATTTATTAATTCGAATATAGTCAAAATGAATTTCCCGAGGAGACAATACTATCGCATTTTCCGGTTGAAAAAAAACACATAGTTTTATTACATGATTTTATCATATGGTTTTATTATGTGGTTTTATCATATGGTTTCATTACATGTTTTTTGGTTTCAATTTATCATATGATGAAAATATATGATAAAATCATATAATATAACATTATGATGAAATCGTACAGTAAAACTATATGGTAAAGACAAAATAAAACCATACATACGGAGAGAAAAAGCAGTTAATAGCTACTCAAAAAATTTGGAATCATTACTAACTTTGTTCGATAATAATTAAAGGAATGGGAATAAATACTAATCTATATTCTTGCGCCACACAACAAAAGTAAGGTTACGATTTTACAAATGATCTGAGAAAACTAAGGACTGAGGGGATATTTAAGTAACGATATGTATGTATGTATCGCGACGATAGTTGTCGGCAAGAGAATAAAAAGTCTGCGCGCGCATAGAATTCGCGTAATACATAGATGTGTATCACTACTTGAATAGCCCCTCTGATTACTAAAGAGTTAGGTAGCTAGTCATAAAAAGTTAAATGAAGAGTCAAACTGAGAATTATTGTCTGTAGTTTGCCTATAGGCAGACTGCAGACAATAATTCTCAGTTTGACTCTTCATTTAACTTTTTATGACTAACTATCTTTTTATGACTAACTCTTTAGTAATCAGTCCTTAGTTTTATCAGATCATTTGTAAAATAATAACCTTACTTTTATCGCGTGGCGCTAAATTATAGATTTGTATTTATTCGTTTACCTTTAATTATTGCCGAACAAAGCTAGTAATGATTCCAAATTTTTTGAGTAGCTGTTAACTGTTTCTTCTCTCCGTGAATATGGTTTTATTTTGTCTTCACCATATAGTTTCACTATACGATTTCATCATAGGGTTATATTATATGATTTTATCATATACTTTCATCATATGATAAATTGAAACCAAAAAACATGTAATGAAACCATATGATAAAACCACATAATAAAACCATATGATAAAATCATGTAATAAAACTATGTGTTTATTTTCAACCGGGTTGTGTAAGTAAGAAACAGAAAACAGAAAAACAGAAATATGCATAATTTTTATTATATTTGAATATTATGTATATGTGATCTATTTCAAATCATAATTGAATAGTTTTACTAATTGTTTTTATATAGCTAACAAATAATTATTATCAGTTATATTTATATGTATTTGATTATATATATGATAATGCTTATTTAATAGAACGACATTTATGGGCTGATTTCGAAAGTATTAAATTACGAAATTTGTATAAATAATTAATCTTAAATAATATTAAATACTAGAATCTCTTTTTTTTCCGGTGACTTCGGGACTGAGGATTTATTTGTGGGAGTAGTATATGGTGACTTCTCTGGTAGAGGTGGGGGGATTGGTTTAGGTAATGGTGTATGGTTTCTTTTAGGTAGAGGATGCTGGAAAACAGGTTGTGATATATCTTGTTTCTCAATTTTTATTCCTTGTAATTCAATTTCTTCATACTTGGTTTCTCTTTTTATTTGATTATTTTTTAATGTAATCATTAAATAAGTAATAGAGCTGAAAATTGCTCCCAATAAATTAATAGACCAGCTATAAATAATGTGTAGGGTATAGCCCCTTATAATTGTGTCCATAGTAAATTTAATTTGATTAATAATTAATATCATTTGAATAATAATTAATATCATTATTATGGCTGAGCTTATAGATCCAAATGTTGTTAATTTATTTATGAATTTATTCCAAGTATTCTCTGCGATATGAGATAATGTATTTTCTGTAAGTAGATTATTTAATAGATCTACTTGTGTGTTTTGTTCTCCCTGTATTCCTCTCGCTATGGCATTAAGTAGAGCTGCTTTTTCAAAGGGAAACATGATATGTTGTTGTAATTCTTGTAAATCATCTTGTGAGTATATTCCACTTGTTGCCAACGTTGTTATTTTTTCTGGTGTCCATGATCTCTTTGTATTTGGTTTTAAAGTTTTTACTATATTTTTTGTTGGTCTTGGTTTTGGTAGAAGGTTTATCCAATCTTCTCCGATTTTGTAATATTGCGGTATTATTGAATTACAATTTATTTCTGATCCTGTTTTCAGTAATATATGTGTCTTTGGTGTTAATAACCATGTTTCGTTTTTTGTTGATACAGGCAATTGTATGTAACATTTATTTGTATGAAATAGCTGGACTTCTACTGGCGTACATTTTATTACATGTACTGCTTCGCCGGTAAATTTAGCTAAATATCCTGGTTTTTGCATGATATTAAAGGCAAATTCATCGGGAGCTATGGATGCAAGGGATAGAGATTCACGTATAATTTTTTTTTCGAGTTCGCATTTTTCTTTTAAAATATTATAATATAAATCTGTGAGATCAGCCCTAAAATGTTTTTCAATATATACAAATTTTGAGTCTATATATGTAAATAAATCTAAGTTTGTTACATCTTTTCTTAACGTATTATCGTCGGATAATATTTAATTATAAGCTATATCTAAAATGAATAATTTAGGGTGTTCTGTTTTTGTTAATATTCTATCGCAAATTTTCACATTATTTGAAGTGGATAAAGAAAATGTTATTGATTCCGTGTTAACAGTATATACAGGATTTTGATTAGGTGAATTAATTATAGTTGCAGGGCCTCTATATAAAGTTTCATATTGTGTTTTAAACCCTTCTTCTGTAGGAAAATTTTCCCAAAAAGTATACTCTGCTTGCGAATCAATGCAATGTTGATCCGAAAATTTACATACAGTCCCTGAATTTAATCTTGATTTATCATTTTTTAGACTTACTTGAGCGTATTCTTCTAATAAAGTTATTCTTATAAGACCCTGTACTAAAACGTTGTCCCAAGATCCAAAATTGTCCGTGTATGAAGCTCCTGTGCAAGTTTTATCCTTTACTGAGCCTGCAAGGTCTATTCCAACTGCTTTTATTGAATTTATTTTCAGGTCGGCTATAGTATGTATATTATCATATTTAAATATTCCTGTATCGTGAATGAATTTACATTTTTCATGGCTAATTTCGTACAGATATTCTTGCAAAGCATTTGCAGTGGATCCAAGGTGACTGAACATTCCGCGATGAAAAACCGTTCTTTGGATTTCTATTTTACACTGTATAACTTTAATTTTTTTAAATTCCGCTATTTGTAATAATTCTATTGTTGAGTTGGTTATTGTAATCTTATCTTGTTGAAAATCACATTCTCCTGTGTCTAATAATGAATATGTAGTGATGATCGGATCCGTAGATTCGCAATTAAATCCAATAATTGCACCATTTTCTCTAGCAATAGATAATAAAATAGTAAATAAAATGAACAGCATTTCTTTTTTTTTTCTTTCTCTTTTCTTTCTGAAACATAAAATAATATTAATTTTTTTGTTCATGTAAAATTAATTTATTTGCATAAACTAATTTTGAGCCACCCTTAAAATCTATAGAGATATTGCTATTTTCGTGGACTTTTAATACTTCAAAAGGTCCCAGGTTTTGATTTTTTTCTAATTCACCTGGTTTTGGCTCTTTTATAAGCCATACTTTATCACCTATTTGAAATTCGACAGGTTTTATGAATCTATCCTGATATAATTTAGACTTTTCTTTTGATAGTATTAAATTTTCACAAGCTATTTTTGCAATATCTTTCATATTTATTAATAATTTTTCTATATAGTCATTAAATGACTGTAATTTTTCTGATGATTTTAAAGGTTCACTAGATGGTAATCTAGCGGGGTAGGCGAAAACTAGTTCATGTGGTGTAAATTTATGACTTGAATGAACACTTGTATTATAGTTAAATTGTGCACGTTCAAGCCAATCATCCCATTCTAATTTTTTATCAGAAAAATTTTTTAAATATTTACATAGGGGATGATGAGTCCTTTCTAATGAACCATTAGATTGTGGATGAAAGGCAATAGTTTCGATTTTTTTTAATTTAAATCTTTTTAAAATAGCTTTTATTAGTTTGCCTGTAAATTTGCGCCTTTATCTGTAAGTACTAATTTTGGTGAACTAAAAATGCAAATAAATTTTTTTATAAATGCGTCAGCTATAGTCTCTGCTGTTTGATCTTTCAGCGCGATAGCTATTAAAAATTTTGATAAATGATCTCTAATAGTTAATATATATTAATTATTATTTTTAGTTATATTAAGAGGTCCTACTATATCTAGTGAAATTTTATCGAATGTTTTCTCTGGAGTATCTGTTATTATCATAGGTTGTTTTGTTTTATTTCTTTTTAATTTGTTTCTCTGACATATTTCACAGTTTTTAATATGATTTTGTATATCGACTTTAAGATTTTCCCAGGAATATTTATTTTTAGTTCGATTATATGTTCTATTAACTCCCGAATGACCTCCTAAACTTGAAGAATGATATAGTTCAAAAATTTCATATCTTTATTCCTTTTCAACATATTCTGTATTATTTAAGCAAACTATAACTTTTAAACTTGTATTATTAAAAGTATTGTATAATATTTCTTTAATTTCATTCCAATTTATATTTAATATTTTTATAGTTTTTGATATACTAAACATAGTACACTTATTTTTAATTAATAAATCTTTTAACGTATTCCAATTATTTATTAATTTTTCTTTTATTAAAATTGATGATTCTTTTATATTTAAGCACATTATAAAAATTTTTCTCTTTTTATAATTTATTATTTCAATTTCATTATCTTTTAAATCGTTATTTATATTAATATTTTTGTGTGTGAAATATTCATCTTGAATCTCATCCAAAGATATCCTTTCATTAGTAATTAAATGTAATATATTATCTTTTCTACTTTGTATAGAATTTTTAGAATATATAATAGTATTAGATTTATTTAAGTAAATATCTTCTTGTTTTTCGACTTTGTTTTCGAAACTTTTAATTTCCTTGTTGGTTATTTCTTTGACTACTTTTTTTGGTCTACCGCGTTTATTTTTAATACGTGTACGTTCTTCATTTAATCTTTGTATTTTCATTTCATTTGAGGGTATATTTGTTAATTTAATATTCACTTCATTTTCCTTTGTTTTTTGAGCTCTAGTCATCACATTGATTTCTACCGTATCTATAGGATTTCTAGATAACGCATCACTATTCACATTCATTTTTCCCTTCTTATATATTACATCAAAATCGTATTCTGATAGTTTAAGTCGCCATCTTTGAACTCTATTATTTTTATCTGCAGATCTAAAAGATAGTAATGGCTTGTGATCTGTTACTATTGTAAATTTATTTCAATATACGTAATTTCTAAATGTTTTCAGTCTAAATAATATGCCTAATGCTTCTTTTTCATAAGTGTGATATTTTAGTTCAGGACCTTTTAATACTCTAGAAGCGTATGCTATGGGTTTATCTTTCCCGATTTCACCTTGTGATAATATAGCGCCTAAAGCATATCCTGATGCATCTGTAGTGATTATAAATGGTTTATCTAACTGTGGAAATTGCAATAAAGGTGCAGAGCATAGTGTGTCTTTTAGTTTATCAAAAGCCTTTTGTTTCTCTGAATCCCTAGTAAATTTTACGTCTTTTTGTAATAATAACGTTAAAGGTTTTGTTATATTAGCAAAGTCATTAATAAATTTTCTGTAATAACCTGCTGAACCCAAAAATTCTCTAATATCTTTAACTGTTGTTGGTGTTGGAAATAATTTTACTGCATCAATTTTTTTTGGATCGGCTAAAAATGTCACTTCATTTTTCATAAAATCGCATTTCCTTGGTTCTAGTTTTAATCCGACTTCCCTTAATTTTGTAGCTACTAGATTAAATTTAATATTATGTTCTTCCTCTGATTTTGCAGCTATAATTATGTCATCTATATAAACATGACATATTTTGCTTTCTCATAGAGAAAGCATTGTATCGATAAAAAAATTTTTTTTCTATTTTTTCATTAATTTGTACATATTTGAACTCGGTGAGTTGAAAAAAGTGGTTTCCAGAAAATGTCTGTATGTATGTGTGTGTGTGTGTGTGTGTGTGGATGTATGAATTCAGTTAGTAAACTGTATCTCGAGAACTACTCGATGGATTTGCTTCTAATTTTGCATGGAATTTAGTTTTGTGACTAACTTGCTGGGAAGCTATTGATAATTGGTTCTTCTAGCGTAGTTTTCATTTTAAAGTTTAAAAAAAAAAAAATAATTCAATTTTTCGTTTTTTGGTTTTTTTTTGTTTACTACTTAATGAATTTGCTTCAAAATTTGCATGGAATTTATTTGTGATTACCCGGATAAAATAAATTCTTAAAAACTGATTTTCTTAGCTTAGTTTTAATTTTAGAGCATTTTGAAATTAAAAAAAAAAATGTTTCTATTTATTAAGCCAATAAAATCTTAAAAACTACTCGATGGATTTACTTCAAATTTTTCATACAATTCAATTTTTTGATGAAATGGTGCGGAAGCTATTGAGAATTGGTTTTCTTAGCGTAGTTTTTTTTTTAGAATCATTTTAAGAATTAAAAAAAAATTTCGATTTTTCATTTGTTTGTATTTTACATAAACTACTCGAAGAATTTGTTCGAAAATTTGTATGAAACTTAATTTCGACTGCCAAAAGTATAAAAAATTTTGTAAACTAATTTTCTTAGCGCACTTTTAATTTTAGAGCATTTTAAAAATTTTTTTTAAAATTTTTATTTTTAATTTTTTTCTATTTTACGAAAATCATTTGATAGATTTACTCCAAAATTTGTATGCAATTCATTCGCTACTGTCTGAAGAAAACAAGCTTTGGAAAACTAATTTTCTCAGCGCAGTTTTAATTTCAGAGCACTTTAAAAATTTTCAAAAAAATTTTTATTTTTCATTTATTTTCTATTTTGCGTAAACCATACTATAAATTTCCTCCAAAATTTTTATACAATTAATTCGCTGTTGTCTGAAAAAAATAAGCTTTTGAAAACTAATTTTCTTAGCGTGGTTGCAATTTTAGAGAATTTTAAAGATTTAAAAAAAAAATTCGATTCTTCTTTTCTTATTTTTTTTTTATTCTACGTAAAGTACTCGATAGATTTGTTCTAAAAATTGCAGGGAAATTATTTGCGACTGCCAAAAGAAGAGAAATTTTCAAAAATTGATTTTCATAACGTAGTTTCAATTTTAGAGCATTTTTAAAATTTTGAAAAAGAAATTTTGAAAAGAAAATGTTATTTATTTAACCAGTTAGATCACGAAAATTACTCGATGGATTTGCTTCAAATTTTGTATACCATCTATGTTTTTGTATAACTAGACGGGAAGCTATTGAAAATTGATATTTATAGAGTAGTTTTTTTTATAGAGCCATAAACATGAACTGTATTTATATATAAATATGATTGCATTTTATAAAGATTAGAAATTTTGTTGTCATCATTCTTTTTATTACTACATTATATCATTTTTTCAATAGAACAAATTTTTTTGTATTACTTGATGATTTAAAAAAAATTATAAATGTTGAAAAAGCAAACAGCTAGCATATGTGTTCGAAATTTATAAAGTACAATATGAGTAAATATTAATGTTGGACAATTTTTTAATTTTAAAATCACATATAAATAAATATAAAAAAATTAATGAAACTCAAAGAACTCTATGAGAAAGCATTCCGCCAAAGCACTTGGCAGCGTTTTTTTATTTATTAATTCACCAAGAGCTGTATTTGCTACCCTTATAAATGTTCGTGGTGAATTAGTTAAGCCAAAAGGTAATACTGTAAATTCAAATCTTCCTGAAGGGTGTACACTAAAAGCTGTTTTATGTATGTCTGATTCTTTCATTGGTACCCAATGAAAAGCTGAAACCATGTCTACAGTAGTAAAATATTTATTTCCGCTTAAATCATCAAAAATTTCAGTTATACATGGTATTAAATAAAGATCTGGTATAGTTTTTTCATTTAATTTTTTATAATCTATAACCAGACGCTATTTTTCTTTTCCATCAGGACCTTGTTTCTTCTTAACTACAAACGCTGGAGCATTATAAGCGCTTTTAGATGGCCTTACTAGATTATTATCAATTAATTTTTGAGTTTCTGTAATAGTGATTTCTCTTGATTTATGTGGCAATGGAAATTGTTTAACGTATACTGGTCTGTTATCTGTTAAATTTATCTCATGTTGTTCTAAATTGCATTTTCCAATATTTTCTCCTTCTAACCAAAATATGTCATCATTTTCTAAAATTAAATTCTTTATATTTTGTTCCTTCTCTTTACTTAAATGATTTAAGCTTATTTTACTTAATAATTCCTCTCTACGATCATTTTTTTCTTCACTGATATAATTTACATTTTTATGCATTTAATTTTCTTGTAATTTATGAAATTCTTCTTCATGATTATCTAATATAAAATTTGTTAAAATATCTTTTTCCATAAAATATGTAAGAAATTGTTTGTCTTTATTATTAATGTTAAAATTTGTGTTTTCTTCAAGTTATAGTAGAAATTGTTCATATTCTATATTCTTATTATTTTTACATTCATCTTTTTCTAAAACACAGTTGATTTCTTTCATAAAATTTTCAATATTTTCATTCTTATTCTGTAGAAATTGTGTAATCGAAAATATATGATTATTGTATTACATTAGCATGATATAATGAAAAGCGTTATTAACTGCTGTGTCATTAATTTCGATGTTTTCTGTACATAAATTTATCAATGAATTTTTATCGTTTTTATAATCTGTTTGAATAGAGAATTTTTTACCATTTATTTCTAAATATCCCTTGTCTAATCTCAACTTATTTTTTCTCAATACATCTATACCTAAAATACCATCATAAGGTATTGAAAATTTTTCAGATGCTACGTGGAAATTTGTATACGAATTATTAATAGGAAAAGTAATTAAACCACATGTTTTAACCGGAATATCAGTAATTATTTTAATATTATTATTAATAGAATTTTGTGGTACTAATTTTTCTTTTATGATGTTAAGTTGGGCACCTGTATCTATTAATAATTTACATAAATCATTTGTGTACGGATTTCGTATCTCGATAAATTGTAATGTATCACCTAGTTTAAATATATAAATTGGTATATTATTGTTATCATTAATGTTTTCAGTTTTAAATTGTATAATTTTTTTTAATTCATTGTTCGTTATATTTTTTTCATTATGTAGTTTTACTGTTGTTGAATCATTCTCTATTTCTGGTTTAAATTCCATTGCATTATGTAATGTTTCTATTTGTTCAATAATTTTAACGTACTCATTATTAGTTTCATTTTCATTAAACTCATCACATACTTCGAAGTCATAATCGATTTCGTGTATTCTTGCAAAAAATTGAATGTCAATATAATTTTTGAGCGACTTTTGTTGCGAAATTCGTCTTGTACGCTCTTTCCAAGTCGAGTTTATGCGTTTCCCTGTATATGAGCTGATGTGTTTAATTTACCTTGACATTCTTCCTCTGTGTGATTAACAGGAGGTCACGTATCTCTGTCCTTTTCTAATCAAAGAAATTATTTTTTTACAAAAACTAATAACTTTAGCAAAAAATGAAGAGAAAGCCGCATCTTGTATCAAAAAAAGCAATATTTTCTTTGATTAGAAAAAATTAATTTTATTGCTTCATTCTCAAGAAAACCTTGAAAAACCAAATTGTTCAACCTAACCTCTATGATTTAAGTTTTTCAAGGTTTTTTTGAAAACGAAGCAATAAAATTAATTTTTTCTAATCAAAGAAAATATTCACTGCTGTTATACCTACACAAGAGCGTACGGTAAAAAAAAATTTTGCTGAGCTTGTATTTTCGAAGTTCAGTACACTTGCAATGTTTTGATGACAACTGTCTATGCCGTCTGTTTACTTTATTTTGATATCTTTGAATTCACTTTATATTCTTTTCATAAAAATTTGTATGTTCTTAGTATTATTTAATATAACTCAATATTTTAAATGATATTGAATTTTTACTGCTTAGACAACTTTCCTTTTTATTTCTTTTATTAATCGTAAACTTAAAACTTATTTTAAAATTAAATTATTATGCAAAGATTATTGATATCTGTTGTAATTTCTCAATGCACTAAATAAATGATATTATTTAAAATCAGTTTATAAAAGAATTTGTAATTTTTACTTGATTTATTATTTATAATTATTCTTGCTAAAATATAGATTTATTTATTGATTTAATGATTTTACATTTATTTTTATTGAAAATTTTTTTATGTAAATTGTATTATATGATTTTTAATCACGCAATTTCGCGTATATAAAGATTATTTCAATTACGCACCGTGCGTATAATATATTAATATTATTTTTTTACACTATTCGTATTTAATGATACACTTCGTGTTTAATAATTTATTTTTAATAACACTATTCGTATTTGATAATACACTTCGCGTTTAATATTTTATTTTTAATGACACTATTCGTATTTGATAATACACTTCGCGTTTAGTATTTTTATTTTCAATGACGCTATTCGCTTTTAATAATGCACTTCGCGTTTAATTTTATGTATATTTATTTTATTGCAAATAATATAATATTTTATTTTTTATTTTATAAATTTTCTTTGATTATCCTTTAATATATTCAATACGATTTCTCAATTAAAAAATTTGTACCAGAACCAAAATGTTACGGTCAAACTAATTCGTACCGGAACCAAAATGTTAAGTCCTGGCTTGCACCAGGACTAAATAAAAGTGAATATGTTATTTAATTATATTAATTAATTGCATAGAATATATATAAATTATGTTCTTTTGAAATATTAAATTTATTTATAAAATGTAGTCATAAAGATAAAGGCGTATGAATCTAGTGGTGGAAAAACTCCACCAATATTTAATTGAACAAAATCGCTCTCACAATCGAATATTATTAAAAGATAAGTTCAAAACTTTGAAATAATGATTTTAATAGATAATCATATATTCTTACCTTGTAGTACTCCTTAAGTAGATTGGTGCTGGGTATGGGCAGACAAATGAATAGATATAGGCACGATTTAAAATAAGACTCGAGTCGAATATAAGAAACTTTTAAGATATTTATTGACACTTGTAAAAATAATGAATATTGAATACAATAACTGAATTTGAATTTGAATTACAGGATTTACGACTTGGTACCAACGATGATCCAGGGGTAGAGCCGACTGCCGTCAATTTCAGTCGGCTTTTATAATTTTTTATCTTTGACATAATTTCATTAGGAAAAAAGTAGATCTTGTTCTTCTTATAAATAATTTCAAAATGTGAGTTTGGTTTCGTAATTTTGAATCGAAGAATTTCGTTTGCTCAATATGAACTTTAAGTTTCTTTACTGCTTAGGTCAACACATTCTTTTATTGTTCGATGACTGTTTAATTAGTTCATCAATATCATGTTAGTAAAAAGATATTTTAACAATTGTAAGTTAAAAAATAATATATAAGGATACGTTGTGACGTAACACCTTGGTGCTCAAGAGATTGCATATCGGAAGGATAGGCAATCGAAAAAGAAAAACAAAACAGCTATCGAACAATTTACAGATAATTATTACAAGCTTTATTGATAAATGTACATATTTTTATATTTAAATAAATACTAATGCACAAGGGTACGTTTTATTTCGTACACCTTGGGGCACAAAGATTGTACAGAAACCATCATAATAAGTAGTAAAATGTATTTTACAATGATTTTGGTGTATATAACAAAAGGTGAATAACATATTGCTAATGCAATTCAGCTAAAGAAAATGACAATGTTAGATATGTCTTATAAAAATATAAGTGAATGACTTGTAGGAATGCGAAGATATGCAATTTAGAGAAATTTTAACGTAGTTTAACTTTTTTTTATAATTTTGATGGGTATATAAGTGCGAAATTTATTAATTCGAATATAGTCAAAATGAATTTCCCGAGGAGACAATACCATCACATTTGTGTAAGTAAGAAAACAGAAAAATCTAATTAAACATATATACATATAAATAAATTTTTTTTTTTCTTCTTTTTTTTATCTTATTCTATGAAATATTAGTATTTATATTTATTATTGAATTCTTGTTATTTATATCTATCCTTTACTTTTATGTTTAGTTTGTCGCTTGGCAATTAAAACGTATATTTCGCTCAATGGATCGGCGTCATAATGATGCATGGTGGTTGGACGGAGAGAGTGAGTTTGATGGCTGGAATTTATACTACCTCTTCCAAAATAAAAAAATTAGGCGTTTTGAAGAAAACAGTGGACCTTTTTCATTTATTTTGGTTAATGGGATATTGGGTTTTGGTTATTTGGGTTATTGGGTTTTGGTTATTTGGATTATCGGGTTTTGGTTATTCGGGTTATTTGGGTTATTGTTATTATTATTATTATAATTATTATTATTATTAACCTCACCCTTTCCCGATCATTCGTGTGCATAAATGAAGAAAATAATAAATTTGACCTCTACATGACCTTGGAGGGGTCAACCGCACCCCACACATAATACCTTAACTAAACGTAAAATTTCTTTCTTTTTTCAAATCCGGGATCAAAAATGGGGGTTCCAATTCAAAAAATCACTTTGACCTTCAAATGACCTTAAAAATAAATCTCAAGGTCAAAACTGATTTCATAGAAAGATAGCTTCATCCATTGTCCCGAATAACTTTTGTATGAACAATTTTTTTATACAACACCAACTGTCGAAAATATCTCAGTGGTTTCTTTAAAATGGGACACCCTGTGTAAATATGTTGAAATGATTAAATTTTCATTGATGTTTCCGTTAAATTATTCGTGTTTTCATTATAGTACTTCCCAATATTGAATCGCTTATAACTATCTACATTAGCTTTGTAGAAAAAAACCACAATACATGAATTTTAGATTTTTCAGAATTCTTTCGATTCCCGTCGGAATTTTTCACAGATAATCATTTAAAAAAATATATGTATGACTGGTTCCATTTCAAATCATGCAGACCGACTGCACCTATCTCTCCGAACTGCTTGAAATTTTTTATATTATTCTACTTTGAAAATAAGCGTATACGTATTTTTTTATTTTTCAATATCATCAAAAATGCAGTTTTTATGCACTTTTTAAAAATGACTTATAAATTTTCAATTCTCAAAAATCGAAATTTTTTTTTTTTTTTTTCAATCGTTTTTATCCCTGTAGTGATCTTTATAAATAATTTTAGGCTCGTTCAATGCTACAGAGGATGCTCTTTTAATTCCACCGTCTTTTATTTTTTTTAACAAAAAAACGGAAGTGCAATTGCACTTTTTGTAAAAAATGAAAAATGCATTTTTCTCAAAAAAGCCATTTTTTTTTGTCTCAAATTTTTTTTATGGGTAGGTAGCCTTAAGACTTATATTTTCATCGGTGTGGAATTTGGAATATTTTGGTTTAGTAAGAGATATAAAAAAAATTGAGAAAAAAATTTTCATATTTACATAACAGATGTATATATACGTAGATATCTAGATATACCGCTAGGTGGCTAAATATCGCATAGATAATTTAAGTGCCTTAGGTTTACTTAAGAAAGCAGCTATTCGCGGTAGTTATCTTACATCTTTTATACCGTTTAATTTCTAGATATTGAGACTCATTTTGAAATATGTCTGAAACTTATTCCGAGAAGAGACAGAAGTGTCCAAATTTTTTTGGATCACACAAAAAAATTGTTCATAATACCGCTACCAAATTTAGAATGTTGGAAAATTTAGCAGAACATCTGCAGCAACATTTGCCTGACAAGGCGGTACATAGTTCTGATTATGTATGTTTCAACTATTATAAACGCATCAAGAAAATTGAATCAACGAAAATTATTGATGCGATCGATTCAGATAATGATGCTTACTTGGTCCATACTGAAGACCACGATTTTCGTGCAAGCACTCCAGAGCGGATTGAATATTTGAACGAGACTTTAATTTCAAGTTCCTTCGGTAATGTTTCACCGCTGAAAAGGAAGAGAGCTGTTGATGACTCTTCTTTAGAAACATACGTCACGAGAAAGAAATCAGAATTAATTTCTTCATTCTCCTCTGCAACTAGCTGCATATTATCGGAAGCATACAATGTTTCAATTGATGCATCCAATGATGGTTTTTCTCAATGCTTCTGCGATGAATGGTTTAACATTTTGGGAGTAGCGCTTAAAATTTGTGGCAGTATCAATGAAAAAATTAAAATTCTTACGCTGATTCCTTTGTCGATATCAAAATCTAAAATTTTATCTATCTTTCCCGAAGTGACTG
The DNA here is from genome assembly GCA_017163975.1 of Anastatus disparis. Classification (NCBI taxonomy): domain Eukaryota; kingdom Metazoa; phylum Arthropoda; class Insecta; order Hymenoptera; family Eupelmidae; genus Anastatus; species Anastatus disparis. Next base: position 760,195 of record JAFFSR010000399.1, on the reverse strand, counting down.
TTTACATGATTAATAAAGCACTAATGCTTGTAAAAACTAACGGAATATATTCTCAACCTGATATATACACTGGTCATCCCTTAGACAAAAAGTCTACGAAAATCGCAGTGGAATATTTTCTGAATGACGATTTCAACTGTACACGTCAAAGTCCCAATAAATCTGACGTTGTGACCGTTAAAGAAAATGGAAAAAAAGAAAAAAAAGTAAAACGTTTTCTAACGTGCAGTTTAAAAGAGATATATAAATCATTCAAACAAGAACATCCAGAAATAAAAATGGGCATAACAAAGTTTTATACCTTAAGACCAAAGTTTGTTATGTTGAATCCTATTAAAGAAGTCTGTCTCTGCATTTACTGTGCAAATTTTGATTTATATGTGAACTGTATTAACAATTTCATCGGAGGAAAGTATTCAGATCTGAATTATCTTCGCTCCATGCTTTTGTCAGCAATTGTTTGTACAAATGCATCAGAGCAGTGCTATTTCCAAGATTGTTCTATATGCCCGAGTTCTCGTGGTATTAATTTAAATTTGTTTGGATTAGAAACCATAAATGAACATGATGAGATCGTTTTTGCTTTGTGGGAAAATGGGCAACTCGTAAAAAAAACATTAATAATGTCCAATTTTATAAATAATCTTGCTATTTGGACGGTGAAAACAAGCGTCCACGTGTATATTAAAAACATACAACGAAAAGCCATAAAAGAGGAAAAAGAGATGGCCAGAACTAATTCTAAACATCTTGTACTGCATGGTGATTTTGCTGAAAATTTGGCAGTGATTCTCAGTAGTCCTGTTCAAGGCAATCATTGGGTCAATCAACAGATTTTTATTTTTACAGCTGTTTGTTATCAAGGAACAGTAACAAAAAGTTTTGCTGTCGTCAGTAATGATACAAAACATGATTCCGCTCATGCCTTGTTGGCGATGCAAAAAATCATTGATTTGATGAAAAATGATTCAACTGATTCAATAGAACAAATATCGATTATAACAGATGGAGCCGCAAGTCATTTCAAAAATCGATTTCAATTACATGAAATGAAAAAAGCTTCTAACAATCAAAAATGGTTGTTTTCAGCTACGGGGCATGGGAAAGGTGCGGTTGATGGCGTCGGTGGATTAGTAAAACACTATGCAACCAGACATAATCTTCAAAATTGTCATGTTGAATCAATACAAGATGCAAATGCTTTTGTAAAAAAAGTTCAACCTAACACTGACGCTATTAAATTAATCTTACTGCCAAAAGAAGATATTGAAGTTTTTAGGCAAAGCAAAATAAAAGAGTGGCTTAAGACCCCTAAATTGGCCGGCATTCAAAAAACCCACGTATGGAAAGTAAAAGTAGGGACAAAGAAAAAATTGTATATGGCTCGAACTGCTGCTCATCCTTTCACAAAATTATTAAATAAAGAGAAAAAAAAGAAAAGAAAAATTACGTCAAAGCAGAATGTGCGCAATAAGAAAAAGTCCAAAACTCATAAGAAAGGAAAAAAAAATAGAACTTTTTTTTTACATAATTTCTTATACTTAACGCAAAATTTATGCACTATATATATATATATATATATATATATATATATATATATATATATATATGTACAGCACAACACCTATGAGTTGCATAAAAGCTATGTACGTACAAATATATATATATATATATATCTGAAATGCGCTTACTCCTGAAATATTTGTTGTATCTATGACGTATTTACATTTATGTAAATATGAAGATTTTTTTCTCAATTTTTCTAATATCTCTCTATACTATTAAAAATATATCGCCGCTGTCGACGCTGTCGCCGTCTGAAATACGCCGCTCATTTTTGGCTCCTAAATTTAGCTAAAATTCAGCTGAAATTCAGCTAAAATTCAGCTAAAATTCAGCTAAAATCAGCTAAAAGTCAGCTAAAATTTTGATGGATTTAGCTATAATTTAGCTGAAAGCAAGCTAAAAGTCAGCAAAAAGTTACGTACAAGTTAGTTAGAAGTTAGCTAAAAGTTAGCTGAAAATCAGCTAAAAGTTGGCTAAAATTTAGATATATTTAGCTGTAATTTAGCTAAAAGCCAGCTATATCTCTCTATATTATAAACAGATTCCGCCGACGCCGTTGCCGCTGTGTGTAAGAATTCGATTTGTTCTTGGTTAGCTAGAATTTAGCTAGAATCTAACTAAAATTTCGCTGGAAGTTAGTTAGAAATTAGCTAAAAGGTAGCTAAAAGTTAGCTTAAAGTTAGCTGAAGTCAGATAAAATTAAATTAAAGTTAGCTACATTCAATCAAAAGTTAGCTACATTCAATCAAAAGTTAGCTACATTCAATCAAAAGTTAGCTACATTAAATCAAAAGTTAGCTAAATTTATTATTAAAATTAGCTGAATTCATACAAAATTTAGTTGAAAATTAGCTGAAATTTAGCTAACAGTTATCTAGAATTTATAGTAATTTTAGGCAATTTCAGGTAAATATTGATTTGTTTTTAACTGCATTTTAGATCTATTTATATTATATTCTCTCTATATTATTAAAAGTATATCACCGCTGTTATCGCTGTTATCGTTAGAAATGTGCCCCTCATTTTTAGAACTATACTACAGCGTTAAATTCAGCTGGATTTAAGCATGTAATTAGCTAGGAAATAACTAAATTAAGCTATATTTGAGCTTTAAAATAACTGAAAATTAGCTGATTTCAAGCTTGTAGTCAACTTGGTAATAGCTAATTTTAAGTTTTGTATATAACGATATATGATAACATATAAGTTTAAGATTTATAATAGATGAAAGATAGGTTACAATATATTTTTACAATTAGTTAATTATCCTGTAATCATCGTGAAGTTTAATCATATAAATAATTATCAATTTTACAATTTTATTTAAAGTATAGGGTTGAAAATATCATTTTGAAAAAGCTAAATTGAAGTTTAATAATCAAATGATAAGATTTAAATTTTGTTAAGTCAAAATCAATATCTAACACTTAAATATAGTCTTTATAAATTAAATTTAATTTTTATTTAATTTTGTAAAAAAACACCGACATTACAGTTTTCCAAATTTTTTATTCTTAATCCATAAATGTTTCAAATATCTATTACTGCCTTCCATTTTTAGTTCATTATAAAACTGTCGAATATAAAACTATCACTATATTCAGTTCATTATAAAAGTATCAAATAAAATCTCTATAATTGAATCATTAAATCAAGTGTACTTATTCACTGTCTGCCTGTATCTACTTAGCTGAATCATAGTAAGATTATTACAATTATATTTCTACATATTTCTTTCAAAATTGCAAATTCTTGGATATTTTTTTTAAATTATAAAAGCAAGATGGGGGTTGGCGCGCTTGCGCGCAGGGGGCATGCCCCCTAGTCTCTTACTAAACCAAAATATTCCAAATTCCACACCGATGAAAATATAGGTCTTAAGGCCACCTATCCATAAAAAAAATTTGAGACAAAAAAAAATGGCTTTTTTGAGAAAAATGCATTTTTCATTTTTTACAAAAAGTGCAATTGCACTTCCGTTTTTTTGTTAAAAAAAATAAAAGACGGTGGAATTAAAAGAGCATCCTCTGTAGCATTGAACGAGCCTAAAATTATTTATAAAGATCACTACAGGGATAAAAACGATTGAAAAAAAAAAAAAAAAATTTCGATTTTTGAGAATTGAAAATTTATAAGTCATTTTTAAAAAGTGCATAAAAACTGCATTTTTGATGATATTGAAAAATAAAAAAATACGTATACGCTTATTTTCAAAGTAGAATAATATAAAAAATTTTAAGCAGTTCGGAGAGATAGGTGCAGTCGGTCTGCATGATTTGAGATGGAATCGGTCATACGTAATTGAAAAAAATGTTCTAAAATGTGAAAAATTAACATTTTTTAAAAAAAGGATAAAAATTGGAAAAAATGGTTTAGAAAAAGTTTAAACGCCACAAAAATTTAGTATTTTTCGTATACTTTAATTTACTTTTTTGATTTTCATTCTGCGACCATTAGAACCAGAGATAATGCTCTTTAAAAAAACGATGTTTTTCAAAATTTTGTTCACGAATTTATGGATGGTACTGTATTCAATGCAAAATTAATAGTTTCAATTATGTATATATTCGAGTTTAAATTTAAACCTTTATATTAAGTTATCATTTGTACATCAATATTTATTATTAAATTCATTTTTGTTATATGATTCACTCTAAATCCTTAAACATCGATTTCTGATCCATTTTTCTTATCAACATTCAATTTCCGCGAGAACTATGATTTGTGAAACATATAAGTGAAAAAGGCCATTTTTTTCATAACTTGCCTTTTGAGGTGCTACCGCGCCCCTTGATTTAAACAACGATAGGTACATATATTTTATTACTAGAATTTAATATGAAAACAATTTTACACAAAATAACGATATAATGATAATATAATAAGAAAATATTTAAATTGCAAAATGTTAAGAATGTAAATATTTAATTATTATTCTTATTATTTTTAAATTTTATATTTAGTATTAGTGACTTCTTCTTTTTTTGTTCTAGAATACCAAGAGGGCTAAAGTCAAAGATGACTGCGTTATTTTATTTTTTTTATTTTTTATACTTTATCATCTATTATAGTTGAAAAGATAATTAATACTTAAAGTATAATTTTAACTACTTTGTACTTAATATTGAATTTATAACATGAGCATAAATATATTTGTAATTAACAAAAGAAAAAACAATTAATTTTGGAACTGCCTTTTCTATGATTCATCAACTAATTCCGAGTTATTTGTAAAATTTTAGAGCTCTAACTCTTTTACTTTAAAAGAACTAAGATATTAGTCAATAGAACTGTGAGCGATAAGTGTATAATTTCTATAATTCACATTTTTCAGACCAAAATGATTTTGATTGCTTTGATATATATTTTTTAACATAATATATACTTTCATCTTATGACATTGAATTTTTTTATGTCCAAACATACAGTAAACATATTAAAGTAGTCTGATGAATTCAAATATTAGAAAATTATCTCTTACAAAAGCTCAATTTATCTCTTCACATAACTCAATCTAATAGAAGCAACTCAATAAAGGTGAGACTTAATAGAGATGATACATGTATTTATTAGCTAATATCAAGTTACTTGTGAAATTTCAAGACTCTATCTTTTTTCAATATTAAGATGACTAAGTTATCAGTAAATAAAACTGACAACGATAAGTGTATAATTTCTATAATTCATATTTTTAGACCAAAAGTCATTATGATAGCTCTGATATATAGTTTTTAACATTCCGTAGTTAAATCTTATTGCATTAAACTGTTTATGATTTTAACCAATCTTATAAAGTATTTTCTCTTCACATTATTAAAGTTTAATATTATATTTATTGCCGTTGAAATGTTTGAATATTAATTTTCTATATTACTATCAAAATTCATTTTCATCTGTAACTTTTTTTGAATGATTGTTTAAATTATTTTAAATACTATGCAATCAAATATTTTTCCATAATCTACTAGTTAAAACAAACTATCAGTAAAAATTTTAGAACTCCAAGTCTTTTAGATTCAGAGATATGATATTTTTAGGCACGACCGCTAAACGGAAGTGCCTTATATTTTCGACATCGCGAAAAATGTAACCCTTTAAAATATGTTATTTTATGATAAAAAACTTATTTTTATAGCAAAATAAGACTATTACGAGGCTTCCTTAAAATGTATCTATGGATGTATGTGTGTGAGAAATCAAGTTTATGAATTTTCTCGAAGAGTTTTTATCCGATCTGAATAATTCGAACGGAGAATTATTTTAACCCTTAACTGGCACCGTGGGTAAAATTTACCTCAAACCTTCTTTAAGTTCATATAAATTGTACTAAGATCTTAATAATGGCCTAAGTGGCGACATCTGTCAGTAGTTGACATCCCTAACTAAAGTTTCATGAGGTGTGTATAGTATGGCAGGCATCAGTGTATGTTGGAGAGCAGTTAAAATATTAAAAACTACACGAGTTATGATTTTTTAAGTGAAAAAACTGAATTTTCCCGTTTTTTTCAACATTTTTGTTTACTATTTTAATTTGAACAAATGAGTATAATAACAGTTTAACTTTAAAAAACATACTCTAAGTAATGTTAGAAAATTTTTTTGTACAATAATATTAAGTACCGACTGCGTGAGACTCGCTTGAGTACCTTGGGGTATTAAATACCCCACACTGCCACTTACGTATATTGGTATCAACAGTGCCAGTTAAGGGTTAAATAATAACACAAACGTTCACAAGTAAACGTTCCTATTTTTAAAAAAATCGTTGAAAGCGTTTTTAAATAGGCGCCTTTTAAATGGTCAAGAAAATGGATTTTTGGTAATAACTTGAAAAATACGATTTTTTTTTAAAAAAGTATATGGAATAAAAGTTATAGAATATAAAAAAATAAATCTTTTTTATATCATACATTTTTCTCTTAAGTTAATATTTTTCAAATTGTTCATGAGAAATGTTGAAATCGAAGGCTTTTTAGTAGATAGGCTATAGGCATTCTGGCCCATGCGGGTTGTAGCCCACCCCCTCTCCTCTTCCAAGTGTATTAGAATCCGTGTCATTTAAAATACATGTGTAAGGTAAAACACTTGTCTCCACTAAGTGTGCTACAATCCGGTCTATTTAAAATACGTATAAGTCTTCCCTTCCTTAAAAAATGTATTTTCTTTTAGGAAAGGGCTAGCCCTTCTCTCTTCTTATTTTTAAGGAAAGGATAGAGCGCCGCCCGCTGTATGTTCTATTTTGGGGACGCAGAAAAATTGACCTACTCTTAGAAGAGAGGGAAAGGGTAGACCTTTTACGCAGTGCTGGTCTACCATGCGTTTTCTTTCGAAAATATTTCTTTTTTCACAGGTGCATGTCTATTTTCTTAAGAAAAAAGTATTTTGCGGGTGGTCAAAGATTGGACTTGCAAAAGTTTTTTGAGATAAAGAGTTATTTATTGAAGGGTCAGTTGTATTTTTTTTCATGTATCAAAAAAAAAGCAATGAATGCTTGAAGAAAATATACGAGACCCACCACTGCAAAAAATAAAATCTTTTTTCTTTTATAAAATATTTTTCTTGATCCAGGTGTGTGTGTAAGTTTCCTTGAGAAAAAGCAGCTTTTTGCAGGCGATCGGAAATTTCACAAGCAAAAGTTTTTTTTCAGAAAAGAGTTATTTATTGAAAGGGTCATAAAAATTAAATTTTTAGGCATGTTCGTGCCCAACGGAGGGCGGATGAAATTTCTCTAAGGGAGGTGTTTAATTTTTGGAGGGAAGTTTTTTTCACCAATCATAGGTTTTTTTTAATAAAAGAAAATCGAAAAGCTTAAATTTTCGTATGTAAACTCTGACACGTGCCATAGTTTATCAGTTCAAAAATTTTCCAGCTTTTCTTGTTCACAAGAAAAAAAAAAGGTTTTAAATTGAAGAAAAAAAATGGATAATAATAATAATAAAGTTCGCGAAAACGAATCAGCCTGTTTAGAGGAGGAACATGCTGTAGCATCAGCTACAACCGACTATCCTGAAGAGGTTGAAGTTATGGGGAAAGCACAACATATGTACCAGGTAAGATTAGAGGTCAAACATAATGCTGTACAATGGGCGCAGGAAGCTGAAGATAGACGGCAGCGAGGAGCGCAAATTTCGACAATCTGCAAGAGTCGAGTTCCGTAGACGCCGTGACTCTTATTCTTCTGGAGAGGAAGAAGAAGATAGACATCGGGTATGTATTTTAAAATTATTATTTTTTTTTCATTATAACAAAATAATTATTCAAAACTGGTAACATCATTACTTTCTTTTTATTTACAGTCTCCTACGAGAGAGTTGCCGTCAATGCCTGAATTATATAGGGATCTTCGTATTGCAGAACAGGTGTGTTTAATTTCTTTTTATGTGTTGTTCAGTTTCATATTTGTTTTATTCTATTTAATTTTTGTATTTATTTTCATGTTGATTTCATTTTGTTCAATTTCATATTTATTGTCTTATTAATATTTTATTTGATTTTTATATTTATTTAATTTCTTTTGAACATTTGTTTAATTTTTCCAGCAAGCTCAAATAAGGAATCTTGAAAGAGCTGCACGCAGATCTAGAAGGATGCAACGTTATACAAATCGTGCACGTAGATATGTACAGATGCAGAGGCCTGAAGATATATATGATACCAGTACAGAAGAGGATAGTAGTGGAATTGATTCAGGAATGGAAAGTGATCCTAATTTCATCGACGACTCCGAGTGCGCGCCACGATCCATAAATCTGGAAGTATACAACAGGTGTAACCATCTAACTGCTAGAGAGATTGATGAAACAAAAAGGACACATGCACGGGTGAGTTTTATTCATTATTATTATTTTTATTATTATTACTATTGTTATTAATACTATGAAAAATTTAATTTTTTAGATCCATATTCAAAATATATTTTTAAAAATTAAACATGGTGAAGACATGGACGCCACCGCATGTTTAATTAGAGAAGGACTACTTCTCCTTGAAAAATGGGCCCGAAGTAAGCTTGTAAGTATTAATATTTTCATTTTATTTTATTTTTTTTTCAAACACATTAAATATCTGAATTGTTTTTGTTTTGTTTTAGTTATTGGAACTTGCAAATACTATATTTTCAAGTATTGGACACGTGACCTTCATAGCGCTTCCCTTAAGGATCGCAAAGAAAGAATGGCAAGATAGTGCTGAAGTTTGGCGATTTTACTTAAAATTGCATAAATATTTAGAATATCACAAGAAAAATTTAAATGTTTTATTGATTAGACGAGAAAATCGTTCGCGAACATACTATTCACGTTCTCGATATTGTCAAAATTTTCATTAATTGTAATTTAATGTTTTATAATTGTAGTAAAATGAAAAAGTATGGAAAAGTATGGAAAAGTATGGAAGAGTATGAAAAAGTATGGAAAAAGTATAGGAAAAGAATGGAAAAGTATGGGAAAGTATGAAAAAGTATAGAAAAAGTATGAAAAAGTACGGAAAAGTATGGAAAAGTATAGAAAAAGTATGGAAAAGTATGGAAAAGTATGAAAAAATAAAATATACACATCAAATTATTTTTCAAACTATTTATTGAAAATTGTACATAATAAGAATATATAAATAAATGAAAATTATTAAACATTATACAATTGTTTTTATTTATCACCACCACTTATAATTATTATTATATTTACATTGAATCATAAAAAGGAAATTTCGATAATAAAAATAAATATACATAACTTAAATTAATAAACATAATAAAATTAAATTTTTCTTTTTTATTTATTACACTAAAATACGTTGTAAAATACATCTTAGCTTATTCAAATAATCTCATTTTTATCTATACAACTATTATGCTTGTTACTTAGACCTAACCACTTAACATATACACGTTTACCACTTTTTTTTAAAACTTTTTCTACTAAATAAATTTCTGGATACATAGTCTTCTGGATTTCCGTTTCATAAAAGCCGCCGGAGGCTGTTTCATCACAATAATCTTTGACGTGGTAAGTTATGGGATTGGTTTTTACAACTCTTGTTATTGTGAAAATTTCAGTAGACCAATTTGGTGTATAACCTTTTTCAAAAACTTGTTTTATCTTACTTCTTCGCACTTTATCTCCTACTTTGAATTTTGGTTTTTTTACAGGTCTTTTTTCAGTCGGGTAATTTTTCTTGATTTCTTTTTCATTTATCTTTGTAACGTTTTAAGGATCGATTCCTATTGTCCGATGTTTTCTTGAATTGTATGCTTTCACTAACTCAGGCAGAATATCCAACCATTTATAACTTCCTTGTTTGCTGAATTCTAACCACATTGCATTTTTTAAAGTTCTATTAAAGCGTTCACATTTGCTTGCATGAAGATTACTATGTGAAGAGTAGTGATTTATCTTGTACTTTTTCATAAGATTCTGAAAGTTTGAATTGTAGAATTCTTTTCCTTGGTCAGTTTGTAAATTCGATGGCGCCCGTCCTTGTTTTAATATTGACTTCATAGCTAGAGTAACATCATTACCACTCTTCGATTTGACTGGTACAGCCCATGCATACTTTGAAAATATATCTATGACAGTTAGTAAGTAGCGAAAACCTTTTTTCTCTTTAAAATACGGTAAAATTTCTACAAGGTCAGCTTGCCGAGTCTCATCTAATCCGCGTATGTCATATTTTCTTCGCTTGCACCTTCGACGTGCTGGCTTGTGTAGCTCTTCAACTACTCTTTGACGTTCCATCTTAAACGTCAGCTTTAGCAATATCCGATTGTCTATTCATTTCTTTAATTATATATTCGATACTTGCAAAATTTTGTTGAGTCATATCATAGAGATAAGTTAATTTTTCGTCTATTTCTGCTTTATATATTTTAACTTTGTTCTCATATTCTTGTATAGCTTTAGCAACTTCTATAATTTTAGAAGATAAGTAATCAACTTCTCTCTGTAGGATGTTCTTTAGTGAATTCAAACTAATCGCATCATTTGGATGATTAGCCTCTCAAATATTGCAAAGCCGTTTATTTTCTAAATCAAAATCACCATCTGATGTAACATTGAATCCAATTCCTCGAGGACCACGACTTACTTGCGAGCCCTCAAGTTTTCTTCCAAACACATCGAGACTCATGTTACTACTATTGATTTGGAAATTGTGTACGTCAATATATATGTCCAGCTTCACGTAGTTCCTCTATGATTGATTGGATTTTATTGTTGTGATTATTATTTCCAGCAGATTGTTCGGCTATTAATAATAGCAGTCTTTCGACAAGCTCATTTGGATCATCCCAGTAGCCTAGATCTATGAAAGTATTCTTTTTTGCTATTTTATATTCAGGTATGAGACCCCCTCTGCTGGTAGACATTCTACTGCGATCACTGCGGAACATTGGTGCTATGATTTTTGAATATTTTCTACTCTTCGAAGAGCGTATATTCTCACTTTTGCTATGTCTTTTTCTATGGGCATTTGTTGCTTCCGGGATAATGCGATAGTTCTTGCGATCTGTTGTACTTAAAAGATTATCCTTTGGTTCTTTTTTGAAAAGCAATTCCATTAGACCACTGCTTTTAGGAAAACTTAAATCTTTCACTTTTATTAGTTTATCATCAAATTGAATTCGTGAATCACCCATCATGTATACCCTACTGACTTTTCTCACTCCGTATATGTTATCGATTTTGCTGCGGCTTCCATTTAGTATTGATAAAAAGTCTGTCGGTTCAGTTTCTTTATGCGCAGATAGAAATGATGAATATATAGATTTGAATGATGAATTTGCAGAATTGAATGATGAATTCATCATTGTGCTATTTATCGGAGAAAAATCATCGCCATTAGAAGCATCATTATCAAACGCAGAACCTAAGTAATTATTATCGTTTACAATATAACTTGATTCATTGAATCTCAATCTTTTTTTTGCCGATTTTCTGTTACTGTCTATAGCAGAAATGTGATTAGAACGTGACACACTTTCAGTTGTCAAATCGACAAGCTTTTCAAGTGGTGTAATAACTGGTTTTAGAGTATCACCAATAACCTTTTCAAAATCATCTCTCTCCTTTTTTAATAAAGAGTATTTTTTTAATAGCCTTACGTACTCGTAAGAGCTCGCTAAGAACATTTTTTTCTTTCTTAAAGTCAGGCATGCTGACAAGATGCTGTCTACAATCGAACTGCAAAGATTAAGATTTATACTTCCTTTTTAATGGCAAAACACTCAAATCCTTTTCTATATCTACCATCATTCATTGTTCTATCTTTGTCAATAACAACAAATCCATACTTGTCATTCTTTCAGCATTCAGTACAAAGATTTCGAAGTTCATTTAAAGTTAAGTCAATATTCACATGGTCTTCATAGATATGTTTAAGATCAACATCATCTTGACGATAAATTACCATTAAATTAATATTGTCCCTGATGAGATGTTTCGGTATATGAGCATATGACTGACATAAATAAAAGCTATCTACACTTTTGTGTCTTCCTATACAGAAAAAATCTCTGGCGTTATCCTGCTTCTCACAAGCCACATCGTCAAAAATCATAATTGAATTAGGTAGGGTTTTATCTGGAGACACTACAGATGCATGTTCACTGAACGGTAGATATGATATACCTTCAATTGGCTCTAAAACTTTTTGAAGAAATTGGTATTTCGGTTGATTTAAGAATTTAAAGTATACATACAAATTTTCAAATCTAAGACCATTAGGGTGTGTAATTAGAGCCAATAAACTATTAGTTTTTCCACAGTTCGATGGGCCACAGAATACTGCTCGTATATTATCTGGAAGTAACTCCCCATGTCGCTTTTTTCTTTTTGTTTTCTCAAAACCAAAGTTGGCGACGGGAAGTTTGACATTCTGCTCAGTAAAATCCATGTTTACGTAACAAAGTCAAATCTAAGATTGACCTTTTCAAAATATAAACGCTTGTTTTATATTTTGATCATCAGTTGTAAATCAGCACTCGAAGAGAGATGCTCGTACACAAATCACAGAAGCACCCTAAGGGTAAGGGGTTACTTGATAAAGTAATCAATAACTTACTTATTAAAATGCATATTCCTGGATATCAATATTGTGGTCCCGGAACAAAACTGAAAAAGCGTCTAAAAAGAGATGATGCAGGTATCAATCCACTTGATCAAGCATGCAAGGAACATGACATATCTTATTCTGATAAAAATGCTGATCGAAAAGTAGCTGACATGAAGTTCGCTGATAAAGCTTGGCAGCGTGTTAGAGCCAAAGATGCAAGTCTTAGCGAAAAAGCAACTGCTTTTGTTGTTGCAAATGCTATGAAATTAAAAGGAAAGACAGGAATGGGTGTAAAATTGAGTAAATTAGTAACTGTAAGTAAAAAATCATTAAAACCAAGTAAACATTCTCGCAAAGTTATACAGTCTGTTTTAAAAGGTGCATGTTAAGCTCTCGAGGTCGTTGGCGGTAAGAAAAAAATTATCATTCCACGTATTCTACCTGTTCCATCAAAAATAGGTGGCGCTCTGCCTTTTCTCATGCCACTGTTCGCAGCACTAAGTGCAACTGGTGCTCTGACTGGAGGAGCTGCTGGAATAGCTAAAACAGTAAATGAGCTAAAGCTGCACAGAAAAATTGTGAAGAAAGTAAGAGACATAATAAAACTATGGAAGCTATTGCTCTAGGAAAAGGTCTCTATCTTAAACCATATAAAACTGGAATGGGATTATTTATAAAACCTCATATCGGTCATGGTTAAGTTAAAAAAAAAAAAACTTTGATTTAACTTTGCCAAATCGTGCACTGACTGACTATGATCTTATAAAGTATGCTCGTATGATGCAAATCCCATATTTTCGAGGTGTTTTCATGAGAAATAATCTACCTCCTGATGGCCCATGGCGTAACGAATCTGCTATAGTCAACTTAGATGATTTTCAAAACAAAGGCACTCACTGGGTATGTTATTGAAAACGAGGTTCTGAAGTGATTTATTTTGATAGTTGTGGTGATCTTAACCCCCTATAGATCTCATGTTATATTTTAACGTGAAAGAAGTGAAATACAACTATAAAAGATATCAGAATTTTGACTCATTTATTTGCAGTCATCTTTGTCTTCAATTCTTGTGTGAAAGACTATAAAAGAAGAGTTATCAGACAAGCAGGATCATTCTTTTTCAAACAGTTATGGAAGATATTTTCACTTTGAGTCTTTTAGGCAAATCTTCTATCTTAGAAGCTTAATATTTTCCTTTAATAGAACTACCACAGCATAAGAATTTTGTTTTGGATTTAGTTGAACTTGTAACATTCAACTCGATTCCCAATGTTGACGATTCGAATAATAAACTTTATATAAACGGAGAGAAAATTATTACTATTCCTACTGGCATTGATGCTGTTAATCAATTTTTGCGAAAAGATCTTAAATCTAAGGGAATCGAGTTTTCCTTAAAAGCTAACAACAATACTCTCAGAAGTGAAATTTATTGCAGCCATCAGATAGATTTTAGACCTCAGGATTCAATAGGCAGTCTTCTCGGTTTCACTCGTCACGTTCTTCATGAAGACATTCATCACAGCTCTGATTTACCTGTGAAGATATTGAAAATAAACGCACTCAGAGTAGAGTGTAATATTACTGCAGGTGCTTACATCAACGACAAAAAAGTTCACACGATCCATGAGTTTTTCCCAAAAGTTCCTCCAGGATATAAAATCATAGAATTTCCATCGCATGTCATATATTTACTACTCAAAGCATAGATCTCAAAGTACGTGGAAAAAGATAAATTGTATCATTCTTTGCTGCTTTCAGAAAAATGGACGAAATTCTAAGCATTCAATCAGGTGTCGCATTCGATGAGTCTATTGCTCATTATGAGGTTCACGCACATCAACCATACTCCACATTAAGTTTCAATAACAGTGATGAAATCCGTATTTCTATTTAGCATCAAGATTTATGCCTCTTACCATCATGTAGTTACATCCATGTATGTAGAAAATTACAAAAACCAGATAAACAAGCACTAAATAAAACTAATTTCGGTAACAATTGCATTTGTCATCTGTTTGATGAAATTCGATATGAACTTCATGCTGTAGAAATAGATAGAAGCAAAAATGTTGGTCTGAGTAGTCTCATGAAGGGATGCACTTCATTCAATCCAAATCAGACTCTAACATTAGGAAATGCAGGCTGGCTTGGTGTTGAAAAAGGAAACAAAACAATTGTAGATGATCATGGAAATTTTGACGTTTCTATTCCTCTAAGTATGATTTTAGGCTCCGCAGAAGATTACAAGAAAATTGTTGTTAATATGAAGCATGAACTCATTCTCACAAGATCAAGAAATGACCTGAATGCTATAGTACAGGAAGGTACTGTAGCCAACAATGCAACCACATATGAACCTTATCAAATAAAAATATCAAAGATAGAGTGGTTAATGCCATATATTATTGCATCAGATAAACAAAAAATCCAGCTGTTAAATTTCATTAGCAAAGATAATCCTATTTCTATGAGTTTTCGTTCATGGGAGTTATTTGAATATCCTCTTCTTCCAACAACAAATAAACACGTCTGGACGGTAAAAACTTCAAATCAATTGGAGGAACCACGTTTCGTGATTCTTGGATTACAATCGGGGAAAAAAGGTTCAAGATCTAAAAATGCCAGTCGCTTTGACCACTGTAATATTAGTGATGTGAGACTTTTCTTGAATTCGCAATATTATCCGTACAACAATCTCAATCTTGACATATCTAAGAATCAATTCGCTATTCTCTATGATATGTATGCTAATTTTCAGAAAAGCTATTACGGCAGAGATTCACAACCATTGTTGACAAAGTCTCAGTTTATCAACTTTGAACCACTCATAGTTATTGACTGTTCACGACAAAACGAATCTCTAAAGAGCGCTCCTGTCGATGTACGTCTAGAATTTGAGTCTCAAACTGACTTTCCAGCTAATACTTCAGCTTATTGCATGATCTTACACGATCGCATCGTTCAGTACAATCCTATTAGTGGAAATGTTCGGAAGCTTGTCTGAATTATCTTCACTTTTACGTAAAAAAATTAATATTTCGGAATGGAATATGCGGTAGACATGATTGGTTTTAAGCAAATGGGTGGTGAATATGTTCTAAAGGAAATAGCAATCATTACCCTCAACGACAGTGATAATCCCATTGTTCATCTATTCAAAAAACCTTTTTCATGGAAAAGGCTCTCTGACGAATTGCAAGAAGATAACATTAGACTCAAACATATTCATGGAATAGCTTGGAACACTGATGGACTAGATTACTCTCAAATCGCAAACTTACTCCGTGAACATTTACATGATGCTAAAAAAATTTTTGTTATGAATGAATTTAAACGAAAATGGTTGCTAAGATTCAAATTTCCCGTTTGTAACATCAATGAATTCGGATATCCATTAAACCCATCTTTTAAATGCGTTACTGTGTGTACAAACCATAATCCAATTCATAAGACTGTCTGTGCACTACACAATGTCAAACTCATGAAATTATTTTATCTCTCACAAAATCATTTGTAAGAAAAAAAAAGTAGAAAAAGTAGAAAACGCTATAGGCATCCTAGTTCACATTCGGATTCTAAAACACTTGGAGAGGGTGTGCTAGAATCCGGGTGGGCCAGAATGCCTATAGCCTATCTACTCTTTTTAATGATAATTTGATAAATATTATTTTAAAAAAATATATAATATTAAAAAGATGTATCTTATTTTTTTCTATAAATTTTTTATATACTTTATTTTAAAATTCGTTTTTTTCAAGTTATTTCCAAAAAATCATTTCTTCAACCTCTAAAGGGATAACTGTTTTAAAATCGCTAGAATGATTTTTTTAAAAACTGTCTACATTTATTTGTATTATTTTTTAAAATCATCCCCCGTCAGAATGATTCAGATTAAACAAAAACTTTACTTTTAAGCTACTTAATTATGGAATGATTTTTTTTTCTTGTAACTTTTGATAGATTATCCTATCCAATACTTTAAAAAGTATAAATTAATGAAAATATGTCCTTTTCACATAATATCAATTTTTCGAAATCAATCAACTTAATTCACAAGAAAAATTTAAATAATTATAAATTCGTTTTTTCAAATACATACAATAAATTCAAACCTCCTGTTGAGCGTTGCGGTAAAAATTACAATGAAAAAAAGAAATAAGATCAACTTTTAATGCTTTGGCGTTTGTAAATGATTTGTTTTAATATTCTTTAAATATCAAATAGCGAGCACGAAGCGCGAGCGTTTTTGGTCGCGTCTTATATGCAAGAGGCGAAGCTTTTTGCATGCCTTGCATCGCTTCGCGATGCAAAGCCCGAGGGCATTTCAGAGCTGAGCGAAGCGAAGCTCTGAAAGGACCGGGGTGCGAGCCACAGCGGCCCACAGGGCCGCTGTGGCGAGCTAGTTTTTTTTAATTAGGATCACATAGCAACTTTTTTGAAAATTCAATTTTGAAGCTCCTCAACTACATTTAATGCTTTAGACTTACCTTATAAAATATTTTTTACGTTATTGAAAATCAATATTTATTTTATTTAAAAATGTTTGAGTATAAATATCTATATGTTACATTTAACTAACTCATTTAATTATAAATTTTCTTAATGAAATTTAAAAATGAACTATTATTTATAATTTCAGGGTCCTAAATCTTTTAAATCTAGAGCCCTATGAGCTATGACTGAAAAAAGTTACTACATAAAATTCACAAAATATTATATATTAAAATTTATAATAACTTTTAATGCTTCGAATCAATCTCATAAAGTTTTTACACAATGTTAAGGTTGAATATCAGAATTAAATATATTTCAAAATGTTTGAGTATAAACTGAGCTTAAATTTTTAAGCTAGTTTTTTTTAATTAGGATCACATAGCAACTTTTTTGAAAATTCAATTTTGAAGCTCCTCAACTACATTTAATGCTTTAGACTTATCTTATAAAATATTTTTTACGTTATTGAAAATCAATATTTATTTTATTTAAAAATAAATATCTATATGTTACATTTAACTAACTCATTTAATTATAAATTTTCTTAATGAAATTTAAAAATGAACTATTATTTATAATTTCAGGGTGCTAAATCTTTTAAATCTAGAGCCCTATGAGCTATGACTAAAAAAAGGTACTACATAAAACTCACAAAATATTATATATTAAAATTTACAATAACTTTTAATGCTTCGAATCAATCTCATAAAGTTTTTACACACTTTTAAGGTTGAATATCAGAATTAAATATATTTTAAAATGTTTGAGTATAAAATTTTAAAATTGTATTCATTAAACTCTCTTTAGCTATACCTTTTTGAGTGAAATCCCAAACTTTATTAGCTGCTATCAAAAAGTATTTTTTATAAATTTACAATACATACAAATTAAAATGGAACCAGTAGTTACAATTTTAAAACTTTCAATATGTCGTATTTTGAGGTTAGGTTTGTCGAGTTTGATATCTAATTTCCAATCCAAGCTCATAAAAAAATAACAAGTCCAAATGATTTTTTATTTTAACAAAAATTATTGTATAAATATAGCTTTAGTGCGGACAAATCATTATATTTGTTTAATTTAAGAATTTAAAAAGATATTGATAAAATAAAGAAAGCAAAACTCGATTGCTGCAGTTCCGACATGCCGTTAAGCCAATGATTACACTTGATATAACTAGTTTTACAATTCCAATTTTAATAAGTGTCGCTTGTTGTTGCTGCTGTTACCACTGCTTAAGAGATAGATAGATAGATAGATAGATACATAGATAGATGGATGGATGAATGGATGGATGGATGGATGAATGGATGGATGGATGGATAGATGGATGGATAAATGAATGGATGGATGGATAGATGGATAGATAGATAGATAGATAGATAGATAGATAGATAGATAGATAGATAGATAGATAGATAGATAGATAGATAGATAGATAGATAGATAGATAGATAGATAGATAGATAGATAGATAGATAGATAGATAGATAGATAGATAGATAGATAGATAGATAGATAGATAGATAGATAGATAGATAGATAGATAGATAGATAGATAGATAGATAGATAGATAGATAGATAGATAGATAGATAGATAGATAGATAGATAGATAGATAGATAGATAGATAGATAGATAGATAGATAGATAGATAGATAGATAGATAGATAGATAGATAGATAGATAGATAGATAGATAGATAGATAGATAGATAGATAGATAGATAGATAGATAGATAGATAGATAGATAGATAGATAGATAGATAGATAGATAGATAGATAGATAGATAGATAGATAGATAGATAGATAGATAGATAGATAGATAGATAGATAGATAGATAGATAGATAGATAGATAGATAGATAGATAGATAGATAGATAGATAGATAGATAGATGGACAGAGAGAGATTGATTGATTCATTCATTCATTTCAGATCATGGGGTTCAACACCATATGACCCTTAAGAATTACATATGTATATACAAAAAATTTATATGTAGAAAAACATTTATAAATTTGACGTTAAAACAATGGTATAATACTATTCAAAATTATCTCCGTGTAGACACAGAATATTTAGTATTTAGAGTAAATAATTCAGACATAATGCATTAAAAAAGTAATTTTCAACGTAGAACTAATCTTCTCGTCGTTTTTACCAGTACAGAAAAGGAACCCCCAGAGGTCCACATTATATATTTTGTATATTCATGGTAGAGTTTCATTACGTTACTAAACTCAACGAATGTTTAATGTATTCTGCCATTCAGTGTGCTCATCCAGAAGAAATTCAATAGATAAACGAATTTTTAAGACCTACGTCATTCCTACTTCAAAACCATTAAAAATATCAACATTATAGTTGATGAAAGAGGATGCTGACGAAACAAAGGAGTTGAGCATCGTCACTGTGCGAACAGTAGGACGAATAAGCAGTCTTATAGGAAGCCTACTGGATGACCTGACCATTGTATCTATATTTGCCCGGCAGAATTTTGTTGCTAGGTATGATGGATTTTAATAGGAAACAATAGTATGCAAGTATCATTTGAAAGTAAAGTCGCCTATTTTTAATTGAAATCCATCCCAGTTCAAAGCGAAAAAGAGTTACTCTGTCTTGCCAGCCAATATTGTCAAACACGAATCCAACACATGCGTTAAGAGGACGATGAAGTTTAAGATTCAATGTTTGTGGCAGATCATCATAAACTACACAGCAATAATCAAGAATAGAACAGATTAATGCCTGAACCAGCTTCTTTCTAACCTTTCTAGACAACGCATGCCTATAAAACTTAAGAGACTGGCGAGTACCAAAAACTCGACCAACAACCAAATTAACCTGCTTATTCCAATTTAATGAGCTATTAAACCAGACTCCCAAGTTCTTAACAACATCTGTGTGAGAGATAGACACATTATTTACCAGGACAGGAGAACATGAGAAAAGATCTATTCTTGATATAAATTGCTCACCACCCAATAAAATAGCCTGCATCTTGTTGGGATCTGGAGTAAGCTCATTTTCATCTGCCCACTTTACAACTGCAGCTACCTCATAATTCATAGAATTTATACCTTCCTCTAGTTTCGCAGGAAAAAAAGAATAATACAATTGAAGATTAGCATAAAAAAACATATGTTGAGCTTTGATCAAAACTGAAGAACTGAAAAAGAGAGAGAGAGAGAGAGAGGAGAAGAAAAAGAGAGAGGAAAGAAAAAAAAGGCAAAAAATTTTAGGTTAGCGGTCGGATGTTTTTAAGAGCAATGTAGATTCACAAACATAGAAAAAAGAGAGACTTTCAATAACTTTTATCGACTAAATCTATTGACTTTATCGACTATCATCGACTTAATCTAATGAATTCATCGACTTAGTTTATTGATTTAATCGACTGAGTCTATTGTCTTTATCAAATTTTATTAACTATTATTTCATTCATTATAGAATCATTTAATATTACTAAAATTTAATCTTAATAACGTGTAAGTAATATTTTCAAACTATATTAATAGTATTTGAATTAAGTATTTTTAGTGTTTAAATGTGACATTAATAACGATTAGATATATTCTGTATTAATGGTATTCAAATATAATCCCTACTGAAAAATATATATGAGATCTCACATGCGATCTCATATGAGATTTTGGCACGAGAACTCATATGAGATCTCATATGAGATCTCATATGAGATCTCATTTATATTTTACATTTTCAACCCTACTAAAAAATATATATGAGATCTCATATGAGATCTCACATGCGATCTCACATGAGATCTCACATGCGATCTCATATGCGATCTCATATCAGATCTCATATGAGATCCCGTATGAGATCTCATATATATTTTCTATTTTCAACCCTACAAAGAAATATGTATGAGATCTTATATGAGATCTCACATGCGATCTCATATGAGTTCTCGCATGAGATCACACATTACAATCTCATATGAGATCTCATATGAGATCTCGTATGAGTTCTCATATATACTTTATATTTTCAACCCCTACTGAAATATCTATATGAGATCTCATATGAGATCGCATATGAGATCTCATATGAGATCTCATATAGATTTTTCAGTCGGGGTTGAAAATATAAAGTATATATGAGATCTCATACGAGATCTCATTTATATTTCTCAGTAGGGTTGAAAATAGAAAATATATATGAGATCTCATACGGGATCTCATATGAGATCTGATATGAGATTGCATATGAGATCTCATGTGGGATCTCATTTGAGATCGCATGTGAGATCTCATATGAGATCTCATATATATTTTTTAGTGGGGTTGAAAATGTAAAATATAAATGAGATCTCATATGAGATCTCATATATATTTTTCAGTAGGGATATTAATAGTTTTTCGATACAAATATTAATTACAACCTGAAAAATATAGATGAGTGTATAACTGATGATTACCAACAAAGGAAATTTGATTGATTTTGTAATATGTTCAAATTGAATATGATATGTGAATAGCTAATATACAATACAATCGAAATTAAGAGTGATATCTTTATTATAACCTCAAAATTTGACATTTTGCTCATACAAATATTATTTTTTATTACTTTCATATGTTTACATTTTAGTGAACTATTATTGTTTATAAAATGTATAATCAAATGTTTATCAAATAATTCCAAAGCTGTCTTGGAGCTGTGATATGGGCTTAATGTATAACTATTATTATTACAATTTATATTTTAAGAGTCCGCTGTATCTCTGTCCTTTTCTAATTAAAAAATTGACTTTTTTCCCAAAATTAGCAACAAGAGGCAAAAATAAAGAGATGGTTTCGATGTGTTTAATAAAATGTAATATTTTCTTTGATTAGTATAAATTAATTTTATTGCTTCGTTTTTAAGAAAAGTTAGAATAACTTAAAAAATTAGAAATTAGTGTCAAATAATGGGATTTTCAAGTTATTCCAACTTTTCTTGAAAATAAAGCGGTGGAATTAAATTATTCTTATTAGAGAAAATATTGCTTTCTATTACACGAATGAAAACCATCTCTTTATTTCTGCCTGAAGCTATTAGTTTTTATAAAAAATAAATTTTAAATAGATTCGGTAAAACAGGTAACTGTGTCGGTATACAGCTGACTCTTAATAATTTTTTATTTCATTATAGTTAAATAAATTGATAGTTATTGATGTTAAAATATCTAAAAAGTGATGCAAAGTCAGAAAATATCAGAAACTACTACTATGGAAGCTTTAAAATTTCTTGGGTATGGTAGCTCCGTGGTGTAGTGGTATACGTGTTTGCCTCACGTCCGAAGGGTCATGGGTTCAATTCCGATCGAATTCAAAAATATTTTTTTTAAATAATTTTTATTCGACTCATGGCAGCCATGTCTTCACTGCTCGATCAGCTGTTTCTTTTTCGATTTTGACTCACTTGTGTTAGAAAAGGTTTGCCCTCCCTTAATCATTCCAATCAGCTGTTTCTCTCACATTCCTTGGGTAAAAAAAGGTTCTCCCACCCTGGCTCAATCAGCTGTTTCTCGCCAGTCGATTCTTAGATTATAAAAAGTTACCCCCGCTCAGATAACTTCAATCAGCTGTTTCTCTCTCGAACCTTGGCTTAATAAAGGTTCCCTCTTCCCAAATCATTTCTGGCTCAATTAGCTATTTCATTGGCCAAGAAAAAAGCATACACATCATGATTTACATTCATTTCATCATCGGACGGACTCCAAGTCATACCACTCAAAATTCTTCAGAGTATAATCCTCTTCTTCTACCCGATAAAAAAATATGACTCTGAAATACGTAGTCAGTAAGTTTCTCTCGTAGAGGGCGCAACTGACATGTTACTCCTACTAGTTTTAAAATTCACTAGACTCTTAAGTGTTAACTTATGCATAGTGTAGATAAAGTAGATCGCTATTATTTTTATTCTAAGCTATAACTATATTATACACTCAGATAATACTAATAAATTATAATTAATATTTTTTACACCTCTTTATTTTAATCTTTAAATGTATACTTATATATATATATATATATATATATATATATATATATATATATATAATAAATATTTAGTAATTAATAATATTTAGTATAAAAAGAATTTAATTAATTTAATTTAAAAAATATTTAATATTAAAAGAATGATGTGAAAATCAGGGGGCATCTATTATACAAGTTTTAAAATCTCTTTGGTACGATGGCTCCGTGGTGTAGTGATATACGTACTTGCCTCGCGTTCAAAGGGTCGTGGGTTCGATTCCGCCCAAAGTCAAAGATATTTTTTAATGCTTAAATAATTTTTATTCAATTCATTATAATTAAATAAATATTAAAAAGTATTAAAAAGTGAAAATTATGAAACTTTAGAAATTTTTCAGCAGCTTAGTAGGTACCAAGCGGCCAGGTCCTCGCCGCTCGATCAGCTGTTATCATTTCTGGATCAATTAACTGTTTCTCAAATCGTCCACTATCACGTAAAATAGCTTGAGTGAATTAGAACTCAAGCTATGCAACTAGAAGATGGATTTGTTTAGTCACTTTTCAAGTATGATTCAATAAAATTTGAAAATAATATATTTGATAGTATTACACTGTTTTGTGTAGTTTGTGAAAATTATTATTATAGGAAATCGTATCACATAAGTACGTAAAATTGACGTAAAATTTTTGTATGCTTTGAAACAAAAAAAAATTTAGTCAAATTTACATCAAATATACGTACTTTATTATTGAAATTGTCTCGTTACATAGAATTATACACTTCATTATTCAAAAAATTTATATTCTTTATAAATTTTTTTATTGAAATTTTTATCCTAAAATTTACCCAAAACGTTTTTTGAAGTAGCCAAATTTTAATCCAAGCCGACGATATGTAAAAAAAATAGTTTATTGATAATTTCATTATTGAAATAGTTTTAAATGTATGTGGTAAACGTTATTTTGTTGTATTTTTCAAAATAAAATGTTAATTATATTGATATTGTACCTAAACATTTACTAAATTTGAAATTTTTTCAATACTACAAATTTTTGCTAACAAATATAATACCAAAAAAAACTTTTGAAATTTTAGACTCAAAGTTCATTTAAAATACTTGTAATAATTAATTAGGCAATCATATCTTGAGTATAAATATTTTTTTCATACTTAAGAAGGGGCCGAACTATCTGTCTTTGTCTAATAGCGTTTTTCATCATTTATGTAAAGACTATCCGGTATAACAAGAAAAAAATAGCAGCCCCCGCTAGACATTAGTATGATTAGTAAATTTTGTAATAACAACCAAATTTTTTCACTGCGTAATTTTTGAATAATTAGAGACCTACCAAAAAAAGATAGGTTATATTCTAGATTGCTTGTAGGTCTCTAATTAGTCAAAAACTATGCGGTAAAAAATTTGGTTGTTATTACAAAATTTACTAATCATACTAATATCTAGCGGGGGCTGCTATTTTTTTCTTGTTATACCGGATAGTGTTTACATAAATGATGAAAAACGCTATTAGACAAAGACAGATAGTTCGGCCCCTTCTTAAGAGCAGGCCGAACTATCTGTCCTTGTTTAATAGTATTTTTCATCATTTATATAAACACTATTGGCTGTAACACTAAAAAAATGGCAGCCCTCGCTAGATACAAGTATAATGGATAAATTTTATGATGAGAACAAAATAGTTTCATCACGTGGTTTTTGAATAATATGAGACCTATTGAAAATCTAAAATATAACCTATCTTTTTTGGTAGTTCTCATATTATTCAAAAACTATACGATTAAATTATTTTGTTTTTATTTTAAAATTTAACCATTATATTAATAGCTAGCGGGGGCTACCATTTTTTGTGTTACAGCCAATGGTGTTTATATATATGATGAAAAACACTATTGGACAAAGACAGATACTTCGGCCTCTTCTTAAATAACTAATGATCAAAGCCTACTTATAAGGAGAGATCATCTCCACCTTCGAAAAACAAATTCGGTTAAAAGTACAAGATATGATTTGGTGATGAAAAAAATTAGCCCATATTTTTTCTTTTGCTTAAATAGATTTCAAAGACAAAGTTATACACATTTTTCAATAATTTAATGAAAAGAAGTTGTCGTAAGAACTTGAATGATCGGACAACTAAAAATCTCACAAAAAATGTATTAAATATTAAAAAAGTACAAATTAAATACTTTAATTTAAGCCTTATTCGCTCAAAAAAGCTTAGTGTGGCTAGAAAGTTATGCTCAATTGAAAATTATTACATATTTGTTAATAGTTTTGGCATATAATATATGATAAATTTTTTACTCTATCTCACTTGTATATTTTGATCGTTCATAACTTTTGAACTACATAAGCTTTTTTGATGAAATACAGCTTGAATTAATATATTTAAGTACTTTCTTTGATCTATCATAGATTTTCTAGTAAGACTTTTAGCTGTTTGGCTATTCAAGTTACGATAAGCGTTTCTTCTTACTATATTTTTTATGAAATATCGGTATTTTTATATCTAGAATCTTTTTCATTTCATTTTTTTTTTCATAAAAAATCAGATTCTGTAGTTTCAACCAAATTTGTTTTCCGAAGATAAGGACCTTTCTTCTCCTTGTTCATTTCAAAAATTTTCATTCAAATTAAATTTTGTAATTCTTTTTGTAAGATTTTTGTGAACTTAATTTAAACTTTATGTAATGTTTATTCAAAACATATTATCCCTTTCATTAAAAATTGCCAAATTTTGAGCCTTATTCAAGAACATTAATTTATTTTATGATATTTTAGATTTATTATTAATGTCTTAAACTTTTCTATTTCATTATTATGTTTTAATATTTTCTATTTAACATTTTCTAACATGAAACATGTTTCTTATAAGGTTTTAAATATTTTTAAATTATATACTCTTTTTAAGTATATTATTAATTTATTTATGTTTAGAGTTTAATTAATATTTTATAAATTATTTTTAAATGTTATGCATAAATTTATTCTATCTATTTATAAATTATATTTATAAACGTTATACAACTATATCATATTTATAAACTTATTATCTTTAAAATACATAAAATAGAATGTTATTATTACTTCATAAAAATCAAAATAAATGAGCTTTGGCTACAATTATAAAAGAAAATCTGTCAGAATAATTAATTCTACAAATTACTAATATAAAATGGATCTATAAAATAAAGAAGAATTCGAAAAGAGAAGATTTAATAAATATTAAATAAAAATTTTCATTACATTCAAATTAAGAAAATAATCTATATTTAAAAAAAGCGTTTTTAAAATTTTTATTGCTAACATTTCTTATTAAAAAAATTTTTTTATTCCAAATGAATAAAATGAGCATTTTAAGGACAAACACGTTGCATGCTGCACATCGTTTTCATAATTAAATTTTTTTTATTTGAATAATTAATTTCTACATTGTTTTTTGGAATATTGTATTTAAATACATTTTTTATGATATAATAAAGTATTCACGCATTTTATTACATTTATCCCAAATAACAGTAAAAAATATACTTTAAAAAGATATAATAAATGTCAAAACATAAAAAAATACATATTTAATAAGTAAACTGCTATTTTTAAAAATTAACAACATGGATAAAATTTTTTCCTAATTAATTGTCAAACTGAAAAAAATTTTAAATGCTTTTCATATCATGGTTTAAGATTTGGATTCATTGTAATAATTAAAAAAAAAATGTAGCAGTCGTGGGACTGGCCGACAGAAGTGATAACTTTAATTATTGTAAGTTGAAATTATTGTGCGTGAATTTTTTTTTAATGTACTGTCACTTAAATATTATTATTATAAATATAGTGATCTTAAAAAATATTAAGACTCATAGAAAATTTCTGATAAATAGTTATTTAATTATGTGTTTGATATACAAATTGAAATCGATATTAAATATAAATTTGTAGTTATTTACAAAAAATCATTTAATTAAATTAATTAACATTCATGAATATTACAGCTTGATTTATCTATATTCTCACTATCATCATTATATCCTATAAGAGTAATAATTAATTTATGGTAGCAATAATAAGAAATACAATTTTTACATTGTATATTGTTTACGAATCTTGCGAAAATTGCAGTCGGCTCTAACAAAAAGTAGGGCATTTAAAAAGCGGGCGCGAGAACTAGCACATTTGGCTATTTAGTCGCTGCAAGGTATCGCTAATACACTGAAAAAAAACGCTGCTAAGTGCTTTGGCGGAATGCTTTCTCATAGAGCTCTTTGAGTTTCATTAATTTTTTTATATTTATTTAAATGTGATTTTAATATAAAAAAATTGTCCAACATTAATATTTACTCATATTGTACTTTATAAATTTCGAACATATATGCTAGCTGATTGCCTTTTCAACATTTATAATGTATTTTAAAGCATCAAGTAATACAAAAAAATTTGTTCTATTGAAAAAATGATATAATGTAGTAATAAAAAGAATGATGACAACAAAATTTCTAATCGTAACCACGCTAAGAAAATAGATAAATAAAAAATAAAAATTTTTATGAAAATTTTCAAAATGCCCTTAAATTAAAATTGCTCTGAGAAAATTAGTTTTCCAAAGCTTGTTTTCTTCTTAAATAACTTGCATACAAATTTTGGAGCAAATCTATCAAATGGTAATGCGCTAAGAAGATCAGTTTTCAAAAGTTTTTCTTATTTTAGCAGTCAAAAATAAGTTTCAAACAAATTTTTAAGTAAATTCTTCGAGTAGTTTACGTAAAATACAAAAAAAGTAAAAAAAAAAATTTTTATGAAAATTTTCGAAATGCTCTTGAATTAAAACTGCATTGAGAAAATTAGTTTTCCAAAGCTTGTTTTCGTCAGACAGTAGCAGATAACTTGCATACAAATTTTGGAGCAAATCTATCGAATGGTAAAAATTTCAAACAACACCTAAAGGAGATTCAGATAAAATAAATTCTTCGTGTATGCAAATTGCTGCTAATATTATGTTGTATACTATGTGACGTGGTACGTCCCAATAAAAATTTTTTTTGTTGATTAACAATTTTTTTTACGTTGTTTAATTCACATACACGTTTCCACGACACGTCACAACGATTATTAATTTGTAAATCATCAGGACACTACAACACACCACCGGCTTACTCACCGACCCGGTCGTAATTTGTTGAATAATAATAAATAATTAATCGAACGAACTCTTTTTTTTGTTTACCGGTACACGAGGAGCACGACTAGCAGAAGCGCGCGGCGGCCATTACATACACAGCCATAGACCATGTGTATGAGCGCTAGTGCTGCTTACGCAGACCATAGGTAGGGTATCTCTACTACCACTACCTAGCAGCGACCGCGCGTGCGCTAGGAGTGGCGCACGACGAAGGAGATGTAGAAAGAGAGAGAAACACAAGAGAGAAGAAAGAAAGAGATGGAAAGATTCATATTCGATGGGAGCAAATTAAGAGTGATGGCGCGCCTCTTTCTCGCGCAGTGAAGAAAGAGGGAGAAGCTAGATGATAAAAAGAGACCGAGAGAGCATGGAGAAGGGAGAGTACTCTTGCTCTTGCTTAAGTACAGCTACACTGAGTAGCTTACATGTATGTATACATATATATGTATATAGGTATATATAGATAGATATATCCATGCTTGTGATGATTCTCTCTCTCTAATGAATAGAGACGGATAAAAAGAGAACGTAGATAAAAAGAAGGCTAAAAAGAAGAATAAAAAGAAGAAATTAGATTAAAATTACTACAGAAAAGGTGGCGCGCAGGTTGCAGACTTGCGTTCGAGGACCGGAAGGCAAATTTCACGAATAGAAATCAATTATTTGGACAACTGATTAGTTATTGGAGGAATTAAAATTTAAAAAGAGATAGACAATAAGGAAGAAGGAGAAATAGACCGAAGAAGAAGGAAGTGAGCATCAAAGGGGACATTCGGTTACCGTCCTCGTGCCGCATCGGAACTATAACTCGCCAAATCCTCATTTTCTTTGAAGTTATTACTTAAAGATTTCGTGCGCTTTCGATATAGCTGTGTAGAAATTGCAGAGTTGGATAGACCGGGAAGCAGCCGAGCAGCCAGAGTTCCAGCAGGAGTTTTGTTGCCCTGATCCGTCAACCAACTAAATTTCCGCAGCCGGCGCCGACCAGTTGCTTCGTGCACAGAGAAAGAGAGAGAGATATACGACCTGAGGCCATCACCGTCATCCTTGACCAAATTCGTCGCCATCGCCGACCAGATTATTGCGTCAACAAGAACTTCGACACCGGTGAGTGGACTGTAGTCCGAATCGACAATTATAAATTATTTTGTAAACTAGCGGCTATCGCCGACTAGGTGTAAATTCAGTGCGGGCGTAAAAATTTAAATTCAAAGTGATTGTGACAACGTGGTTAGTGCAAATTAAAATTCTTGTTTTTCGGTAGCGAAACGAAATTAAAAGTGCGAAAAATTGATTGTAAAGATAAAATTGTAGTTGATAGAGGGAAATTAAAGTTCGACCACGTGTTCAACGATTTCGTTGACCGGGTAATTCTTTGTAATTTAATTATACTAAATAAGATTTAACAATAATTCCCTTTGATTGACCAGAAAAAAAAAAAAAAAAAAAATTGAGGTCGGTGGACATTGTGGTGTGTATGACGTAATACAGTTCATGACGCGGGCCTTAGCAGCCATTTTGTAAATCAAAATTTCTTGGATATTCTGCATTGACTATTAAATTAAATTAACTGAAAACTAATTTGTAAACCAGAAGAGATAGTAATTAAATATTAAATTTTTTTTCTTTAAGTATATTAAATTTCGAGAGTGCGGGAGTGAAATCCGACCACGTGTCTAACGATTCCGTTGACCGGGTAATTAAATTAAATTAAATAAAAAAAAAAATTAAATTGGTATTTTGCACGAAAGTAAAACGAATTTTTAGATTTTTTCTTATTTTTGACCGGTGATTAAACAAATTGGTAGACACGTGGGATTAGAGTGTGAGAGAGAGAGAGAGATATAAGTGCGCGGGCTCTTGGTAGCCATATTGTTGAACGAAGGAAGAGCGAGGTCGCTTAAGTCGACCAGACCGTAAATTTAAATTTTTTATTGTTACAATTAGAACATTAGTTTATTATTTCAATAAAGCGAATTAAGTTAAATTTATAAATTTATATTGACCGGGATGTATGGGTGATGAGTGTGCGCGAATAGTAGATTTAATAAATTTAATAGAAAATAAAATAAAGTTCATAGACCGAGCGTTAATAAATTTAAAATTATTTTTTTCTGTCATATATATTTTTTTTTGTTGAATAAATTAATTCAAGTGTTATAAATTGAACCAGTAATATTAAAATTTTCTTTTGTGTGTAATACCTCTCCCAACTTCGATTTACTAAAATTTAACACCAGAGGTCGCCCACCTCCCAGCCAAGACAGCCCGAGATTCATGCTGCCGACGAGTCAGCCGGAGGCCTGTCTTGCGCTCTCAATAAATTAAAGATTCTTTCTTTTCGACAGGCCGACTTTGCATGCGGGGACGGGCAAAGTTATATTAACTTATTTAATAATTTGTTTATTGAAATTTTAAGTATAACTAAATTCTCACATCGCAACTAAAAACTAAATGCAACCTGATCGCATTGATAAAAAACTAAGGAATATTCTGCTACCAATTTATTAAATCTTTAAATGTTACAAATACAACCTACATTTGTAAAAAAATGAGTTTATCTGATCTCAAGAAGGTAAATATATATTTTTTCTGTATTCATATAAAAATTAAAATGATATAATCAAGTATACCTCAACAACATATTGTGTTTAGCTATACTTACTGTTCATAAAAAAAAATGTTACATTATAGAAGCTATTAATTTTGTTATTTTCTACATTTCAGAACTATTTTTTAATTTAAAAAAAAATAGTTTTAGAATATTTTTTTATAAACAGTTACAAAAAGTATTCAATTGATAACCTTTTAATTGCCATAGCAAAAATTTTCATATGGTAACTTTATTAAAATAAATGCCATGATGTTCAAAGGATTAAAATGTTCCTTAAAATATTTGAAATAATTATCGAATGAATGTATTTTGGGAATGTTCCAAATATACTTTTAAATTATTTAAAAATTTTTATTTTTGATGAAAAAAATATGTAATATTGTCGGGACGGGCATCGAAAACATCACGAATTTCACGACATTACAGCTTTATCATTCTAGGTGGTAAAATTTAAAATTCATTCAATTTTTTAACTGGGCAAATGTAAATCAAAATCAATATTCCAAATATTATATATTATAAACATTCAATAAAATAGATAATTTATGTTTTAATATTTTTTCAGTAATTTTAACAAATGAACCTGTTAAGGCGACTACGGAAGTTCAGTTCGATTTTATTTTGTAGTTTACAAATTACTCTTTCAGTTTCTAAAATTTTTTGAATTTTTTAATTTTCCACCATTTATTATAATCCGTAGAATGGTGGAAAATCAAAAAATCTAAAAAATTTTACATATTGAAAGAGTAATTTGTGAACTCAAAAATAAAACCTAACCTAAAATCCGAAGTCGCCTTAAGGAATTTTTTGGTAATGATGCTGAGTTAAATTGGGTGACACACTACCAAATTCATAATAAGTGTCCTTTCATCAAAAAGTTGTTTAGTTCGTATCAATAGAACAAAATAATAAAGGCATCCATGCTAATTTCTCAAAAAGTGTTATAAAAACTCAAATTTGTGAAGAAATATCAAAATGACTTTTACAATTTATCATCGCTAAATATGATTTATGTATATAAATGTGTAAGGCAATTCAAGTCAGGCATTGTTATATTTCTATTTAATAAATATTTTGTAGTTTTCAAAAGTTTTTCTTCTTTTGGCAGTCAAAAATAAATTACAAACAAATTT
Source organism: Anastatus disparis (assembly GCA_017163975.1). NCBI lineage: Eukaryota > Metazoa > Arthropoda > Insecta > Hymenoptera > Eupelmidae > Anastatus > Anastatus disparis. The sequence goes on along the minus strand of JAFFSR010000399.1, from coordinate 728,152 downwards.
TTAAGTAAATTCTTCGAGTAGTTTACGTAAAATACAAAAAAAAAAAATTTTAATGAAAATTTTCAAAATGCTCTTAAATTAAAACTGCGCTGAGAAAATTAGTTTTCCAAAGCTTGTTTTTTTCAAACAGTAGCAGATAATTTGCCATTAAATTTTGGAGCAAATCTATCGAATGGTTATCGTAAAATATAAAAAAAATGAAAAATAAAAATTTTTCAAAAAATTTTAAAAATGGTTTAAAATTAAAAGTGCGCTAAGAAAATCAGTTTTTAAAAGTTTTTCTACTTTTGGCAGTCGAAATTAAGTTCCGCACAAATTTTCAAACAAATTCTTCGAGTAGTTTACGTAAAATACAAAAAAAATTAAAAATCAAAATTTTTTTAAAATTCTTAAAATGACTAAAAAAAAACTACACTAAGAAAACCAATTCTCAATAGTTTCCACACCAGTTGATTGAAAAATTGAATTGTATGGAAAATTTGAAGTAAATCCATCGAGTAGTTTTTAAGATTTTATTGGCTTAATAAACAGAAACATTTTTTTCAAAAATTTCAAAATGCTCTAAAATTAAAACTAAGCTAAGAAAATCAGTTTTTAAAAATTTATTTTATTTGGACAATCACAAATAATTTCCATGGAAATTTTGAAGCAAATTCATCGAGTAGTAAACAAAAAAAACCAAAAAAATGAAAAATCAAATTTTTTTTTTTTATACGACTCCAAAATTAAAACTACGCTAGAAGAACCAATTATCAATAGCTTCCCGGCAAGTTAGTCAAAAAAATAAATTCTATGCAAAATTAGAAGCAAATCCATAGAGTAGTTTTCGAGATACAATTTACTAACTGAAATCATACATTCACATTCACACACACACACACACACACATAGATACAGATATTTTCTAGAAACCACTTTTTTCGATTCCCCGAGTTCAAATATGTACAAATTAATAAAAAAATAGAAAAAAATTTTTTTTGTCGATACAATGCTTTCTCAATGAGAAAGCAAAATAGGGATGTAGGTTATACTGAAATCGAGACCCTCTGGGTAACTCTCGGTAACGATCGTCACTTTTAAAGACATAGAATGTTGATGTGCACTTGGACTTTATCCAGTCAGTGTTGACAGACATTGAGTGTCTTAAAGCAAAGAGTAGACGTATTCTGAAATGCTGGCTATTATAATACGAATCGAATGAAGCATATAATGCTTTCTAATGATTCAAATTTAATTTTTTTGATACTGTACTTTGTTCTTACTACATAGAGTATAAAAAATTAAAATATGATTTCAGTAAGTTAAATTAAATTCGTATAAAAATTCAAAATATAAAAATTTTTTTGTTACAATATTGTTTACAACATTTTAGAGCTTTTATGTTTTATTTGCACTCTAAAATATACAAAATGTTTCGGCATCATAATTTATAAAATTTTGATTTATTTTTTAATTAGAGAATACAAATAATGGGAAAACATAAAATATTTGTATATAAAATTTTCCAAATATGTATGAGTACACAAAACAATTATGATAAAATTAGGTTTTTGAAACAACTTTATTTTTATTTACATCTTGAGATAATAATATAAAAAATAATATTACAATACATATCGAGTTGCAATAAATTCATTTTTATTTTTTTGAACAAATAAACAAGGTGAAATTAATGGCAAATCATTATAAGAATAGAGTTTCTTTTCATGGTCTGTTGTTGCATCGTATGCAAAATAGTGATCATTAAAATAATTTTCATAATAAAGTTGTACATAAAAATGAATACAATTATTAATTTTTAAAATGTTTCCAAATTCTTTGTCATGTTTCATAATATTTGTTACTATCATAGTATTAATGTTGTACGATATACCATGAGTTTCAACCTCATTATAAAATAAAATGGTACTCGATTTGTTATACATTTGTAATTTTTTATGTAAACATATCATACCGACACCATTTCTATCATTTGATCCTAATTTAATTTCACGACTTTTGAAATCATTAATAAGTTTACATAACATAAGGGTTTGTTTTTTTGCAAAGTTGGTTAGTAAATCTCTATTGCAGCTAGTTGATGTAGCACTCAATTTAAGATGACGATGTCGGGATTCAAAATGCATGCTCCAAAAATGGATGCATGGTCCATTTAATAATAAAATTCTTACGTAATGTAGTAAGTTATAAAATTTCGGTTTTAAAGTAGCGGACAAATTTAAATACAATTCATTATGTTTTTCAACTAAATTACCTAAATTGATTATATCACTTCTGGTTAAATGAGGAGACGTTAAAATATATATTATTTTATGTAATAAATAATATGAATTCCAACATTGATGATTGGACGGGATTAAATCACCAATGATTAAACCTAAATATCTTACAAGACATAGTATTTCGCTCGCTGACATTTTTAAATTAATATGAGTTGGATCATCAAGGATCATTGGGGGCTTACAATTTTCAAAACCATAATCAAAATTCTGTATTCTACAGTTTAAAGTTGCTAGATTAAAATATTTCTTTTTATTTATAAAAACATCAAAAATAGCCTCTAAGACATATATACAAACGCCTTCTAGAACATCATACATCATGTCCATTAATAAATTTTTAGTTATATGAAAATTAATAACTTTATTAAAAATGCATGACTCTTTAATGCCTGTTTCTTGCTTTGAATTTAATAAAAGATCAGTTTTGTAATTTTCATAGGTTCTAAGTAAAGAAGAATCTTCTTTAGCGAGAATCCCCATTTCTGATGACGCCTTACAAATCCTATACGAATAATTAGCTACGAACGATTCAACATAGCCAAATATGCTATTCAAGCCTAAATTATCACCTAATATCAATATCAACTGAAATTTTACTTTGTAACTAATATCATCAACTTTAATAGTGATTCCTTCAGTAAACAAACAATTTAACTCTTCGACAATTACATTGAATAGCTTCTTATTTGAAGTTTCTTCTTTGTCTGCACAATGAACAAGTAGTGTAAGAAAAATACAATTGAGTTTAGAAGCTATATGTTTGCTATATATAGGGATTTGATATTCTTATTACTGGCGATTTTACGCAAATTAAAAAAAAAAAGAATGCTCTAGCTCAATTAGGAGCCGAGATAATTTTTATTTTTTTAATTCGCTAATTGTTTATTTATAAATATTAAGGACTGAAATTTTTATCACAGCTAGAATAATACTTGAAGTTTATGATTCCATTATATCGGAGATGAAATAAACATTTTGCAATGTAAAAATTAATATTTAAGTAATCAAGATTGCTACTAGTTAAACAGAGTAATTTTTCCTGCCTTGCAAGAAAATTGATCTGGCGAGTTATAACTCATGTTCCGATTAAAAATTCCTTATATCTCCGTTAATTACGGATCAATTTTGACGTTTTTTTTTTAAATCGGGGTAGCGCGTGAAAATAATAACAACTGTTATATTTGTTTTTAAAAAATTATTTATTTAACAATAATTATTGCAAAAAAAAAATTGTTTGAACATATTTTTTTAAATATTAATTTTATCAAAAAGCTTTAAGAATAAAGTTTGTACGTCTTAAAAAAATAAACAATATTTTATTTCAGTGTTTTCATGATAAAATTAATATTAAGTCTGGTAATTTGGAAAACAAATTGGAAAAAATTTTTTCCAAATTAACAGACTTAATATTGATTTTATCATGAAAACACTGAAATAAAATATTGTTTATTTTTTTAAGACGTACAAACTTTATTCTTAAAGCTTTTTGATAAAATTAATATTTAAAAAAATATGTTCAAACAATTTTTTTTTGCAATAATTATTGTTAAATAAATAATTTTTTAAAAACAAATACAACAGTTGTTATTATTTTCACGTGCTACCCCGATTTAAAAAAAAACGTCAAAATTGGTCCGCAATTAACGGAGATATAAGGAATTTTCAATCGGAACATGAGTTATAACTCGCCAGATCAATTATCTTGCAAGGCAGAAAAAATTACTCTGTTTAACTAGTAGCAATCTTGATTACTTAAATATTAATTTTTACATTGCAAAATGTTTATTTCATCTCCGATATAATGGAATCACAAACTTCAAGTATTATTCTAGCTGTGATAAAAATTTCAGTCCTTAATATTTATAAATAAACAATTGGCGAATTAAAAAAAAAAAATTATCTCAGCTCCTAATTGAGCTAGAGCATTCTTTTTTTTTTAAATTTGCGTAAAATTGCCAGTAATAAGAATATCAAATCCCTATATTGATATTTTCATTAGTTGTAAAAATATTTAAAAAACCATTCAGAAAAAAATTTATTTATTTTTTTGCCATATTCAGGTTGAAAATAATAAAATGGACGCGATTTCACATCAAATTCATAAAATTTACGTTAATATCTAAATTTTATATGATTATCGTAAAGTCTCTACGATGACGTTATTCGGTGAATTTTTTAATGAACATTTGACCTCTTTTTAATAAACAAATAGAATATCTCCTAAAATAATTAATATTTTTTGATGAAATTTTTATGGTAACTTAAGGATAATAAGAGGCACATTTTTGTAGAATTACAAACATGTACATCCTTTTTTTATCAAATGACAAATATTTTAAAATTTCGCGATTTTCGATTTTTGTTTATCATTATTTATAAAATTTATTAACCGATTTCCATCAATGACGTCTCAAATTAATCGTCTTTGAAATACCTACAAATAGTATAATTTTCATATATTAAATCGCAAACGATTTCAAGCTACCTCAAAAAAACAGTGATTTTTACGAATTTTGCACCTTAAATCATTGTTTACTAATTCCTGACGGCTCAAATTTTTAGGGTAATTCCAGAGTCTCATTTCTAATCATCCAACAAAGCCATTTTTGGTGATCTGCACCTGTTTCTAATTACATTATGCATTTCGACTAATTCTACTGGACTATAATTATAATAAGAAAGTTTGATTTTTTCTAGATTTCTCGATCGTATTAAAACAAAAAATTAAAAATGAATCTCTTATTATGAACTGCAAAGAAATTTTATAGAATTTTCTTGAATCTCTTTAAAATATTCAAGATAATTCTATACAATTTTTTTGCCGTTCACAATAAGAGGGATTGATTTCTTTATAGATTTTTAATACGATCGAGAAATCTATAGAAAATCAATCTCTTTTATTGTAAACTGCAAAGAAATTTTATAGAATTTTCTTGAATCTATTTAAGTTCAAAATATTCAGGATAATTCTATAAAATTTCTCTGCAGTTCACAATAAGAGAGATTGATTTCTTTATAGATTTTCTTTCATTACATTTAAAAATCTAGAAAAATCATTCTCTCTTATTATAAATAGCAGAAGAAATTTTATAGAATTTTCAGGATTTATTAATTTTAAATTATTTATGAAAATCTTATAAAATTTTTTCTGTTATTTATAATAAGAGAGATTGTTTTTTTTCTAGATTTTTATAATACGATCAAAGTCTATTTAGATTATTTTTCCTCGATGATTCTGGTGACGAGTGTCCTTTTATACGTTTAGATATTAGTGTATAAAATTCGGCAAGGCCCTTTCTGGAAAAAACCTTCTCGAATTTTCATACACTATTGTCAACGAAGATAGATCCTAATAGAAGCGCAGAACCCCAAGGCGCTTTGAAGCTATAAATATGTAGTTGGTACCCCGAACAAGCGCGGCGTTACTGTCACTTTTAGTAGGTAAATGATAATCAAGCGGCAGTTATCGTTGATAGTTATTCTGAGTATATCTGGAAACTATAATACAGTTAAAAATATGATCAAACTCTATATAATTATTTTTATACAAATTTAGAGGATGAAATAATGAAAAACAATTCATGGTCAACTCAAACTTTCATTCTTAATCCTCAAAGGGCGAACAATTCATATATTACATTCTTTTTATAACATTTGTAATCATTGATGGCGTATGTAACTTTTTTTTCTTTTGCAAATGTTATAATTATATAGTAATCTAAATAATAGTCCTTTAAATTTTTTAATTTAAAATTTTGAAAGTGAAAATTAAATATCTTCTTCTTAAGATTTTAAAGTAAAAGTATTTTGAAAAGTTAATAGAAACTAAATTTCTTTCTCAGATTATTCATCTTGAAAATTTTTAAAATTTTATTTCGTTCATTTAGCAAATTGTCCGCATAAAAAAAAATAATTATAGTCTATTAATAAAATTAAATATTAAAAAAAAATTAATTTTACCAAAATTTAAATTCTTAATACTCTTGGTTTTATTAATAAACTATGATATTTTTTTACACTTGCAAAAGAAAAAAAATTACATAAGTTATCTCAACTTATGACCGGGGTGGCTGAGGTGGTGCAGACCGTTAGTGATCTCACGGCCCAGGACGAACACTTAATCAACACCAACACCAACACTGATATGCCTGTAAATTCGAATATAACACAATCATTTGAACGTAAAGATAGTAGCTCTCTTAACACATGCACTGAAGCACCTGTTGATTCAAACGATGAACAATTAGTAAAAGCACATACAGATAGTAGCGGAGAGGCATCCTGTCATACTGTGAAAAGGTGTGGTTCTGGGAATAGTGTCTTGGTGATATCCAGCGGACTGGACTGCTCTGCGGCTAATGTTGGGCTGGAGGATTATGCTTGCGCTGTTCTGGGAACCATACTTCCGACTTTTGAACGTTCAAATATAGTATATGTTTCTGAGATCTCGAATTCTGAAAATAAAAATAAGGGCAGGATGTCTGCTGGGCCTGAGATCGTTGGCGGTCCGAGTATTGCGTTCTCATTGTTGGTTAGACTTTCTGGAGATGACTTGGCGCAGAAGGTATTTATGGCTAGGCGTAGATTAACGGGTTTTTCGACAGCGGATCTGGATCCCTCCCTCCTCAGCAGTTTTTCTACCACCAAGCACTATTCTCAAATATATATAAATGAGTATCTTGAAAAAGATAAATATATTAAATTTAAAAATCTTAAAAAGTATGCTAAAGGAAAAGGTTGCAAGTTTGTTTGGCATAGAGGTGGTAAATTTATGGTGAGGAGGGAGAGAGGGGAGAGAGCGCACAAATTTGAAAGCGAACATGATTTAAATGAAATATTAGATAAATCTAAATGTATTGTACAGAAAAATGTTAAAGTAACTGATTTTGAGAAACACGATGAAGCTCTAACAAATAATGGAACTACTGATAATGATAAATGTAAACCTCATAATAGTGGGATGAGCTCGAATCAGGAATTAATTAAAAATCATGCAATATCCTTAGATAGAGCCTCTCCCCAATGACTGCGCTGGTCCTCTTCGGAGAGTCGAATAGGGAGGAGGGGTGAACTGCGCGCGTGCTTTCTGAATGTGACCTCTTTGAGAGCTCATATTGGGCAGGTGCGTGAACTTTTAAGTGGCTATCATTCTTACGACATATTTGGAGTTGCTGAGACCTGGCTGGGTCCGTCTGTATCGGATGACGTCATTCGAGTCGGGGGGTACAAAGTGTTTAGACAGGACAGAAACTTGCGTGGTGGAGGAGTTGCCTTGTATATTAAGGATAATCTAAAATGCACTATTTTGGCCACTTCGGAGACGCAAACTAGTAATAGTAGCGGTAAGCCGGAGGTGCCTGAATATATTTTCTGTTCTGTGCAAGTTGGCGGCTCCGAGCCCGTGCTGGTTTCTGTCATTTATCGTCCTCCTGCTGTTTCGTTTACTAGAAACTCTAATTTGTTGATTGATTTGAGAAATTTTTGTTCGGACTATTCCCATAAAATTATAATGGGGACTTGAATGCCGATCTCCTTAAAGAGAGCAGTGATGCTAAGTTTCTTAGTAAGCTGTCGGCTGAGCTTTCGTTACGGTTGGTCCAGCACGGTGCTACGCATCATACTCCTACGTCTCACACGTGGATTGACCTGATCTTTGTTGATGACAACGACGTGGTGCTTGATGCACGGAACCTACCGGCGAGCTTTCACAGTCGGCATAATTTAATTGACGTCTGTTTGCCTTGCAACACTATAACTTTTGATCAAAAACCTATCATGTATAGGAACTATAAAAATATTTGTCCAACTGCATTGGGAGAGAAACTTGCTGGCTGTGATTGGTCACCGCTTATGACTGACGCGGTTGACCCTGAATCTGCACTTGGTTGCCTCTGTGACAATCTCACTGCTGCAATCGAGAATTTGGCGCCGTTGAAAGCGCTCAAGCCTAATAAGAATAAGTTTCCATGGGTAGATGAAGAATTGTCACGGATGCGGCGTAAGAGAGATGCTACATATCGTAGATACAAACGGACAGAGGACAAGCAGTATCTCCTTGAATTTCTGCGGTTGCGTAGGGTGGTAGACGAACGCACGGACCATGCTAAGACTGCTTATATTCACAATAGACTGTTTGATGCTCTTGCGGGTGGTAATGTCTGGAAGGAGTTGAGAGACCTGGGGCTGCTATCCGGACCTCAAGGGGATTTGAATGGATTCACTCCGGATGAGCTTAATGCGCACTTTGCTGGGGTGTCAGTCTCGCCGCAGGAGGATAGTGAAGAGCGATTGAGAATTCTTTCTCAATGCAATGAAAGTGGGTTTACCTTTAAACCAATTAGTTTTAATGATGTTGTTCTTGCAATTTCACATTTTTCCTCACAGGCTTGTGGTGAGGATGGCATTCCGCAAAGCGTGATAGTTAAAGCTTTACCATTTATTGGTGAACATCTTGTGACTCTGTTCAACTCCTCTTTTGCACGGGGGGTCTTCCCTTGCCGTTGGAAGCAAGCACGTATTATACCATTGAAAAAGTGTGCTGCACCTAAGCAACCAAAAGATTTTAGGCCTATAGCCATCTTATGTTTTCTTTCAAAGGTTCTTGAGAAGATCGCCCATGACCAACTGCAGGAGTACATTACATCCAAAAAATTGCTCGATCCTATGCAGACGGGCTTCAGGAAAAACCATTCTACGCAGACTGCTGTACTTAAGCTTACGGACGATATAAGGTCAGGTCTAGACAGGAAACTTGTCACGTTACTGCTACTTTTTGACTTTAGTAAGGCATTCGACACGATCTCTCCCTCCAAACTTCTTGCAAGGCTTAGATCGATGGGGTTCTCCAGGGCCGCACTCGGATGGATTAACTCCTATTTATCAGGTAGGAAACAAATGGTTTCCACACATTTGAAGGAGGAATCGAATTGGCTAACAACCAATCTAGGAGTACCTCAGGGTTCGGTGCTGGGGCCTCTGTTGTTTTGCCTCTACATAAATGACGTACGTGACGCACTGGACTCTGGTTGCGTCGGGCATCTGCTGTATGCGGATGATCTTCAAATTTATACACAGGTCCCTTATGATGATGTGGACGAGGGGATTCGTATTTTACAGAGGGCGGCCAGGGCGGTGTCGGGGTGGGCTGCTGGTGTTTCTCTCACTTTGAATGCTAGTAAAACAAAGGCGATCGTCTTTGGAAGTAATCGTTTTAGTAAAAATTTTTATTCGGGTGAGCCAAGGACGATTGACCTAGGGAGCGGTATCGGTATTCCTTTCTCTGACACCATTACGAGCCTTGGTGTTGTACTCGACTCTAAACTGTCGTGGGAACCTCATATTAATATGCTGACTAAAAAATTCAATTGAGTGATTTATAGCCTGCGGTTTTTCCGTCGCTACACCACTGAGGCTCTGCGTAAGCAGCTCGCAACCGCCCTGCTGTCTCCACATCTTGATTATTGCTCAGTGGTTTTGCTCGATGCTTCGCAGGAGTTACGAAGACGGCTACAGACAATGCAAAATTCATGTGTGAGATATGTATTAGGCGTGAGAATGGGTGATCACATCTCTCCCCATAGACATGCTTTGGGTTGGCTACGTACTGATTCGAGGAGACAGTATTTTATGGCTGTACTTATGTACAAAATCGTACGTATGAATACTCCCGAATATCTAGTGGGTCTCTTCACTAGATATATACCCAGAGCGACCACTAGGGGTGAGATTAAAGATCTTGCGGTGCCCTTCATGCGCACTGAGACTGGAAGAAATTCCTTTCAAGTTCAAGGTGCGCATTTTTGAAACTCCCTACCTGCTGATATTAAAAATCTTCCATCAATCGGCAGGTTTAAAGCCGCTCTGAGGAGGTTTTTACTCGACCTCGATTAAACAGTATTATTTTCGGACTATATCATATGTGTTAATTTATTATGTGATGTACCCTTTATAGATTTAAGGCATGATTGTATTTATTGGCGTGTATGTAGGATGTGTGTGCATAGAGTGAATGATTATATTTTTATCAGATTGACTTGTATATTACTGTACATTCAACTTGCTGTGATTTTAACTTACTGTATACTGCTGATATTTCGACTGCGCTCTTTACACGCTTGATTTTATGTAATTATTTCGACTGATAGATATTGAGACTGATTTTTAACTATATTATTTATACTTTTTGCATGTATTTATTTCGTGTTATCTGTGATATCGCTTTTATTTAATTTATTGACTTACTATTACAGTATTACTATCTCTTTTATGTTTTATGACTGTGATATCATACTGTACTATTTTGATTTTATACGTACAAGGCTATTTAAAGTATTTTTATGTATTTTTTCAACTTTATTCGTAATTTTTCACGCTTTTTTGTAATTATAATACAAAATAAACAATATCTAATCTAATAATCTCTGATTACAAACATAAAAAGAATGTAATCTATCAATTGTTTGCCGTTTGAGGTTTAAGAATAACAGTTTAAGTTTAACTTGAATTGTTTTTTATTATTTAATTTTTGTAATTTTCGTAAAAATAATTATAGAGAGTTTGTTCATATTTTTAAATTTTATCATACTTTCTAAATATACTCGGAATAAATATCAATGATAACTGCCGCTTAGTTATCATTTACCTATTAAGAGCTACGTTAGCGCCGCGCTTGGTCGGGGTACCAACTACATATTTATAGCTTCAAAGTGCCTTGGGGTTCTGCACTTCTATTAAGATCTATCTTCGTTGCTTAAACTGTTATTCTTAAACCTCAAAGTTAAACAATTAATAGATTACATTCTTTTTATAATGTTTGTAATCAGAGATAACGTATGTAATTTTTTTTTCTTTTGCAAGTGTAAAAAAATATTATAGTTTAATAATAAAACCAAGAGTATTAAAAATTTAAATTTTGGTAAAATTAATTTTTTTTTAATATTTAATTTTATTAAGAGACTATAATTATTTTTTTCTATGCGGACAATTTGCTAAATGAACGAAATAAAATTTTAAAAATTTGCAAGATGAATAATTTGAGAGAGAAATTTAGTTTCTAATAACTTTTCAAAATACTTTTACTTTAAAATCTTAAGAAGAAGATATTTAATTTTTACTTTCAAAATTTTAAATTAAAAAATTTAAGGAGGTTAGTGCGCACAGGACCGTATCTACTCAGGGCCCCGCAATAAGGAACAAAATATTATTTTTTTATTATAGAATTCTTTCATAAAAAGTGTAAATAATTTATTATTATAGTTGTAACTTCAATTATATTTAACTCAGTTTAACAAAAATTCTGTTTATATATGCACACCTTCCCCTCTCGTGTTTTACTCGATGAAAACTTCGGCGAGATAGTCCATTAAATTGCTGTATCTACGAAACTATGAAGCTAGGTCTTCTGAAATTTTAATATTATATTCTAATTATAATTGTTAAAAACATGTCAGTTTTTTGGTTTATTCTTAAGAAAATTTTCAGGGTTATCGATGAAAACGTTTGCTTTTTTCTGTCTCATACCAACCTTCCCATAAGACGCTGTGTTAAATTTTCGAACTTTCAGACTTCATATCTCGGCTTCGGTGAAGCTAAGCTATCTGAAATTTTAATATGATATGTAAAATAGTGCTATTTTTATTGTCTTTTAATTTTAAGATATTCTTAAGAAAATCGGGATATCGCACTAACCCCCTTAAAGGACTATTATTTAGATTACTATATAATTATAACATTTGCAAAAGAAAAAAAAGTTACATACGCCATCAATGATTACAAACGTTATAAAAAGAATGTAATATATGAATTGTTCGCCCTTTGAGGTTTAAGAATGAAAGTTTGAGTTGACCATGAATTGTTTTTCATTATTTCATCCTCTAAATTTGTATAAAAATAATTATATAGAGTTTGATCATATTTTTAACTATAGTTTCCGGATATACTCAGAATAACTATCAACGATAACTGCCGCTTGATTATCATTTACCTACTAAAAGTGACGTTAACGCCGCGCTTGTTCGGGGTACCAACTACATATTTATAGCTTCAAAGCGCCTTGGGGTTCTGCGCTTCTATCAGGTTCTATCTTCGTTGCTAAAGACGTCCTCGGAACTTTTAGGAGAAATTGAAAATTACGTAGTTAAAGAAAATGCCGCCAGCTTTACTATTAAAAAAAAATTATAATTTTAGTATATTTTGTACATTTTATTTTTTTAAACTTTGTATTTTTTTAAACTTTATATTTTTGTAAACTTTGTATTTTTTGTAAATTTCATTATTCTGTAATTTGTAAAAGTAATTTTAATAAAAATAAAAAATAAAAAAATGGAATGAATGAAAGGATGAATGTATGTATGAAAGAAAATGAAGTGATAGCATGAAATGTCTGAAAGAGTGAGTACGTATATATGTTTAATATGAGTGTACGCATGCATAGATGAATGAATAAGAGAGAATAATGAGTAAATGATAGAATGAATGAAAGTATAAATAAAAATAAAAGAATGAAATGTTAAAAAGAGAGAGAAAATAAATGAGTGCGAGAATGAATAAGTACGTATTTATGAAATTTAATATTATGTGTATGCATGTGTAAATGAATGATTTTATTTATGTATAGAAAAGAGAGAGAATGAATACGAATGAATGAGTGAGTACATAAGTAATCAATGAAATAGAGAAAATGAATAAATGTGTAAGTATAAAAAATATATGAAAGTAAATGTATGAGTATGCATATGCATGTATGGTAGTATGAATGATTATATATATATATATATATATATATATGTGTGTGTGTGTGTGTGTGTGTGTGTGTGAGTGATATGAGTTTGAAAATGATTGAGAGAGCATGAAGTAATAGAAAGAGAAAAAGAATGGATGAAAGTATCAAATAAAAAAATGAATGAGTGAGAAAGAATAAGTATATGTGTGTATGTTAAAATTTAATATAATGTTGTATGAAAGCATATGTAAATGGTTTTTTATTTTATGATATAGAGAGAGAGAATGAAAACGAATGATAGTTAGTATATTTATATATAGGCGTGTAAAAAAAATTAGAAAATGAATGATGATATGTGTATGTGTATGAATAAAATGAGAAAATAAATGAGTGATAGGATATAAGCTGAAAATAATTAAACAAATATGTAATGTATGGATGGATATGTGTGTAAATTTGAAAACTTGATATGAATAAATGTAGGTATGATTGGAAAAGTAGAAATGAATGTATAATATGAAGGATGTATGTGGATGAATGATTGAGTATATGAATGCGTAGGTGAGCGAATGTAAAATTTTTTAATAAGAATATATGTGTGTTTACAAATTTACAAACTTTATTAAGAATATATGTATGCATGCATATAAGTATGTATGATTGAAAAAGTGAAAATGAAAATATAAAGCATGTGTGAATTTAATTTAAGTTTGTGCATGGATGAATTTTAATAATAAAGAATAAGAAAGTGGTAAGGGCCCCAACCTACGCCCTCTACCTGTAAGGAACAGCTATAATCTTTTCTTTCCATGAACTTTCTCATTCTTTTTAAAAATAACTAATTTTATTAACATATTTACATGATACAGTTTACAAAATTTATGTATACATGGATAATAATATATTTTTCTCGCACTCAGAGCGCAAAATACTATTTTGACCAGCTGTTGTGAGGGAGCAAAATACCTCTTTGCCTCCCTAGGGAGCAAAATGAATTCGAACTTTTAACAGGCTCGATAATGTAACCCGATATTTTTATACATCAGTCAGTGTGTATAACTCGATGCTTTTTATACATCAGTTAAGTGCTTCACTTAGAATGGTCAATTCTGCGAATTGTAAATTCTCCGAATTACAAGTCAGGGGTGAACAAATTCCTCGAAAAAGTTCACATATATCAGTAGCAACTTTCAGTCTATTTAGCATTGATTTTTTCGAGTATTATTTATGTAATATTTAATCTTGCACGTTGCATCGAAGACATTTTCATATCCTTATAATATCAGCCAAGTATTCAACGCCGAATCGTAAATTCTTGGAATTACAAGTTAGCAATGGACGATTTCCGCGAAAAATGTTAAATTTGAATAAATCAAAATTTAATTTAATTTTTAATGTATTATAAGAAAAATATATATATAGTATTGAAATAAAACGAAAAATTTTATCCCATAAAAATATAATTTATTTTCATAGAATTTTAATTTAAGAGCAGGCCGGATTCGCTGTCCTTGTCTAACTGAGATTTTGGTTATTTACTCAAGTATTAAACGGTGAATCTGCAAATTAAAAGCTGAGCGCAATAGATATTATTATTACAAATATTTATGCACAAGAAGAGAAAAAATCTATCGCTTTGTTTTTGAGAAAAGTAAGTAACGCGAAAATATTAGAAACATAAACTTTCACTTTGGCGTTACTTACTTTTCTCAAAAAACAAATCGGTAGATTTTTTTTTCTTGTGCATAGATGTTCATAATAATAATATCTATTGCGCTCAACTTTTAATTTGAAGATACACCGATTAATACTTGAGTAAATAACAAATAACTCAATTGTTACTCGGTCAATATCAGGTTCTACTCTGGCCTGCCGTTAATGGTTTTATTAATTTTATTTTTATATTAGTAATATTATTTATTTTTTGGAGGCGGGGGCGCTGCCCCCCGAACCCCCGGCAGGGGCTTCGCCCCCTGCACCCCGACCGGGGCTCCGCCCCTGGACCCCGTCCTGCGCCCCGACCTCGACTACCTCTTACGATCTTGATAGCCTTCGAACAAGATTGTACATGCTATCACAGACGCAAGTTTGTCATTCTTAGAATTTTGCGCACTTGTTAGAAAAATAATATTTTTGATGCTCTTCGCGTGAGAAAATAGTATGCGCAACGCGGGAGCATATAGGTGTTTGTCGACTCGTGCGATTTGTCGCTCTCGCTACGCTCGAGCGACAAACTCGCACTCGTCGGCAAACACCTATTTTGCTCCCTTGTTGCACAATGTACTATTATTTAATTTCGCATTTTGGCGCTGTAAATACATCGGTGCGTCATCTATTTCGTTACGACCATAGTCTACTTCATCCCTACCGTCATCTTGTATCCGGAGTGGGAGATTATTTGCTAGTAGCCATTCCTTTAGTGCGAGAACATTCTTAAATGCACAAATCGATTTTTGTCTTGAAGTATGATAAGTGCAGTAGCTAGCGTTTAATTTCTTGATATTTTGTAGTGATGGACATCCTATTTCATCCATGTTGATGATGGTTCTAAAAATAAGTATACAGTAGATAAATGATGTCTATATAGACTGCTTTATTCAAACTTACTTTTCTGATAAAATTTCCTGGATCCATCTTTTCTTTTCGAGACCTTTTACGTAGATTTTGGTGGCATTTTTCAAACCATCTCGTAAAATTTTTATTCTATATTTAGACGGTATTGTGCCAGCATTCCAAGGAATTCCATGATGATTAATCTCGAGCCATCGATTCACAGTTTGTTCCTTCTTTAGTAGTTTGCTCCATTTGCAAGGAGGTAGGAAATGGAAAGCCATTGGTATTGAATCCTTTTCGAGCGAGATCAAAGCCGCTTCTTTTACAACAAATAAATTTGATGATCTTCTAAAACCCTGTAAATCTAATACGTATTCCATCTCCCTGGTTTTCTCTCTGATGTTGCTGCTAACTCTGCGAAGTCAAAACTGATTTCAATGAGCTCACGAGTTCTCTTTTATACTTTAGCCTCCCCTCTCTTTGAGCTTCTAGAATAGTCATATCCCTTCCGTAAGTAAACCCTCTCTCTAGAGTCATAGCCCTTACTGTAAGCGAACTCCCTTCTTCTAGAAAAGTCCCTTCTGTAAGCGTACATAGGTCTCTCCTCTCTTTAAGCTTCTAGAAAAGTCTTTTTCTGTAGGCTTCTCCCACTACTTCGATCGGGTATATATGGAGGCACATCGCGAACCGAAAATCATTCTTGTGCTTCGAGTCGATTGGAAAGGAAGTCCTGCAAGTCTACAAGTGTTTATCATAAGGATATCTCTACAGAGCATCAAGAAAGAATCTTCTTCTGAGTGAATATAAGGATCTTACTGAGAAATATAGTATTAAGAGAGAACTTTCTACCATCAAGTGATTATAAGGAGCTCGCTAGATGATTTTGAATCAGCCTTCAAGAAACGTGTGCGATCCGGTGTCACAAGTAATCTTGGACATTTAGATATCGTTGCTTTTATGGACGATGCTCAGAAGGTTTTTGAATCGAAGATTGTTAGTGCTCTCAGCGAATACAACGCTTTAAAAATAAACGCTGAATTATCGGCTGAGTATACAGTCCAGAAGAATGACTCTGTGATAGCAGAAGTTAAGTACTTCAGTACGGAAAATGTAGCCATCTATCAAACAACGGATATAAAACAGTGGTTCGATGAGAATATTAAGCAAGTCATTCTTCGAGAAATGGAAGAGTTTGAACAGATAGGTTCTGGATGGAGTTTGCGGCAGATATTAAACTTAGCTATTAATATCAACAAACTCAACCCTGTACGTGGCAGCTCATATATTCCATTACCAAAGTTTATTCAAGATAAAAAGGCGTGCATGAATGTTCAAAACAACGATGAGCAGTGCTTTAAGTGGGCGGTATTATCCGCATTACATCCAGTTGATCGTCATTCTTATCGTGTGTGTCATTACAAGGATTTTGAAGGCGAACTCAACTTCACTGGAATAGACTTTCCCGTTCCAATCAAGCAGGTGGCTAAGTTTGAGAAGCTAAATAACATATCTATAAATGTGTACATATTAAAAAAATCTGGTAGCAAATACACTACCCTTCCATGTCACGTCACCTCTCTCAAGCAGGAGTGACACGTCAATTTGCTTCTCATCCAGGATTTATACGTCGATGATGATGAAGAAGGAGAGGTAGAAGATAATCATGGTTCTACTCCTAAGTTCCATTATGTGTGGATTAAAAATTTATCAAGACTAGTGAGAACTCAAGCAACGAGACATAAACGACAGCATTACATTTGTGATAGATGTTTACACTTCTTCAATGATGAACAAAAATTCAAGGCTCATGAATTGGGTTGTCAAGAAATAAATAAGTGTAAAATCCAGCTGCCTCTAAAGAATGATAACATATTGTTTTTCCGTAACTTTAATAATAAAACTAAAGTGCCATTTATTATATATGCAGATTTTGAGTGTCTATTAAAGCCTGTGGACGACGATACGCGAGTTTATCAATGACATCAAGCTTATAGTATTGGTTACTATGTTAAGTGTAGTTTTGATGATAAATGGTGTGGTTACTACAGCTATAGACAAGAAGAGGATAGCACTAAAACTCCTGCTGAATGGTTTATTGAAAAACTTTGAGCATTAGCAGACGACTTAATTGCTATACATGCTAAGCCGAAGCCTATGGAATTAACTAGAGGAGATAAAGAAGACTTTCAAAGAGCAAAAGTATGTCACATTTGTAATAAATCTTTTTCTGCTTCTGCTGTAAAAGTTCGAGACCACTGCCATCTTACGGGAAAGTACAGAGGTGCTGCTCACGAAGGTTGTAATATAAATTTTCAAGATGCTAGATTTATTCCAGTAGTGTTCCACAACTTGACTGGATACGACTCCCATTTTATTATAAAAGAACTAGCTACAGCTGAGAATTTCAAGGGTCGTGTGCAGCTGATTGCAGAGAACAAGGAGCGATATATTTCTTCCACGAAACATGTGGAAGGTAGTGATGTGAGTTTTAGGTTTATAGACTCTTTTAGATTTATGCCTTCGTCTCTAGAAAAATTAAGTTCATACTTGGATCAACATGATATCACCACTCAAGTCTTTCAGAAGTCTGGCTATACAGGAGGTCAAGTTAAATTATTATTAAGGAAAGGAGTTTTTCCATATGATTATGTGAGTTCTTTCGAAAAATTAGAAGATAAAGAGCCACCAACTAAAGAAGATTTTTACAGTAAGTTAAATGAGTCCGAGAGCAGTGAGGATGATTATAGGCACGTGAGAAAAGTATGGGAAATACTCAATATAGAGACTTTGGGTGAATATTCCGACGTATACTTAAAGACAGATGTGCTCCTGTTAGCAGATGTTTTTGAAAATTTCCGATCTACGTGTATGCTGGCATACGGGCTCGATCCTGCGCATTACTACACAACTCCAGGCTTGACATGGGACGCCATGTTGAAATATACCAATGTAAAATTAGAGTTGCTTACGGATATAGACATGCTAATGTTTATCGAGAGAGGAATAAGAGGAGGGGTCAGCAAATGCTCGAATCGATACGCTAAGGCGAATAATAAATACATGGATCACTATAATCCTCAAGAAGAAGACAAATACCTCATGTATTTTGATGCCAACAACCTCTACGGATGGGCAATGACACAATACTTACCGACTGGTGGTTTTAAGTGGCTTAACGTTGACAGCACGCGATTCGATTACAACGTTGCCGACAATTCAAGCATTGGTTCCATCTACGAAGTAGACTTAGAGTATCCACCAAGCATCCACAATCATCACAAAGATTTGCCATTGTGTCCAGAGCATCGAGCGCCACCTGGTAGCAGGCAAGAAAAGCTACTGACAACGCTTGATAATAAGAAGCGATACGTTATTCATTACATCGCTTTGAAGCAGGCAATCAAGCATGGACTCGTTGTAAAGAAGGTACATAGAGTACTACAATTTCAACAGAGTATCTGGCTAAAGCCTTATGTTGACTTAAATACTGAAAAAAGGAAGCTGTCGAAGAATGAATTCAAAAAACTCTTTTTTAAACTATTGATCAATGCCGTACACGGTAAAACTATGGAAAACGAGCGAAAAAGAGTCGACATTAAACTCATAAATAAGTGGTCAGGACGTTACGGAGCGGAGGCATTAATCGCTAGTCCAAATTTCCATAGCAGAACCATTTTTTATGAGAATCTTGTAGCTGTACAACTGGCACGTACGCAGATCACCATTAGGAAACCCATTTATGCGGGACTCAGTGTACTAGATATTTCAAAGACTCTTATCTATGATTTTCACTACTCGTACATGAAAGAACATATTTGTGATAAGTGCAAACTTTTGTATACCGACACAGACAGCCTTATTTACAAAATTAAAGACGTAAATGTGTACGACATGATGAAAAGTGATATCGAAAAGTTCGATACATCGGACTATGCTGAAGATAATCAATTTGGACTTCCTCGTGTCAACAACAAGGTGATTGGACTGATAAAAGACGAGTGTGGTGGAAATATTATGACGGAATTCATAGGGCTGCGCAGTAAAATGTATGCAGTTCGCATACAAAACAAAAATCCTATAAAGAAGGCAAAAGGTGTTAAAACAGCTGTGGTAAAGACTTGCATCAACTTCGAAGATTATCATAATTGCCTATTCGATAAAACCATCATCAGATGTCAGCAGAATAATATTCGCTCCAGCCGCCATAATGTTCAGACTGAACACCAATCAAAAATTGCTCTTAGCCCCCACGACGACAAACGTCATTTATTAGCTAACAGCACTGACACATTGCCGTGGGAGCATTACAAGATCCTAGACGAATCGGAGATTCTAGAAATGGCAAAAGAGTGGGAAATGGAAGAGGTGGGAGTTGCTCAGGAGAGGGAAAACTTCCTACATAAGGAGCTCCGCAACGAAGATCAGCACATTCGTTCAGTCGTCGAACCAGAGAACGGAGAGCCTCTCAGCAAGAAACCAAGGATTGAAGAAGCAACGTCTTAAGTAAGTATTTAGAAAATATCTCTTAAATGTATTACATCAGTATAATAAACCATTATTTCTTTTTCAGAATGGACTTTAACGCGTTAAATAATATCTGTTCAAATGCTTTTCTTCCAAAGTAGAATTTATCGGAATTGGAGAAGGAAAAGAATTATATGATCACTGAGCTCAGACGAGTCAAGACGAAATTCGGCTTAAGGATCGTAGTTACCATCAGACAGGAGTTTTAAGTATTTCTACCCGATCGTGTATCCAAGGCATTGGAGAAAAACAAAAGTTTGTTTGAAGAAATGGCGGCTAAAGCTAATAAATACCAATTATTTTTGTTATATCTTGGTGATAATAAATTTGAATTCAATTAATTGTATATGGAACGTTTCACGTCAACTCACCTAACAAAAAAATAGAATTCGTCGAAAATCTGTGAAAATGTTCTATTTAATATCCAAAATATATAAAAAAAATTTTGTCCAGGTCAAAGGGGCCAGGATTTAAACGTTCTGGAACTTTTCGAATTTTCCAAATTTTTTGCTAAATAAATATTTTAATGAATTTTTTCCTCCAAAACTATCAATTTTTCGTTAAAACTTAATAGAATACTTTTTCTTGAAAATTAGATGTAGAATTTACCTGAATTTTTGCAAATTATAATATACTGATTTTTATGCTTACTTGATCAATTTAAACATACTATTTAGTATATCTAAAAATCGAGCAGGTTAAATTGGCTTTTTAAAGTCTTATTTTTTTTTGATTTTTTAGGAGGAAAAAATATACGATGCCTCCAGTTGGGCAGCCTTCTCAAAGTTACTTAATTATGCAAAAATGTCTGTAAAAATCGTTATTTTGGATCAATGATGAGATTCGTGATTGTTTTTCTGAAAAAGTATTGATTTTTGGGACAAATGTATGAAAATGTTTTTTATTGGAAATCATGTGTAGAATATGAACATATTTTTACAAATTGTAATTTAAGACATTATGAACCATATATACTAAAAATTTAACAAAAAATAAATTTTAAAATTTCAAAATTTCATTTATAATTTGTGATGTTTAGCAAATAATGGTTTACAAAAATTTACATACATTTTACATACAATTTCCAATTAAAAACATTTTTATACATTTGTCCCAAAAATCAATACTTTTTCAGAAAAAAAATCACGAATCTCATCATTGATCCAAAATAACGATTTTTACAGACATTTTTGCACAATCAAGTAACTTTGAGAAGGCTGCCTAACTGGAGGCTTCGTATATTTTTTCCTCCTAAAAAAACAAAAAAAATAAGACTTTAAAAAGCTAATTTAACCTGCTCGATTTTTAGATATGCTAAATAGTATGTTTAAATCGATCAAGTAAGCATAAAAATCAGTATATTATAATTTGCAAAAATTCAGGTGAATTCCACATCTAATTTCCAAGAAAAAGTATTCTATTAAGTTTTAACGAAAAATTGATAGTTTTTGAGGAAAAAATTCATTAAAATATTTATTTAGCAAAAAATTTGGAAAATTCGAAAAATTCCATCACGTTTAAATCCTGACCCCTTTGACCTGGACCTCTAAAATTTTTTTTTGTATATTTTGGGTATCAAATAGAACATTTTCACAGATTTTCGACGAATTCTATTTTTTTGTTAGGTGAGTTGACGTGAAACGTCTCATATATTGTAAATAAAAAAATAAAATAGAATAAAAACAAAAATACAGAGAAAGTCAACGGAGAGGAAAACGAGTCATGGGTTAGTCTTATATAGTGAATTTATTCTATAAGACTAACAAATGACGATTTCATTGGTTGTTCCTCACAGGTACGAGCGAAGGTGGGGGCTCTTACCACTTTCTCTTTATTTCTTTTTAATTATCAAACTTATTGATCCAGATATTGTGGGAAGCATCAAAACCAAGCCATTTAACATAAACTTGATTACCGCGTTTTTTCAAAACTTTTTCGACAAGATACACATCTGGATACATTGCTTTTTGAAGTTCCTGCTCGTAGAAGCCACCAGTGATCGGCTGATCGCGATAATTTCTAAGATGATAAGTCACTGGATTTGTTGCTGCCACTTTAGCTATTGTAAATATCTCTCTAGATCAGTTTGGAGTATATCCCTTTTCAAATAACTGTTTCACGCTGCTAACTCTAACTTTATCACCAACTTTAAATTTTAGCTTTTTAATCACACCAATTTTTTTATTAAAACGTTTGAGAACTTGTGCTTCATTGGCAGCTGTAACATCGTTGGGTTTCATGCCGATAGTTCGATGTTTTCTATCGTTATAAGCTGCTATTAGCTTGGGTAAGATATCAAGCCATTTATAGTTACCATGTAGACTAAACTCTATCCACATCTTATTTTTCAGTGTACGATTGAAACGTTCACAAATGGATGCCTTAAGGTTACTATACGTGGAGTATAGATTGATCTTGTATTTTTCCATAAGACTTTGGAAATTTGTATTATAGAACTCTTTATCTTTATCTGTTTGTAAATTTTTCGGCACTTGGCCTTTGCGCAGTATAGATTTCATAGCATCGGCGACATCTTGTCCAGTTTTTCGTTTAACAGGAACTGCCCACGCATACTTTGAAAATACATCTATTACTGTAAGCATATATTTAAAACCTTTATTCTCTCTAGAATAAGGTTACATTTCCACTAGATCTGCTTGCCACGTCTCGTCCAAACCTCGCACGTCAAACTTTCGACGCGGATAATTACGTCGAGCTGGCTTGTGAAGCTCTTCTACTACTCTTTGACGTTGTTCCATCGATGGTTATCGATTGACTGTTTTGTACTAACAGCGATAACGTCTTTTTTATAGTCTCGATTTCCATCTCGCTTTGTACAAATTTCTTATCTAGCTCGTCTCTGTGCATCTCTATGATTTTATCTAGGTTATTGAGATCACTTCTCAAACTAGATATTGCATCTAATAATCTTTGAATCTCCAAACGTACGAAACGTTGTAAAGTATCAAGATTTACAGCTTCATTGAGTTGATTAGGCGATGCGAGATTGCATAGCCTCTTATTTTCCATATCATATTGTCCATCAGGAGTGATTTTGTATCCAACACCTGGAGGACCGCGAGCACCCTCGCTATGCTTAAGATTACGTCCGAATACGTCAACACTCATATTGATAATGTTTAAGTATTTGCTTACGTCTCAGTATATATAGCCAGCTTCTCGCAGTTCTTCAATGATTGAATGAATCATGTTTGTATGACTAGGGTTTTCAGCTTCTCTCTCAGCTATGAGTAATCGTAATCGATCGACAAGTTCATTAGGATCATCCCAATAGACGTAATCCATCAACATATCCCTTCTAGCAACTTTGTATCGAGGTAATAGTCCACCACCACGTTTAAACATAGGAGCAATGATGTTATCAAATTTCTTACTTCTGTGAGCACGAATCTGTTCATCGCTTCTGTAACGTCTCTTGTGAGCACTAATAGCTTCAAGAATCTGTCGATAGTTTTGCATATCACTTGAGCTAATGTTTTTCTGATTAGGCTGTTTTGCCAGTAGTAACTCTAACAAACCACCAGTTCTCGGATATTTTACATCTTCAACTTTCACATATCTATCTTCAAAGTAAATAGGTGAGTCGCCTATTATGTATTTGTTACCCTCTTTACGAACACCATAAATTTTATCCAAATCTTGGGTCTTATTTTTCACGAGTTTGCGAATATACTCGTTATCATCCGTTCCGCTATTTTCATCCCTGAGAGCTGATTCAAATTCTGTATCCGTATGCGGTCGAACAGTTTCATTCAAAGATGGTTCATCGGACTCCTCTGCAATGCTATCATTATTTACGCTCATAGCATCAGTAGCTTGTTACTTCGTTTCAATATTTTGAGATGTCTCAACAAGTTTCTGTAGAGGATCGACTATTGGTTTATTCTCCTTCCCATATTTTAATAGATTGTATTTACGCTTAACTACATTTCTCGCTTTGATAAGTTGATGTAGTATATCTTTTCTTCGACGAATGTCGGCCATGTAGACGATTAGACGTTCAATCACGGAGTGTTGACCACTCTAAGAGTGTGCTATATTTATAGCAAAACAGTCGAAACCCTTTCGATACCGACCGGCATTAATCGAACTATCTTTGTCAATCATCAAGAAACCATACTTATCATCTGTCCAACATCGTGAACATAGACTTTTAAATTGTGTATAAGTCATGTCCGAATTGACATGATCATCGTACAAATGTCTCAAGTTGACATCATCTTGACGAAAAATTATCAATAGATTTACATTGTCTCTTACAACATGTTTCCGTACATGAGCATAAGATTGACAGAGATAGAAACAATCAACATTATTATGCCTTCCCATACAGAAAAATGCTCTCACATTATCCTGTTTCTCGCAAGCTACATCGTCGAATATTATTATTGAATTAGGTAAGGCATCGTCAGGTGATACTACTGACTCGTGTTCGCTGAATGGAAAATATTGTATACCTTCTATAGGCTCGAGGAGTTCCTTCAAATACTTATACTTTGGTTGATTCAGTGATTTCGAGTATACATATACGTTCTCGAATCTCAGTCCATTAGGATGTGTAATCATTGCAAGTAGACTGTTTGTTTTACCACAGTTGGATGGTCCACAAAATATAGCTCGAATACTATCTGGAAGTAAGTCTCCATGTCTCTTTATCTTTATTTCTTGCTCGACTATCGTATCAAAATTCACGATCGAAAGTTTAACCGGATGTTCTTTGAAATTCATGTTGATGCTGTTAGATCTCAAACAAGAGTGATCAATTTAGTATAAATAGAGGCCTTATATACATGCGCAAGCATCAGTTTTCACGTAACCTTCATAGGGTTATGATCGTACATTATAAACAGCGACAACGCGGTAGAGGTTTTATCAATAAAATCATCAACAATCTTTCATTCGAACTTCACATTCCAAGATATCAGTACTGCGAACCAGGTACTAAATTAGCTAAACGATTAGCTCGAGGTAACCCAGGAATCAATCTTCTTGATCAGCCTTGTAAAGACCACGATATAGCTTATTCTCAAAATCGTGAGAATATCAAAGCGAGAAACGCTGCAGACAAAGTATTGGCAGAGAAAGCTTGGCAGCGAGTGAAATCTAAGGACGCATCCATAGGAGAAAGTGCAGCTGCTTTTGCTGTTAGCAAAGCAATGAAACTAAAATCTAGATTCGGCATGGGGATGAGAAAGAAGAAGGGAGCAGCCATTACATTCAATAATGTAGTAAAAGCTGCATTAAAATCAATAGTTCCCATCAAATGTGCTCGTAAAGTTATTTTATCAGCATTGAAGGGTGCACGTAGTGTCGTTAGAGCGGCAGGTGGTAAGGAAAATGTTAAGATTCCACGCAAATTACCGATTCCAAAGAAAGTTGGTGGCTTCTTACCGTTCCTTATACCATTATTTGCCGGTTTGAGTGCAGTCGGTGGTATTGCAGGAGGCGCTGCTGGTATAGCTAAAGCTGTCAACGATGCTAAAGCTGCTAATTCGCAATTGAGGGAGATGAAAAGACATAATAAGAAAATGGAAGATATAGCTCTCGGTAAAGGGGTTTATTTACAGCCAAGTAAGAGTGGATTCGGGCTTCGTCTAAAACCTTACCACGGTAAAGGTTTAAAAAAAAAAAGATCGACGAAGTAAGATTGCCCGATAGAGCTCTCACTGACGCTGATATCATCAAGTATGCGAGAATTTTGAAAATTCCAAACTTCCGAGGGGTATTTATGCGCAATGCATTACCAAAAAGCGGTCCTCATTATCGTGAATCTGCTATAGTCAATCTTGATGATGCAGATGGGCCAGGAACTCATTGGGTAGTTTACCGCAAGCGAGGAAACAACGTAGTATATTTCGATAGTTTTGGAGATCTTCAACCACCTCTAGATTTGATGCTATACTTGGGTATCGATGAAATTAAGTACAACCCTCAGAGATACCAAGACTTCAATACATTCAACTGCGGCCATCTTTGTCAAAAGTTTCTCAGTAGAGCTCTTCGTATATAAGTAGAGAAGTGAGTGAATATTAAGTTATTATAAGTTTAACAGTCATCATGGAAGAATCGTTGACGTTAAGTCTTTCGGATACAACATCCGTACTCGAAGCACAATATTTTCCACCGATCGAACTATCTCCTGATGAAAATTATGTTCTTGGTTTAGTTGCCTTTATGACCTTCAATTCAATACCTAATATTGACGAAGGTAGCAATCTATTTCACATCGATAAAGAAGAAATCACTTTACCGACAGGTAGTTACGAGATCGAAGATATAGAGAATTTTCTAAGCGAGACATTGGCTCATAAAAATATCTTAATCAGTATAAAACCCAATAATAATACTCTTCGTAGTGAAATAAAGTGCAATCGTTATATTGATTTCCGACCGGAAAATTCCATAGGACCTTTATTGGGATTTGCTAAGCGCGTTCTTGCAGCAGACGTCACTCATAGTTCTGATTTACCAGTAGCCATCTTGAAGGTCAACGCTCTACGAATAGAGTGCGACATCACCTGCGGTGGGTATATAAACGGTCAACGAGTGCACACGATACACGAGTTCTTCCCAGCAGTACCGCCAGGATATAAGATCATCGAAGTTCCTTCATAGGTCATTTACCTTCCGATCGTCGTCAAGAGCATAGATCACATTCAAGTGCGCATAGTCGATCAAGACGGACAACTTGTTAATTTTCGAGGAGAAATTATTACCATCAGATTACATCTGAAAGCAGCGTAATGGGAATTGTGTTCAATTCCAAAGTTGCAAAAGGCTATAAAAGCAGATCGAGATGGCGACCAACGATCAGTCGGCCAAGAGCAGACAAAGCGTTAACACGGCAAAACATTCAGTTTCTAAAGAGTCTCGGCCTTCGTGTCGTCCTTGGTGAAAAATAACTTGTTTATTCTTTTGTTGTTTACAGAAAAATGGAAGAAATACTAAGCATAAAGTCAGCTGTAAAGTATGACGAATCAATCGAACATTACGAGGTACACGCTCATCAACCGTACTCAGCATCCAACTTCAACAACAGTGATGAGATCCGTATAGCTATTCAACATCAAGATTTGTGTCTTCTTCCATCGCGCAGTTCGCTACATATTTGTGGCAGACTAGTCAAAGCCGATGGAACTGGTGTAACTAATACTAAATTAGTCAACAACGCCATCTGTCATGTGTTTGAGGAAATTCGTTACGAGATCAACGCAGTAGAAATCGATAAGTGTAAGAATGTAGGTTTGACTACTCTAATAAAAGGTTGGGTTTCGCTCAATCCTAGTCAAAACTTGATTATTGAAAATGCAGGATGGCTCGATGTCGAAGAAACACAGCAGTTGACTAACAATGCAGGTTACTTTGATGTTTCGATTTCTCTAGCTATGATTCTCGGCTTCGTTGAAGATTATCGTAAAATCGTAATCAACGTGAAACACGAGCTCATTCTAACGAGATCGAGAAATGATTTAAACGCTGTCGTACAAACAGCACCAGACCCTGCTTGAGCTAACGCGTTTAAGAATTTCAAGATTGAATTGACTAGAATAGAGTGGCTCATGCCTTACGTAGTAGTTTCAAGCGCGTACAAGATTCAGTTATTAAATCAAGTTGAGAAGGATAAACTTATCGATATGAGTTTTCATAGTTGGGAATTGTACGAGTATCCACTACTCCCCACAACATCTATGCATGTTTGGACCGTCAAAAGTTCCAATCAGCTGGAAAAGCCACGATTCGTAATACTAGGTTTTTAAACGAATCAAAAAAGTCAGAGAACCATCAACGCTAGTCGCTTCGATCATTGCAATATCAGTGATGTGAAGCTGTTTCTTAATTCTCAATACTATCCATATGGAAATCTAAATTTAGATATTGCTCATAATCAATATGCCATGCTATATGATATGTACGCCGACTTTCAAAGTGCTTATTACTACAAAGATATCGAACCTATGCTGAAAAAGCAACATTACATACAGTACTTACCTTTAATCGTCATCGATTGTTCTAAACAAAATGAATCGTTAAAGACCGCCCCTGTAGACGTTCGGCTGGAGTTTGAATCTAGAGAAAATTTTCCAGTTGGAACTTCTGCTCATTGCTTAATTTTGCACGATCGCGTAGTTCAGTACAGCGCCGCTAGCGGTAACGTTCGAAAACTTGTGTAAGTAGTAAGGGAATCATTATAAAAAGCTAAATCGTTGATAAGAGTTTCATTCATGATGGAGTACTTGGTGGATATGCAAGGCTTTAAACAGCCAGGCAACGACTACATTCTCAAAGAATTAGCTATAGTTCCTCTGAACGATAATTCCGATCCCGTTGTACTTTTATTCGAAAAGCCTTATCCTTGGCGTCGACTATCAGATAAGTACAAGAAAGAAAATATATGGTTAGAAGAACATTACCATGGTCTATCTTGGGATTAAGGAAATATTCCCTACACAGACGTAGGAAAATTACTCAGAGAGGCATTACACGATGCTAGTAGAGTCTTAGTTATGGGCTCTATCAAGAAAGCGTGGTTAAAACGATTCAAGTTCAAAGTCCATGATGTAGCAGAAATGGGCTTCCCACCGCTAGACAAGATCAAACTTGTCACGGTTTGCCCCCACCATAATGGAGCCTACAGAGCTAGTTGTGCGCTTCACAACGTAAGACTCATGAAAAAATTCCTCACTGACAGTATTACCGAGAAAATGAAGTGTGAGTAGCTATAAATAGCGGATGCTTTCCAATTTCACATTCATTCCAAAATGGGACAGGCTTCAACAAGCATGGGAGAGGGCAACTCCTCAAATTCCTCAGATCAAAACTCCTCTGATCAAAATTGTTCAGAGTATACCCCGCTTCTTTGTAACAGACGAAAGAAAAATGTTAACTGGAAATAATATGTAAATGAAAAATATTCCAGTATGCAGCAATCATCCAAAATTCCATCATTGAATATTAAGTATAAAAAATTATAATATAAAAATTATAATAGAAAAATTATAATATAAAATTATAATATAAAAATATTTAAAATTCCAATAGTAGATAAGGCATAGCGCTCGCGGATATTGCTTCGCCCGGCGTTGGGACAGTCATGCAAAGGTGGCCCACCCTGAAATGCTATGGGAGTTCTGGCCCACTTGGGTTATTAGGGCAGTCGTGCACAAGTAGGCCCCCCCAGAAATGCTATGAGGCTTCTAGCCCACTTGGGTTATTAGGACAGTCGTGCAATAGCACAGGTGGCCCAGAAATGCTATGAGGCTTCTAGCCCACTTGGGCCAGAAGCCTCATAGCTTATCTACTGATGGTTTTTGAGAATGTTAAAGTTTTCAAATTCTTTTAAATTAAATAAATTACCATTATTAACATTATTTTCTGTAATATAAAAATAAAGAAAAGCAAAGCCAATTATATACAGTTTTAGGTTATTTTTAGAAGGTTCATCGCACGTATTATTGATTTATACTTACCAAGTAAATCATCTAATTAATAGGAGAAACCAAATTCTTGTACAAAATCTTGCACGATTGTCATTCTTGATCCTTATAAATCACCACTTGCAAATAATTGAATCAGTACAAAATAAATGATCAAGCGTTGGATAATGTTTGGTTGATATGCAAAACAAACGGTGTACCGAGAGCATAAGTCAAACGTTATCTGTCTCACTGACACTGAGTATCCTAATTCGATTTAATTAGTGTCTATAGTTGAAAATGAACCTCACTACTTTTAAAAATGAGTGGTCTAGATAACCACCCACACAGCATGAAAGAATTTTGAAATAATTTCATGAAATATTACAAGTAATAATACGTTGAAAACATTTAAAAAGAACTTAAAAAAATAACTATATTCTTTTGAAAAGAATTTATGAAATAATACACAGGAAGATTACAAAGTCTTTACAAAAATATTACCAAAAAGGAAACGAAAGTTAAGGCATGAAATATTACACAAATCCTTACTGAAAGGACTTTGAAAAGACTTCTTGAAAGGAAACAAGAAAGAACTCAGAAATCTTCCAACGATTAAAATCGGAAAATAATTTAGAAAGATTTTTGGAATGATCTAAGTTATTCTTTCACCGAATAATTTCAAGATTCTACCAAAAAGCTTTTATGAAATAATTCATGTAATATTTTAGTAAAGTCTCAAGAAATCATACATGAAATAATTTTGAAATCTTTTTGAAATCTTTCATGAAATAACTTATAATAAGAATAAAAGTTATTACATGAATCCTTACTGAAAGGACTTTGAAAAGACTTCTTGAAAGGAAACAAGAAATAACTCAGAAATCTTTCGAAGGTTTCAGTCGTAAAATAATTCAGAAAGATTTTTGGAATAATCTAAGTTATTCTTTCACCGAATAATTTCAAGATTCTTCCAAAAAGCTTTCATGAAATAATTCATGCAATATTTTGGTAAAGTTTCAAGAAATCATACATGAAATAATTTTGAAATCTTTTTGAAATATTTTATGAAATAACTTATGATGAGACTAAAAGTTATTACATAAATCCTTACTAAAAGGACTTTGAAAAGACTTCTTGAAAGGAAACAAGAAAGAACTCAGAAATCTTCCAACGATTAAAATCAGAAAATAATTTAGAAAGATTTTTGGAATAATCTAAGTTATTCTTTCATCGAATAATTTCAAGATTCTTCCAAAAAGCTTTTATGAAATAATTCATGTAATATTTTAGTAAAGTCTCAAGAAATCATACATGAAATAATTTTGAAATCTTTTTGAAATCTTTCATGAAATAACTTATGATAAGAATAAAAGTTATTACATGAATCCTTACTGAAAGGACTTTGAAAAGACTTCTTGAAAGGAAACAAGAAATAACTCAGAAATCTTTCGAAGGTTTCAGTCGTAAAATAATTCAGAAAGATTTTTGGAATAATCTAAGTTATTCTTTCACCGAATAATTTCAAGATTCTACCAAAAAGCTTTTATGAAATAATTCATGTAATATTTTGGTAAAGTCTCAAGAAATCATACATGAAATAATTTTGAAATCTTTTTGAAATATTTCATGAAATAACTTATGATGAGAATAAAAGTTATTACATAAATCCTTACTAAAAGGACTTTGAAAAGACTTCTTGAAAGGAAACAAGAAAGAACTCAGAAATCTTCCAACGATTAAAATCAGAAAATAATTTAGAAAGATTTTTGAAATAATCTAAGTTATTCTTTCACCGAATAATTTCAAGATTCTTCCAAAAAGCTTTCATGAAATAATTCATGCAATATTTTGGTAAAGTTTCAAGAAATCATACATGAAATAATTTTGAAATCTTTTTGAAATATTTTATGAAATAACTTATGATGAGAATAAAAGTTATTACATAAATCCTTACTAAAAGGACTTTGAAAAGACTTCTTGAAAGGAAACAAGAAAGAACTCAGAAATCTTCCAACGATTAAAATCAGAAAATAATTTAGAAAGATTTTTGGAATAATCTAAGTTATTCTTTC
The DNA here is from genome assembly GCA_017163975.1 of Anastatus disparis. Lineage (NCBI taxonomy): Eukaryota > Metazoa > Arthropoda > Insecta > Hymenoptera > Eupelmidae > Anastatus > Anastatus disparis. The sequence goes on along the minus strand of JAFFSR010000399.1, from coordinate 696,564 downwards.
ATCGAATAATTTCAAGATTCTTCCAAAAAGCTTTTATGAAATAATTCATGTAATATTTTAGTAAAGTCTCAAGAAATCATACATGAAATAATTTTGAAATCTTTTTGAAATCTTTCATGAAATAACTTATGATAAGAATAAAAGTTATTACATGAATCCTTACTGAAAGGACTTTGAAAAGACTTCTTGAAAGGAAACAAGAAATAACTCAGAAATCTTCCAACGATTAAAATCAGAAAATAATTTAGAAAGATTTTTGGAATAATCTAAGTTATTCTTTCATCGAATAATTTCAAGATTCTTCCAAAAAGCTTTTATGAAATAATTCATGTAATATTTTAGTAAAGTCTTAAGAAATCATACATGAAATAATTTTGAAATCTTTTTGAAATCTTTCATGAAATAACTTATAATAAGAATAAAAGTTATTACATGAATCCTTACTGAAAGGACTTTGAAAAGACTTCTTGAAAGGAAACAAGAAATAACTCAGAAATCTTTCGAAGGTTTCAGTCGTAAAATAATTCAGAAAGATTTTTGGAATAATCTAAGTTATTCTTTCACCGAATAATTTCAAGATTCTTCCAAAAAGCTTTCATGAAATAATTCATGCAATATTTTGGTAAAGTTTCAAGAAATCATACATGAAATAATTTTGAAATCTTTTTGAAATATTTTATGAAATAACTTATGATGAGAATAAAAGTTATTACATAAATCCTTACTGAAAGGACTTTGAAAAGACTTCTTGAAAGGAAATAAGAAAGAACTCAGAAATCTTCCAACGATTAAAATCAGAAAATAATTTAGAAAGATTTTTGGAATAATCTAAGTTATTCTTTCATTGAATAATATCAAGATTCTTCCAAAAAGCTTTTATGAAATAATTCATGTAATATTTTGGTAAAGTCTCAAGAAATCATACATGAAATAATTTTGAAATCTTTTTGAAATATTTCATGAAATAACTTATGACGAGAATAAAAGTTATTACATGAATCCTTACTGAATGGACTTTGAAAGGACTTTATGAAAGAAAACGTGAAATATAACAGAATCATTTAGAAATATTTTCGGGATTAGTTTATAATTTATCCGCTTGATGGCGGTATCTCTTACTCTCGCAAGCGGTAAGAGTGCTTCCCGTTTCATATATAAGGAAAATAAGAATCTTAAATGGAAACTATAAATTGTTATGCGTGCGATGTCTGTGTTATGATAACTTCGATTTTAACCCCTGTAAAACTATGCGTAATTCTATGAATAATTATATCATCAGATCCGTTATATATATATATATATATATGTATGAGTGTGTGTGTGTGTGTGTGTGTGTGTGTGTGTGTGTGTATTAATTCTAAATTGATTCTTAAATAATACAGGAAAGAATAAAATTTCTAGAACTTTACACGTCTCTCAACTAAAGATAGATGAAAAGATTAATGCATTATTACTAAAAAAATTCATGGATCCTTACAGAATTCTTTCATTGAAAGGATTCTGTAATAATTCTATGTCCGAGGTATATTCCTTTTAGAAATAATACAATGAAATATTTTAAAAATATTTCATATTATTCTTACAGAATCTTTTCAATGGAAGATGTATGAAAAGATTTACGAATTATTACCAAAAGAATTCATGGATCCTTACAGAATTCTTCCATTGAAAGGATTTTGAAATGTCTTGTGAATTCCTTATGAAATATTTTTATGTATTATTTTTAAAAGAATAATACCTCGGACATAGAATTATTTCAGAATCCTTTCAGTGAAATATTTCTGAAAGATTGTAGTCCTTTCATGAATCTTTTCAGAATCCTTTCAAAGTCCTTTCATGCTGTATGGGCAGTGTCCTTAATTTATTATTCAAGGGACAGTGTTGAGATGTGTTACTTTTCACCGCAAAAGTGAATCGTGCTAGTTTTCGACTGAGATTTGAAATGTGTTTTGTTAGAGGCGACGATATAATATATATATATATATATATATATATATATATATATATATTTTCTCTTACCGATATTCTTTGACACCACAGGGTAAATAAACATACATTTGAATGACTTTTCTTTTTTCAACTCGAGTGAATATTTTCAACTAATTTATTTGCAATAATCAAAATTTCATGAATAGCAATTTTTATTCTAATGTAAGAGCTTGTCTACGAAGTTTAACAAATTTGAATAAAAGAAATCCGACGATTTTTCATGAAATGAAATAAATAATTATTTGACATAATTTATGTAAAAATTGACCGATTTTTGCAAATGAAAATTCGCGGTGAAGCTCTCGAAGTAAGAAATGCAAATATTTAATAATAAATGTTTTATTTTATATTGCAAATTATTTGAAAATTTCGGTTAACTATTATTGAAAAAGGTTTGACATAAAAGCTCCAAAAGTTATCGGGTGCCATTTTCGTATACTTCAGTCGTGCCTACAAGTTAAATATGCGCCTCCTCTTTCTCACACACACACATCCATATATATATATATATATATATATATATATATATATATATATATATATATATATATATATATATATTAGTTATATATGTCCTTTGGCCGTATTCAGGTGGAATATAAATCGAGAACAATGTTTGTCGCTTGAGCTGAAATTGCTGAGGGCGCGCTTCGCGCGCCCGAGGTAGATTTCTGCTTAAGCGTCAAACATTGTTTGAGATTCAGATTCCTCCTAAATAAACGGCCAAAGGACATAGATAATTTTATGTCCGAAGTAGGCCGTATGCGGAACTATAACTTATTAGTTGAAAATATTAATGTTTTTTCCAATAATTTTAAAATTAAATTTTAATTTCATTGATTTTTTCTTTTGTTTCTTAGATTGACATTTTGTAATGAGTATAGCTGCTGTCGAAGTGCGAGTCATTTTTTTTCACTAACCTACGTTCAATATGATTGCTCTTTGACATATTGAACGAAACATAGTAGGATCGGTGATTCGATATTAATTACTCCTGAGACATATTGAGTCTCAATATGTCTCAGGAGGACATATAAAGCTTGTAAAGAGTCGAGGAGCGCGTCTGAGACATATGCGATGCTAATACAAATTTAGCATGCTCTTTACATACTGACACGAATACGGCCTACGAGGACATAAATATATATATATATGTATAATATACATTGTATATATATATAAAATTCAAGTTTTACGAGCTTAAAATTTAAGATTTACGAGCTGAAATTTTTGTTTCAATTCCTAAGCAACTCACCATCCCATAAGAAGTTATCACTTCAAAAAAAACATTGGAATCTATTTTTTTAATTTTTAGAAATGTTAAAATTCTATGTAAAATTTTTAAAAATAAAATAGAATTTAAAGTCATTTTTATTTAAAATGCGCTTTCGTGAAATTTGCAAGGTTTCATAAAGTTTCATTTTTCCTAAATCAAATTATTGACATTATAAATTTATATCGAGTTAATTCAATAAAAAGACATTTAAAATCTGATATCAAGATATTTGCTACTATACTACTATATTACTGATATTAAAAAAGATATACAGATATTAACATACTTTTAATAAAAGCATTTCTTAATGTTTTAATGTGTCTACAATAAAATGATGTTTATCAACATTTTATGTTGAATTTTTATTAAATGAATTAAAAATAATGTTATCATGCTCTGATATAAGTTTAGAAAATGCCAGTTTTTGAGAGACTAAAAAAATTAAGCTATTTAAAATGTAGTAAAAATTTTATTTAATATGTCAGTAAGAACTTAAATTATTATGTTTGTTAAATCATTTTTTTCGTTTTGAAAATGATAATTGATAATATTATAAAAATATATTTAATAAAAGAAAGAAAAAAAGTCCAATTTTTAAAAATATTAATGATATTCAATGTAATTTTTATTTAAAATCCGCTTTAACGGCAGGCCGGAGTAGAACCTGATACCGACCGAGTAACAATTGAGTTGTTTGTTATTTACTCAAGTATTAATCAGTGTATCTTCAAAATAAAGGTTGATCGCAATAGATATTATTATTATGAATATCTATGCACAAGAAAAAAAAATCTACCGATTTGTTTTTGAGAAAAGTAAGGAACGCCGAAGTAAAAGATTATGTTTATAATATTTTCGCGTTCCTTACTTTTCTCAAAAACAAAGCGATAGATTTTTTTTTTCTTGTGCATAAATATTTCAAATAATAATATCTATTGCGCTTAACCTTCAATTTGCAGATACACCGATTAATACTTGAGTAAATAACAAAAATGCCAATTAGACAAGGACAGCGAATCCGGCCTGCTCTTAATGAAGTTTAAATTCGTAAAATTATTTATTTTTTTATATACATTTATTATTTTACTTTTCTAAATTGAAATTAGATTTATTCATATATTTTCTATTTTTATTAAATGAGTTAAAAATGTCATACATTTATATGAATTTAGGAAAGGTCCTTTTTTTAAAGAACAAAAAAGGTTTTATTACTCGCAATTGAGTGAGAATAAAAAACAATTATAATTTATAATAATTTTTTTCAATCTTTATTATTTTTTATTTAGCAGGAAAAAATAACAGAACTAGCTACGTTTTTATTTCATATTGATATAAGTTATATATCCATGTAATATTGACATTAAAACTTTTTTTCATCCATATCTGTAAATATATTTTTTATATTCTTGAAATAAAATAGAATTTGAGGTGCTGAATAAATTTTTAATTTTATTTTTTCGGCTATAAAAATTGATTATAAAAATATATAATATTTAACAATAAAACAAAAAATAAATAAGTGAAACAAAATTAGGATTACAGCGAGATGCGTAAAAACTCAGTTACCACAGCCACCGCACACATTAGTTGAAGAGGGTAAGAAATTATATATGTTCATCGCCCTCCAAAAGATTTTATTTATTATTATTTATTTGATTACACCTTAAAGATTTTTATTATTAAAAAATATATTTATGTTTTAATTAAAAAAATGTGATTAATCAACAAATTTTCGGGACGGTTAATCACATTTAAATAAAGTTATAACGTATCGCGGCGAAAACGAGTCAAAGCGAGTTTGCCGTAAGTTTACCTATGCCACTGGAAGTCGCGTGTTTCGTGTATTTGTCTCCTCCCCACTCGCTTGCTTTTCTACGCGCGTGTAGACGTGGAGGGGCTTTGCGTGTATAGTTCCAGAATCGCCGCAAGGATCGTCATGATATTCGGCACGTTTTATTAACACGGCATTGGCAATCTCTACTATTCCCTGGTTAAAACCCTCAAAAAGCAAATCAACCTAGGCAGTCTTTGCATATATTGAATAATATATTTTCAACAATCAGATAGGCTTAAGCATCAAAGTATTATAATTTAGAAAATTTTAGTAATGCTTTACATATTATGTCTAACGAAAAGTATCCTGTTAAGTTCTTACATAAAGTTGGCAGTTTTCGATATATAAATTTTTCAATAGTTTACTTCAACGAAAAATTTAAAAAACGCTGCCAAGTGCTTTGGCGCAATGCTTTCTCATAGAGCGCATTGAGTTAGAGCATTTTGATTTTATTTTTTTAAATACGATTTTAATATAAATGTCCCTATCCTCTGTATTGACGGCTGTCTTAATACCTACGAAAACTATATGAATTTTACTCTTTCTTACTTTTGCCATTTGCATAATGTGATTTTATGATGCTCTAAAATTAAAATGCGTTTATAAAATTAATTTTCCCAAGCTTGTCTTCTTAACACTATAACCAATAACTTGCATACAAATTTTGGAACATTTTCATCGAATAGTTTAGAAAAAATACCAAATAATTGAAAAATAAACATTGTTTTAAAATTTTCAAAATGCTTTAACGTTACAACTACGCTAAGAAAACCAGTTTTCAAAAGTTCATTTTATTTAGGCAATCGTAAATAATTTCTATACATAATTTTAAGCTACTTCATCGAGTAGTTTACGTAAAATACCAAAAAATAAGTGAAATTCTATTCAAAATTTACAAAATGCTCTAAAATTAAAACTGCGCTAAGAAAATAAGTTTTTCCAAGCTTGCTTTAATTAGGCAATAACAAATAATTTGTATGAAAATTTTTGAGCAAATCTATCGAATGGCTTTTGTGTAATAGAAAAAAAATGAAATATGAACATTTTTTCCAAAATTTTCAAAATGCTCTAAAATTAAAACTGCGCTAAGAAAATAAGTTTTCCAAAGCTTGATTTATTCAGATAATAGTGAATAATTTGTATGAAAATTTTTGAGCAAGTTTATCGAGTGATTTTTGTGCAATAGAAAAGAAATTAAAAATAAAAAAATTTTTCAAAATTTTCAAAATGCTCTAAAATTAAATGTGCGCTAAAAAAATTAAAGAAAATTATTTTTCAAAAGTTCATTCTATTTTGACAATCATAAATAATTCCCATACATAATTTAAAGCTCCTTCATCGAGTAGTTTACGTAAAATATGAAAAAAAATAGAAAAATTTTATTTAAAATTTTCAAAATGCTCTAAAATTAAAACTGCACTGAGAAAATAAGTTTTTCAAAGCTTGTTTTATTTAGACCATTGCAAATGATTTCCATAAAAATTTTCGAGCAAATCTATCGAATGGTTTTTGTGTAATAGAAAAAAAAATAAAAGATAGAGATTTTTTCCAAAATTTTCAAAATGCTCTAAAATTAAAACTACGCTAAGAAAATAAGTGTTCCAAAGCTTGTTTTCTTTAGATAATAGCGAATAACTTGCATACAAATGTAGAAGCAAACCTATGAAATGGTTGTGGTAAAATAAAAAATGAATGAAAAAAAAAATTTTTTTTCAAAATTTTCAAAATGCTCTAAAATTAAAAGTGCGCTAAGAAAATCAGTTAGTAAAAGTTTTTCTTTTTTTGACAGTCGCAAATAATGTTCATACAAATTTTCAAGAAAATTCTTCGAGTAGTTTACGTAAAATATCAAAAAAATGAAAAATTAAAATTTTTTTAAAATTCTTAAAATGGCTCTAAAAAAAAACTGAGCTAAGAAGATCAATTTTCAATAGCTTCCCCCCAGTTAGACAAAAAAATAAATTGCATGCAAAATTTGAAGTTAATCCATCGAGTAGTTCTCGAGATCTTATTGGCGTACTGAATACATACACACACACACACACACACATACACACACACACACACACACACACACACACACACACATACATACAGACATTTTCTGGAAACCACTTTTTTCGACTCCCTGAGTCTAAATATGTACAAATTAATAAAAAAATTGAAAAAAATTTTTTTTACCGATACAATGCTTTCTCTAAGAGAAAGCAAAATTAGAAAAATTCCATTATTTTTAACTTTTGACCATTTTGATCTATAGCTCTAAAAAATTTTTCTTATATTTTTGGTACTAAATAGAACATATACCTAGAATTTTTATTTTTTGACCGTACAAGTTGTGTTGCGTGACAAAAATACTAAAATTTTTAAATAAATTAAAATTTTTTAAAAATCAAAATAACTTTGCTTTGCAACTTGAAATTTTATTTTATTTAGTTAATTCTTACTTCAGAATTATGATTTTTCTCTTTCAAATAGAAAGAAAAATCATATTTTGTCTACATCTTTGCCGGTCAAAATTGAAGTACATTTACCAAGGGTGGTCCTCTAATCAGACCATATATTCTCTCACAGAAAGAATAGCCAATTAGCTCTCTTTTCCTTTCTCTGTTTTTCCCACGTGCGTGGTATGAGCATGGAAAGTAAAGAAGAAACAAAGTAGACATTCATCGAATCAATGGTAAAAAGAGAGAGCGCATGAATTAGCGTCCTGTCTCTCTACTAACTGCTCCAAGATCTTAGCTACCCTCTCTCTCTAGCTAGCGAAAAAAAACAAAATCTTGAGGAGAGACGAACTAAGCGACTTTGCTCCGGCCCAGCATCAAGAGCGGACTAATCGTCCTCTACGGGCTTCTAGTTCGCTGCATACTTTGTCATTTCGATATAACTATGTATCTTGAATTTCTGATTAAAAGTAAGAGCATCGTGTTTTAACTTATGAAAAAACTACTGAATAACGCCCCTACGAGCTGCTAGGATGTCACCCATTATCGATCATGGATTGCATACACAGCCAGGAACAGAGAATGGAGCGACGCTTATATAAGATAAGTGATTGAACCGTTTATAGGATATAACATTTACAGTGAATAAATTTTACAATAGTAACTAATATTAAAATTAAAAAGTAGAAAGGTGTTAATCTATATTTTAAAATATAATTTTTTTTATTAGTATAAATTTTGCAAGTGAAAACGTTACAATAGATTAACTCTCTACAATTATTATTTTAGTTAAAAATCAACTTTTGTTTAAAAAAACGTAAAAAGTGCCAGTAGTTCAATAAAAAAAACCAAATGGCATGCAATAAACCTTTTATAAATTCCAATACGTAAAGCTATGAAATTTGATGTATCTTAAGTATGCGAATTCTTTTTAATATATTGTCTAATAAAGTACAGAAGTATCTCGAATCTGGTGTTATTTATTTGATTGACAGTTCCGGTAAATTTTATTTGAGGCTCCCGTTTGGCAACGGCGGGGGTATGTAACAATTTGAAGCTCAACGTAGGGTGGATGTTATTTGGTCGGGACCCCCTGTTAAATGTTGTTTTCACTTTGGTGAGTCTAACGAGCCGTATGGCTTCATATTCATCCCAGAAGAATTCTAAAAATGCGTTGCCGTCAGATCGCAAACGTATATCACATCTAATAGTTCTTAATTTAGAAGAAAATTTCTTCTATTCGTTAATATGAAGCCTTAAAAAATATTGTTTCAAATTCATTAATGCAAAATTAATCTTTGAAATTCAAAATTAATTAGAAAAACAAGTAATAGTGAATTTCAACTGAACAATAATTCATCAATTATGCAATAGAAAGTGCAAAAGCTACGTATAAATAATGTTAAATATTGTTTTTTTTTTTAATTAAAAAATACTCCTTTGTGCCACTGTTTGTGCTGGTTGTTATAACAAAATTAAAAAAAAAAAAAAAAACCGACTTAAAAAAAATGCACTAAACAGTTACAAATAACTTATAATCTTCAATAATTATACGCATATTACGCATCTAACTCACAACATGTGTAGCAAACAAATTATAGATTATCTAAAAAAAAAATATTTTGGAAGTCGGCGTCAAAATCTACATCTGTGCAGAATGATTCAACAACTTGGCGCCGACTTCGAAAATATTTTTTTTTAGATAATCTATAATATGTTTGTTACACATGTTTTGAGATAGATGCGTGGTATGCGTATAATTATTAAAGATCATAAATTATTTGTAATTGTTCAATGCATTTTTTTGAAGTTGGTTTTTTTCTGTTAAAAATTTTTTTTTTGTAACTGTTTAGTGCATTTCTTTAAGTTGGTTTTTTTTTGTTAAAAATTTTTTTTTAACTGTTTAGTGCATTTTTTTGAAGTTGGTTTTGTTTTTTGTTAAAAAATTATTTTAGTGAATCCCCTTACTAAAAGCGCGAATATAGGTAGACCCACTAATTACACCTAACTTAATTAATTCATAACGCATGCATTAGTAGACTATACCAAGCAATGTATAGGAACAAAGAGAAGGCTTAACGGCACAGTGTCGATGTGTGTGCATGCATACATATTCAAGCTCAGGTAAGAGATGGAGATAGATAGATAGATAGATAACCAAATTTATTATATGTACATTATGTTGTACAATTAATTACAGTAATATATTAGAATTAATAAAATTAATATAAAGCACAATAATAATAAACAGTAAAAAAGAAAACAGGATCAAGCAAATATATCAGTAAAATAAACTTTACAGCAATAAAATCAATACAATATAAAACAGTTTTATAAATTAGCATGAAGCAGAGGTCCACTCTCCAAGGCAAGGTAGTGTGCAAGTGAGGATGTCTTAAATGTCATGAGCGAGGATGAGTTGCGTAAAGTCGCAGGAAGATCATTTCATAGCCGCGAGGAAGTGACCAGGAACGATCGTGGGCGATACTCAGTGAATGAAAAAGGAATGGTCAAAGGTTTCACATCACCCCTCAAGGACCTCACCGGCCAGCTCCACTGGTACATAGAATACAAATAAGATAAAGTACAAGATAAGAACATTTTATACAGAAACGTAGAAGAAAAATAGTTTCTTCTACCCGCAGTGGATAACCAGCCTAATGAGCACCTATAAGTAGAAATGTGCTCACGCCTACCTACACCGAAGATGTAACGTATACCAGAGTTGATGATCCTCTGAAGTCTAAGGTCAAGCTCAGTCGAGAGGTCACAGTAAAACAAACAGCAGTAATCCAGAAGTCGAAACAGCAATGTTTTTATAAGATGTATATGAACAGCAAACGTGGTGCTTTTTCTAAAGAAGTTTAATCTGTAAAGCAGAGAAAATGATCTTTTACACACTTGTGCAACGTGCTCTCTCCAGTTAAGCTTACTGTCCAACCAAACACCCAGACTACGAATAGAGGACTCAAATCTAATATTAGCACCGTTCAACGAAACGCCAGTTACAGATGATGAGGACAGCATATTTATATAAAAATAGGAGCCAATAATTATTGCCTTCGTTTTGTCTACATTCAATTTCAGATGGTTATCAGAGGCCCAATTTGAAATGAGAACAGCATGATCACTCATAAGATTAGTATAAGCGCTAAGTTCAGAAATCGGAAAATGCACATAGACTTGCAAGTCGTCGGCATATATCAAATGCTGTACACCAGAGTGAAAGTTGGCAGCAACGTCATGAATATAAATGGAGAATAAAAGAGGTCCAAGCACAGAACCCTGGGGTACTCCTCTATTCAGAGTAACAAAGTCAGATGCATTACCATCAAAGTCAACAACAGACTGCCGTCTATCAGATAAGTAAGAGGTAAACGACCTGACAACAGTGCGCGAAACATTGAGAGAAGTTAGAGTGACATGGCACACAGTGTCAAATGCCTTGCTAAAATCAAATAATAGAAGCATAGTTACATAACGTCTGTCCATGTTGAGTCTAATATTCTCTGTTAGTTTGAGTAAAGCTGTTTGGGTACTATGTCCAGTTCCAAACCCAGTCTGATGAGAATCCAACAGATGTCTGGTGGACAAGTAATAATAAAGTTGTTGATAGACGAGACGCTCAAGAACCTTGGACATGAATGACAACAAGGAAATAGGTCGTATATCACTCATAGTGCGTGGAGAAAAGACCTTGTTGATTGTGGTAATCAACGAGATCTTCCAATATGAAGGAAACACACACTCACGAAACGAATCATTAAAAATACGACATAGCAAGGGCCCAATAACTGAAAAAGCCTCATGAACAATAGACTGTAGGATCGCATCAAACCCCCTAGCCTGAGAAGTAGAATGACATATTGCCATCCTGACCTTTGCCAAAGTAACCTTATTAAACCTGAATAAAGGCTTATAAGGCTCATCTACATTAATAATATTCACATATTCAGAAACAGAAGGGGCAAGTGGATCAAACGCAATCCCACCAAAGTACCGATTAAGCTCATTTATAGAAAATGAGTGTCGCAAGTTATTATCAGTAGAACACACACCAAGGTTCCTGAGCTCTCTCCAGATCTGTTGCGAGTCCGAAATACCCGATAGTCTGTCATAGTAATATAACAGTTTAGCTAATTCAATGCACTCATGTGCCTTATCCCGAGCAGTCCTATAGCATAGTGAGTCAGTATACAGTCGAGTACGTTTGTAGTGTCTATAAAGTCGATCTCTCTCATTGATCAAGCGACGATGTTCAGAGGTGATCCACGGATGATGAGCCCTACCCTGTCTGACCTTCCTGACAGGCACGAATTGTGCAATTGCCTCATTGAGATGGCTGTAAAGACATTCAAGGCGAGCAGAAAGAGAGGAATCACCATCACATGTAGCGCACCTTAAAAAGCGAAAATACTGAAGGAGTGCAACATCATCAACAGACTTATAATCCAGAAAGGTAAAGTCGATAAGCATAGGTTTAGATAGAGAGGGAGAGAGGACTTAACAGTCGCAGCTATAAAATCGTGGCCGTCAATGAATGGTATATTAGTCTTCAAAAGTCAAGTACAATGTCGCTGGCATCGACAAGACACAAATCAAGCCAGGTGTCAGAAGAATAAGTATGATGAGTTGTGCCATAAGGAACAAAGAAAAGTGCATTTTTAGTAATCACACCTTTAAGGAACTTAGAGTCATCAGAATCAATGCACAAGTTAGTATTAAAATCACCGAGGATGATCTTCGAACTATAATTATGCATATACGATGTTAAATCAGGTATGAAATCTGTGTTAGTCAAGAAGGGAGCATGTGGTTGCCTGTAGACTACACCAAAAAAAATAGGTGAAGCCAAGTCCAGAGAATTAACCTCACAAAACAAATATTCAGGAAGACCAGGCTTACCACTCCATTTACCAGAAGAAGAACGATGGCGCCGCGAAGTAATAGAGTTGTGAATATATAAAGCAACACCACCGCCTCTAGTGTTACGATCCTGCCTGTGAAGCACGTAGTCATCAAGCTCTATCAGAGAGTCACCAACAATCAGGCCCAGCTTGGTCTCAGTTACAGCTATAACATGAAAGTAGGGGTGAGAAGCCAGAAAGAGTCTTATCATCTCAATGTGTGCTCTAATAGTAGGCCAGTCAATTTAGCTAAAAAATGGCTGATATTTGCAAAAAAGTTTAACAGCAAACTAACTGCACAATTATGCAAAGTAGGTTTGTGGGAGTAAAATATCCAAAATGGCCCCAACAGATGTTGTCCGTTTTTGTTTAAACAATGTTTAAACATTGAAAATTGAAATTTTTTCTCTTCATCTGCAAATATTTCTCGAGCTATGAAAATTATCATATTGGTCCAATAAGATAAAATGTAGGTTTTTTGAAGACCTTTAAAATGAATTTTTAATCATTTTGATTGCATTTATAGTTTCTGAGAAAAATGCAAAAAACCACGAAAAAGGGTTAAATTTTAAAAAATTCATACCTTTTTTAATTTAATGATTTAAGAATTGGGCTTGTGACAATAAATAGTTCTTAATGTGCACAATAAGCATACGCAAGCAGGATCCTGTAGGACTTATAGTTTTTCCATAATAACACTTATAAGTTATAAACAATTAATTTTCAGTAGGCCACTCTATCTCACACGATTAACTTTTTACAATGTTCAACATCGATTCTGAAAGTTTAGATATCCCTCTACAAAATGTATATTTCAGATTTTTGATTAAGTGATTAGAAAGTCCTTAAAAATTCACTTAAACATTGGATCTTTCGCTTGGGCGCATGAATTAACGTTAGTAGTGGGGGAAACTCATAACGAAAACATGCTAGGCAGACTACCGGTTATACATTTCCCCTTCGTTATGAGTTTCCCCCACTACTAACGTTAATTCATGCCCCCAAGCGAAAGATCCAATGTTTAAGTGAATTTTTAAGGACTTTCTAATCACTTAATCAAAAATCTGAAATATACATTTTGTAGAGGGATATCTAAACTTTCAGAATCGATGTTGAACATTGTAAAAAGTTAATCGTTTGAGATAGAGTGGCCTACTGAAAATTAATTGTTTATAACTTATAAGTGTTATTATGGAAAAACTATAAGTCCTACAGGATTCTGCTCGCGTATGCTTATTGTGCACATTAAGAACTATTTATTGTCACAAGCCCAATTCTTAAATCATTAAATTAAAAAAGGTATGAATTTTTTAAAATTTAACCCTTTTTCGTGGTTTTTTTGCATTTTTCTCGGAAACTATAAATGCAATCAAAATGATAACAATTCATTTTAAAGGTCTTCAAAAAACCTACATTTTATTTCATTGGACCAATATGATAACTTTTATAGCTCGAGAAATATTTGCAGATAAAGAGAAAAAATTTCAATTTTCAATGTTTAAACATTGTTTAAACAAAAACGGACAACATCTGTTGGGGCCATTTTGGATATTTTACTCCCACAAACCTACTTTACATAATTGTGCAGTCGGTTTGGTGTTAAATTTTTTTACATGAAAAAATCTAATTTGACTGGACTATAGAGTTAGCAATGAAATGAAAAACTCTGAAACCATCCTTTGCAGTGAAATGATTATTAATGAGTGATGAAACAGGATTATAAGTAGAGATTGGTGTATTAGAGAGGAGTGGAGGAGAGAGTAAACTTACCCCAGCACCAGAAGCTACGGTCCTCGACAGAAGCAACTTGGGTAGAAGTCTCCTCATTTTTCCTTCTCACAAAAATTCTTCCATTTTTCACGAATGAAAGAAAATTTAGTTTCTTGTCTTTCGATTTTGTAAGCACTTTCACCTTCAGCTGATGCAGTTAGGGAGGAAGGAATTCGTTGATGTTGATTAACGAAGGCGAAAGAGTAGTGACGCATTTAGCTCCAGAAAGAAGATTTTCACCAATCTGAGAAGTATGAAGTCTCCTAGTCTTAATCTTAGCAGCTATGATCCCACGTGCAAGTGCAGGACTCTTCATTGTTACAAGCAGTGGCACAGTTGAGAAGCGGCGATCACGCTGCCGTGTAGACAGGGACATTACTTCAGATGATGTACCAGCATGGATAACAGCAGTAGTAGAAGAAGTTGAAGTGGAAGAGTCAGAAGCCGAACGTCTTAGTGGCCGAGCAGATTCTATATCCTCAATTGAGAAACTAGCATCCGAAGTAGAAAAGACAGCAGATACACCTGCCTCAAGATTAGAAAATTCCGATGGCACAAGACCACCCAGTACCAAGTCAGAAGCCCTTTCAATACAAAGCTGCTGTGCTTTTAAAGCATCACATCGCTGTGATAGAGTTCTAAGATGATCCATATTAATAGCAGAGTCTGTTCCAGATATTGTTGTACTGGTAGTAGTAGCAAGCACACCCTCAACTCTCGCCTTCAGCTCTTCTTGTTCGCGACAGACCTGGTCAAGTCTGGCTTCATTCTCAGTAATTCGCTTGTCAAATGCAGTAAAAAGTGCACTAACTCTCGACTCAAGAACAAAAAATTTATTAGCTAGCACAGTAAGCAGACTGTTCACCTTGGAAACAGAGGATTCCATTGAGTCCAATTTATCCAGCTTACTCATCTTCTCAAGTATCGTAGTAAGAATATCATTAAATTGCTGCATATCCATTTAAATAAATAGAGTGAATTATCAAAATTCAAGAAATCCAGTAAAACAAAATTGTAGCGCTCAAAGAAACAGTAGTGGTGTAGTATTAAATATGCTAGTGGAGTAGCAGCATAACATGTATGCTATGAAGTTGTTGGTCCGTCAATAACTTAGTGGATAATTTCCAGAAGGTGGAGAAACAGCATAATAATAAAGATCTGAATTACACATAGTAAATAACTTATAATAATGACAAGTGGAAAAGCACCTTAAATATGAGACTCCACAGTCATTTACTAATCAAGTTACAAATTTAGTACTCAAGGCAACTAAGAGATGGAGCCACTGATATCAAAATTGTGCATGTATTGAACGAAGCAAGCCGGCACCAAGTAATTTGTAGGTTAGGATGCAATAAACACAAACAATTGCATTTAATGCAATTAAAACACTATGCCCACACAGAGACATTAACCACACTCCACAGAGCACCAAGCCAAGCAGCAAATCCTAATAACAAAGATTGAACAGCAACAGCAGCAAATAACAAATAGTAGTGTGACTATCTATGCTTCAGAATCAGAAAATCGCCCAGAGTCCAAGAAATGCAGTTGCAATTTGCAAGAAAAATATAGCCAAGGCTTCAGGACTCCCAGGGGTCGACTTTACAGAGAGAAATATCTCGAAGAGAGAGAGAAAGAGAGAGACAGAGAGAGATTTGATTTGATACATTTATTTCAGATCATGGGGTTCAACCCTGTATGACCCTTAAAATTTACATAAGATATACAAAATTTATATAGAATACAGTTTAGATTTGATGATTAATAACAATATAATAATGATATTCAAAATTTTCTCCGCATAGACACATTAAGTAATTTGAGTATTTAATACAAATAATATGCATTTAAATGAGACAGTGTAAGCATAGCACTAATTTTATTGTCATTCACACCAGTACAGAAGAGAAACCAAAAGAGGTCCATGTTATAATTTTATGGTAGAGTTTCTTAAGTTAAGTAAACTCAAGGAGTGCTCAATGTATTCTGCCATTCAGTGTGCTCATCCAAGAGGAATTTGTTAAATGAACGAAGTTTTAAGACCTGCGTCGTCCCCGCTCCAAAACCATGAAATACATCAACATTATTGTTGATGAAAGAGGACGCTGACGAAACGAAGGAGTTGAGCATCGCCGCTGTGCGAACAGTAGGACAAATGAGAAACCTTGTAGGCAACCTATTGAATGACCAAACCATTTTGTCTATATTTGCTCGGCAGAATTTCATGGCTCAGGTAAGATGGATTTTGGTAGGATACAATAGAGTGAGCAAGTATTGTTTTAAAATAAAGTCGCCTATTTTTAACTGAAATTCATCCCAGTTCAAGGTGAAAAGGAGTTACTCTTTCTTGCCACCCAATATTGCTAATCACGAATCTAACACAAGCATTAAGAGCACGGTAAAGTTTAAGATTCAATGTTTGTCGAAGATCATCATAGACTACACAGCAATAATCCAGAATAGGAAATATTAATGCTTCAACCAACTCCTTTTCAACCTTTCTGGACAATGCATGCCTATGAAACTTGAGAGACTACACCGAAAAAAATCCGGAGTCCCAGCGGTTCCGTAAATCCTTCAAACGCTATTGTTCGCAAAACCGCAACTATATTCGTATAAAAGTCTAATCACAAACGTTCCATTATTCCTTAACTCGTTGGATTCGATTGAAGTATGCGTGCGTTGATATTAACTCAACAGTATAAGTTAAGCGTATATGTAATGCTATATGTTCCATAACCAAAATGCACATGATTATAAACGTAAACGAAAGCGATTCTATCGATATAGTATTAGTACAATCCAAAATACGCAACGCATACAGTTACATTAACGAATCACAAAGATCAGATAGGTGCGGTAACATAGCAGTTCACTGTATATACAGCGCACAGCTCTGCCGTCGAACTGTGGCCGGTGGGGGTAAGTGTAATATGATCCGTCAAAATTAACAAACGCGCTCTGTTCCGGACTCGAAAGACAACGAGTCGATAAGGTTTTACACGATATTATTTAGGAAATGAAGCGATTGAAGCGACATAGTTTAACAACACGAGTTTAGTCAACACTATCATACATTAATTCTATATATAAGAAATGGAACCATTAAAGCTTATGGGAACGATAGCTATTTAAGAAAAGGAGAATCGCACTTATTCAAATAGTTGAATGCGATGATGTTTCATATTTACTTTGCAATTAATTGAGTAAATTATAATAGAAATGATGAGAGAGATACTAATACATTATTATATATTCATTGGTTTAATATTTCATTAAATATTTATAGTAAATAAATAAATGTGTATTTATTACTCGCACGCTTGAAAAATAAAAATCGCTGCAAATCAAGTAATACATATTCCATTTGCCATTCAAAATAACATATAAAAAACTTTAGAAATGTAGTCTAGAGTTAAGATTTATAATATATTTCGAATTTTTAAAATTCTAAAATAAAATTTTTAATGCTTTTTTTATACTAAACAATTATCAATTTTTAATACTAAGTCAATTAAATACTTTTTGTTAGAAAGATAACATATGATATTTTAAGAATTATGATATGTAGGTTATTTTACTTATGTGATTAGTGTAAATATCATATTTAATCTATCAAAATAGTTACAAAGTTAATATTTTTATAAACTTTAGTTTAGTTTTCCATCAACAACCAGGGAAATTCCTGAAAATTAATTATTTTTGTGAAGAAAAAACTTTTAGAAAAAATGTATTAACATTTTTTTCGATTCCAAATCATTTGTATAATCTAATTTAATTTTACAGATCGTTATTAAAGTCACCATGAAGTATAATTTACTAAAAATTGAATAGAAAAAAATTTCAAATCTATTTTTATTTCATTAACATTGTTTCCAGTCAAGAGGGCTATTTATTTATTAATTTATTCATTCATTTATCCACTTATTTAATTATCAACGTGAGTGAAATATATATGTGATTTACGTTAATTAATTGTTTATAAATTAACAACTTATCTATTTAACAAACAATAACCCATATAGAAAAAATTTTTGGATATAATTGTAAATAACTGTTAATAACTGTAAATAAATGTAAATAAATGTAAATAACTGTAAATAACTGTAAATAACTGCAAAAAAGTGTTAAAAAATGTGGGAATTGAGACATAAATAACAGTTATTTACAATTATTTACAATTATTTACTGTTATTCACTCTTATTTACAGTTATTAACTGTTATTTTTTTAAATAAAATTAATATTTACAAAATTTTCAAATGAATAAATACTTCATGATATTGTTTTCAGCAGTTTTCTGCATTTGTAACATGATATACTATTTGGTAATTAATAAAAAATGTTCTATGAATCGTCAAAATTTGTTCTCATACGAAATTTTTGTCAAATTTGTATAAAAAATATGAAATTTATCATATAAATTATCTTATAACCTAGAATTACACTTTTCACCATTAAAAAATGTGTATTATTCACAAATTTTTGTGTTACATATATTTAATTTTAAATTTAGAACAAAATTATTTGTAAATTTAACACAAAAAAATTTGTCTCATCTGAAACACTTATGTCATGTAAAATAAAAATAAACTTTTTATAGTCATACATTTTTACTAAAATAATTTAGATAATAAAAATATGTTTAAATTATTTACATTAACGAGTACTCACATTTATGTATATATTTTATAAGTCAATGAAAGCTTCAAAAAAATATTGAAACTAGTACACAGTAAAATAATTGAATTAGTCTTGTAAATGCTTAATTGTTGAGAGAACGATTTATCACAAATTTTATTTATTTTAAGAAACAATAATGAAGGCAAAAAAATTATAATAAAATAATAAAACAAAATCTCATTTTTTGTTTTATGGTATTTATGAAAGCATAAAATGGTTACAATTCTTCAAATATTGCTGTTTTGCGAATTGTGATAAGACACAAAAATAATCAAGTTCTAATTTTAATTCTGAAAGAAAATAATTCATAGTGTCCATGTATGTGTAGAAAAAAATTTTTCTAATGGAAAGATTTTCAATTGAATATATTTTTGTTTGTAAAAATTTTTTTACAATTATCAAAAAAAAAAATTAAATAAAAGTTTTTTAACAGTACATTACTTTTATTTTAATGTTTACTATTTAGTAAATTTCATAAGATTTCCAAATAAAAAATATATATAGAAAAGTTTATTATATTTATTAAAGATTTTAAAAATGATTTTCTGATGTTTTTAAATTATTCGCAAATGTCAGTATACGGTATGGATTGAATGTAAAAAGTTGAAAAAATTAAGACATATCTCATACTTGTTTCGATATTCTTTGATAATTGTTTATACCTGCAGTAATTATTTCATTGGTAAATGATATATTTGAACAATATATTAAAAATTTAATAATGTAATTAACTAAAATAAAAGTGAACAGTGGTGTTTAAATAATGATTAAAATATATGTTTCAAATTAGCGAACATTTTAATTTCAATCACAGTAATAAATATATTTTAATTAAAGATGAGAATTTAGATGTATTTGTACAGATTTCGATTTGAAAAATAAAAAAGATAACTCGCTACTAATATCTGTATATATACGTATATTTGTATGTACATTAAGTTTCTTTCATATTTTGCAACTATTTAAAAAATTTAAACATTAAGAAGAGGTAGAAATTTTATATAATGTTTCGCATGAAAGCACTAGGTTATTTCTAGAAATAATACGGACATTTTTGCTAGACATAAGTATAAAAATTAAAATAATTTAATCACGTACACAAGCGGAAAAAATTTACAAAGATGATTGAAAATTTTCGAAAGGAACTAAAACATATCGAAAATTTTTTTGAGAATTTGGACGAAGCATTGGGAGTATTATTTAAGTTTATTATACTTTTTTTCACTTTGTTTTGTCTTGTTTCAATTCGTTTCATTTTTTAAATGATGAGTAATAATCTGTAATAATAAGTGTTTCAGAATGTTTCAATTCGTCTCAAATTTTTTCGGTTCATTTCATTTTGTTTTATTCTTTTTTGTTTTATTACTATCTATTTCTGTTTCATTTCAATTGACTTAAAAAAAATCGCCTTGTATAAAATTTTTTGGTTGTTTCAAAAAAATTAAAGGAAGTGAAACAAACTAAAACGAATTGTATTAAACTTAAACAAACCGAAACACATTACAACACACTGAGTGTTTTGTCCAAATTCTCACAAAAATTATCAACATATTTCAGTTTATACAATTTGTGTAAAAATGTTTTCAAAAACCTCTGGAATAATTTGAAATATCTCATTTATTTTTTCCGCCAGAGTAGTTTTTAAAAGTAATTGAACCAATTAAAATATCTTCAAAAACATGAATATTTTCATTTTCCACAATTTACTTTATTATAAATAAAAAGAAAAATAAATAAGCACGGTTTATTTAAAATTAAACTTTATAAGAACGAAATATGTATATTTGATTTTAACTATAAAATTTTTATTTTTGTCAATTTTTGTTCGAATATAATACAAGATTCTGTTTTGTTGTAAAAAAGACAAATATGCAAAAGTTCTCATTCTATAAATTTGTTTTTAAGAAGATCTCACATTTTCAACCTTTTTTAGTCATAAGTTCCGTTGAATTCGATATATAATTATTTAGGGGGGATCAATATTTAGAATGTTCATTTCACATCTGCGTCAAATTACGAATTTCATTTATTCGAATCATTATTTTATAATTTCGAAGTTCAAATTTAAGAAAATTCATAAAATAGAAACGTGTAAACTACAAATGCCCAATCAAACGAAGTTAGATTATTAGAATATTATTTATTCGACGCTAAAGATGAGTCTATTATTTCGAAATTACAACTGTACTAATTAACATAAAAATAAAATAGAAATTTATTTAATCGAAAATCACTGATTTATTCATTGCTGATGTTTTAAACTTAGTAGTTTTCGGTTAAATAAATTTCTATTTTATTATGTTTATTAGTGCAGCTGTAATTTCGAAATAGTTGACTTATTATTAATGTCGAATAAATAATATTCTAATAATCTAACTTCGGTTGATTGGGCATTTGTAGTTTACACATTTCTATTTTATGAATTTTCTTAAATTTAAACTTCGAAATTTCGGAATAATTATTCGAATAAATAAAATTCGTATTTTTGACGCAAATTTTAGATGAACATTCTATATATTGAACACCCCCATTATTTATCTAATAATTTTCTAACCAGTTTATAATCAATAATGTTTTTTTGAAAAAATTATATTTATAAATATTGTTAAGGATCATATATGAAAAAAATTATAAAAAACTTGTCTATGATTTAGTGTTTTAACACTTTTTGTGAGCAAGATTTTTTGTGTGATTTCTTAAAAACTGTTAAATTAATTAATTATTGTTTGTTAAATAGATAAGTTGTTAATTTATAAACAATTAATTAACGTAAATCACATATATATTTCACTCACGTTGATAATTAAATAAGTGGATAAATGAATGAATAAATTAATAAATAAATAGCCCTCTTGACTGGAAACAATGTTAATGAAATAAAAATAGATTTGAAATTTTTTTCTATTCAATTTTTAGTAAATTATACTTCATGGTGACTTTAATAACGATCTGTAAAATTAAATTAGATTATACAAATGATTTGGAATCGAAAAAAATGTTAATACATTTTTTCTAAAAGTTTTTTCTTCACAAAAATAATTAATTTTCAGGAATTTCCCTGGTTGTTGATGGAAAAATAAACTAAAGTTTATAAAAATATTAACTTTGTAACTATTTTGATAGATTAAATATGATATTCACACTAATCACATAAGTAAAATAACCTACATATCATAATTCTTAAAATATCATATGTTATCATTCTAACAAAAAGTATTTAATTAACTTAGTATTAAAAATTGATAATTGTTTAGTATAAAAAAAGCATAAAAAATTTTATTTTAGAATTTTAAAAATTCGAAATATCTTATAAATCCTAACTCTAGATTACATTTCTAAAGTTTTTTATATGTTATTTTGAATGGCAAATGGAATATATATTACTTGATTTGCAGCGATTTTTATTTTTCAAGCGTGCGAGTAATAAATACACATTTATTTATTTACTATAAATATTTAATGAAATATTAAACCAATGAATATATAATAATGTATTAGTATCTCTCTCATCATTTCTATTATAATTTACTCAATTAATTGCAAAGTAAATATGAAACATCATCGCATTCAACTATTTGAATAAGTGCGATTCTCCTTTTCTTAAATAGCTATCGTTCCCATAAGCTTTAATGGTTCCATTTCTTATATATAGAATTAATGTATGATAGTGTTGACTAAACTCGTGTTGTTAAACTATGTCGCTTCAATCGCTTCATTTCCTAAATAATATCGTGTAAAACCTTATCGACTCGTTGTCTTTCGAGTCCGGAACAGAGCGCGTTTGTTAATTTTGACGGATCATATTACACTTACCCCCACCGGCCACAGTTCGACGGCAGAGCTGTGCGCTGTATATACAGTGAACTGCTATGTTACCGCACCTATCTGATCTTTGTGATTCGTTAATGTAACTGTATGCGTTGCGTATTTTGGATTGTACTAATACTATATCGATAGAATCGCTTTCGTTTACGTTTATAATCATGTGCATTTTGGTTATGGAACATATAGCATTACATATACGCTTAACTTATACTGTTGAGTTAATATCAACGCACGCATACTTCAATCGAATCCAACGAGTTAAGGAATAATGGAACGTTTGTGATTAGACTTTTATACGAATATAGTTGCGGTTTTGCGAACAATAGCGTTTGAAGGATTTACGGAACCGCTGGGACTCCGGATTTTTTTCGGTGTAGAGAGTTCTAAAGACTCAACCAACCACTGAATTTACCTGCTTATTCCAATTTAGAGTGCTATTAATCCAGACTCCCAAGTTCTTAACTACATCTGTGTAAGTGATTGAGATATTATTTACCAGAACAGGAGGACATATGGAAAGATCAATTCTCGATATAAATTGCTCACTGCCTAGAAAAATAGCTTGCATCTTGTTAAGGTTAAGAGCAAGCTCATTTTCATCAGCCCACTTTACAACTGCAGCTACCTCATAATTCATGAAGTTTATTCCTTCCTCTATTTTTGCAGGAAGAAACAAGTGATACAGTTGTAAATCATCCGCAAAAAGAATATGCTGAGCTTTGTTCAAAACTAAAGGAAGGTCATTTATATAAATAGAGAAAAGCAGGGGGCCCAGGACACTACCCTGGGGCACACCCATCGTACAAGAGATTCATTCACCCACTCGATTTTCAAGGTCAGGAACAGCATAAAACCTGTTCCTTAGGTATGACGCAAACCAGCGTATAACTGTGTCAGAACAGTTGAAAGAACGAAGTTTAAGAAGTAATCGAGTATGTGGTATTGTATCAAATGCCTTCGAAAAGTCAAACAAGAGCAACAGTGTTATCATACGTTTGTCTATAGCTAGCCGAGAATCTTCAAGAAGCTTTAAAAGAGCTGTCTGCGTACTATTTGCTCTACGAAAATCTGTTTGTAAGCAATCGAGCAGTGCATTTGCTACAATATGAAAATTTGGTTGTGAATGTACAACCCTTTCTAATACTTTTGAGATCTCACAGAGTTTTGCTATGGGTTGAGTTTGCGAAGGAGAGAGAGAGAGAGAGAGAGAGAGATAGATAGATAGATAGATAGATAGGTGTTTATTAATGTACAATATGTTGTACAATTTCACAATATAGTAAAAAATATACAGTTTCAATATAAAACAGAAAAAAAAAAAAAAAATTTTAACAATTAGTAAAATAAAAATAGTATACGTTTAAAAATAGATTATATGAGAAAACACAATAATTATAATAATAGCTAACAATATCAATATTAATAGTTATCGCAGTGGCAGCGGTCCATTCTCCAAGGAAAGGCAGTGTGAAAATGCCAATGATTTAAATGAGTAAAGCGATTGAGAGTTACGGATAGAAACGGGAAGCTCATTCCACAGAAACGATGATTTAACCAAGAAGGATCCGTTATAACATTCCGTAGAAGCAGGAGGAACAGTTAATGGTCTTACAGTACCCCTCGACGTTCTCACCGACTGGTTCCACATGTAACCAGAGTAGAGATATGAAGGTTCATTAGATGAGAACATTTTATATAGGAAAGTAGATGTAAAGTATTTCCTTCTAGCAGAGGTAGATAACCAGCACAGTGCAGAACGCCAAGAACAGTCTTATCATTTCAATATGAGCACGAATGGAGTTGGCATTAAAGTGGCAGACCCGAAAACCGTCCTCACACCGTCACACATCAGCTTGTCGCTCCGTCGTCGGATGTCATCAGTGATATCCTTGCCAAAAAAGCCTCAAGGTCGGCATCATTGGCAATGCGAATAGGCACGTCATCCCTCTTCTTTCTTGCATATATCATGCCACTCCTCACAAACGTAAGGAAGTTGTATTTTTTATCCTTGGCCTTAGCCAAGACCCGCAGCTTCAACTGATGCAAGGAAGCAGGCAAATACTCATTAATATTTATCACAGCAGATGTCAGGGACTCAACAACCTTGATATCAGGAGACAGACAATCGCTTATCCTAGCAGAATGGAGTTTTCCAAATTTTATTTTAGCATCAATCACAGCACGAGCCAATGAGGTGCTCCTCATGGTAACAAGCAAAGGCACAGTAGATGGATGATCCTGCTTCCGCGCAGACTCCGACCCCGCATCAGTAGCAACACTCTGATCAGCGGTTACAGCCATCGAAGTACGCTTAAGTGGTCGAACCGATGCAATGTCATCTTTAGAAAAGGAAGAATCAAGCATGGACAGCACAGCAAAGACAGCAGTTTTGAGATCCTTTACCTCATCCGGCACAAATCCACCAATAACCAAATCAGAAGATCTACGAAGACACAATTGCTGGGTCTTCAAAGCGTCACACTCACGCGATAACGACTCATTACGTCTGTCCAACTCCTGAATTCTGGCAGTTAATGGCTCAACAGATGATAAGTTGGATTCAGCAGCACACAGATTATCAATTTTTGACCTCAGCTCCAACTGCTCACTACAGACACGGTCAAGCCTAGCCTCACTTGCACAAATTCTAGCCTCATTCGCAGTAAAACGCTCCTCAAATTTAGCTGTGATCACGTCCATACGAGACTCAAGCGCTGAAAATCTATTATCAAGCGATGTAACCAGAGAGCCAACCGCAGCAATATTAGTGTCCATAGTGTCAAGCTTAGCATGGAGATTATCCAATTTGCTAATTCTTTCAAGAATCGAAGCAAGAGCATCACTCGATTGCACAGCAGATGGAGGTTGTGTGGGAGTAGGCGTCCTTGACAGAGATGGAGAAGAGACCGAATAATCAAGCAGAGATCCAACTGAACTGGATCGCGAGCGAACACAGGCAGTATTCGCGGCGGCCACGCAACCATTGCATACTTTAATTTTCTTATTTTCCTCATCCATAACTATAACCAACTTGGTGCAGCCACTGTGAAAGGATGTATTACATCTATTACAGACTTGTGGCTTGGAAGTATGTGAAAAAGTCTTCTGGCAGACACCACACTGAACAGGCATGATGTAGAACAGACGCAAGCGAAAACAGTACAATATGGTTGAATAATATAGCTGAAAAATTGAGCAATAAAACACACGCTGCAGCTGACACGTTTACGGTCAGATAACAGTGGAGCAACAAGATTTATCAGTATCGCACTATTTATCCACTAGTTAATGGCAGTACTAGTACGAAGATCACCCAAGAGATGGAGCCACTTATGCAAAATTGCAGTATATTGGTTTGATAAATTCCCTGACTGATCTTTAGTAATCAAACAACCTAACAATGGCAAACGTTCACTGCAAGTAAAAAACAGCACAATATAGGTTGAATAACTGAGTAATTAAACACGCACTGCGGCCAGCAAGTTTACTGTAGTTATCTATTGCGTATTATTTATCCACTAGGTAATGACAGTGCCAGTACGAAGATCGCCCAAAAGATGGAGCCACTTATGTAAAATGGCAGTATGTTGGAGATAGATTTTGCGCCAGAAAAAAAAAATTTTTAGGTTAGTTGCAGCAACACCAGAAAAAAATGCATAATGCAGCTAAGACGGATGACAACACTCCACCACACACCACAATGCACCAAGCCGATCCAACAGCAAGACAGGAGCAGCAAAAACAGCAGTCAAAACAGCAGCAGCAGCAAAAAATAAAAAGACAGCCGGTGTCAGCAACGCAAACAAGGAAAACGTCCAGAAGTCCCAAAAAATGCAGCAGCAAAGCGCATAAAATAAAGCAAAGGCCTAAGGACTCCAAGAGGACGAATTCCTGCAAAAAAATTTCACTCGACAGAGTGCAAAAATATGTTAAAAAGTGAAAAACAGAGGAGCAGTAGAAGCGATGCGTGTTCACACTTACCGGCCGAGAGAGAGAGAGAGAGAGAGAGAAAGATTGATTGATTGATTGATTGAAACATTTATTTCAGGTCATGGGTTAAGCCCCGTATGACCATAAAGATTTACAGTAGTATACAAGGTTTAATATAAATCGCAATAATAGTGTATAACATAGCTAGAATTTTCTAGTAAAAGAACAATAACAATATTCTATCATAAACAACAAAGTTTAAATAATAGACTTGAATTTATAATAGCTGAATTCAGATAACTATAAATCAGTAAAATAAGTGGATTTTTTAATTAAACAGTTGTTGCTACCAACGCCACAAGTGAACAGTCGATTTAGGTCCATTCATACTGTAATACATGATAGTACGTGTTTTCATGTAGCAAAACCACATTCATTGAGTACTTAGTGTACTCAACCACTCTGAACGCTCGTCTGTTATTAGCTTGTTATATAAGCGTGATTCAATTAACAAATTACGCCCCAAGTGAAAGTTCACGAAAAGATCACTGTGCTCATTTATGTATGATGCTGTGTAGGTAAATGAATTTAACATTGCGGCTGTTCGCACTACTAGGCATATAAGTAGACGAGGAGGTAGCCTACTTGATGACCTAACAGCTGCATCAACATTCGCACGAACAAATTTCGTAGCAAGGTATTGTGGATTTTGGTACGATATAATAGTATGTGCAAGAACCGAAAGACGGCTTTAAAATAAAGCCGTCTATTACCGACTGATAACCACCCCAGTTCAAGACGAAAAGGGGTGACCCTTTTACGTCTGCCAATGTTGCTAAAGACAAATCTCACGCAGGCATTAAAAGCACGATGGAGTTTGAGGTTTAAAGTTTGAGGCGAGTTATCATAAACTACACTACAGTAGTCAATAATCGGGAAGATCAAGGCCTCAATAAGCTTCTTTTTGACCTTTCTCGTCAGAGCATGTCTATGGAACTTGAGAGACTGAAACATTCCAAAAATACGACCAATAACTAAGTTAATTTGTTTATTCCAGTTTAAAGAGCTACTGATCCAGATTCCCAAGTTCTTGACAACATCTGTAAATGCTATAGGAACATTGTTAACGAAGATTTTAGGGAAGGTTGAAAGATCAATTCTCGAGATATATTGCTCACTACCAAGAAATAAAGCTAGCATTTTGTTGGGATTCCAGGATAATTAATTATCATTTGCCCATTTTACTACAGCAGCCACCTCATGATTTATGAAATCAATCTCGTGGCCTAGATTAATCGGAAGAAAAGAGTGGTATAGCTGTAAGTCGTCGGCAAAAAGATTGTGCTGGGTTCCTTTAAGTACCAATGGAAGGTCGTTTATGTAGATCGAGAAGAGCAAAGGACCCAAGATACTTCCTTGTGGTACACCAGCTGTACAGGAGACCCATTCTCCCACCATGTTGTCAAGGTCAGGAACCGAGTAGTGCCTGCCTCTCAAATTAGATGCAAACTAATTAATAACAGTGTCAGAACTATTTAGAGCACGGAGCTTAAGAAGAAGTCTCGAATGAGGTACCGTATCAAATGCCTTCGAGAAATCGAATAGAAGCAACACTGTTATCATCCTTCTATCGATAGCAAGATGAGCATCATCAAGAAGTTTTAGAAGTGCTGTCTGTGTACCATTTGCCTTTCGAAAACCTGTCTGAAGAGGGTTAAGTAAGTCATTTGTGTCAAGATGAGAATACAGTTGAGTGTGTACCATCCTCTCAAGAACCTTTGATATCTCGCATAATTTGGCAATAGGTCGTGTTTGAGATGGTGAATCCATTTTGTTTGTCTTCGCCAAAGGCAGAAAAAAGGCCCTTTCCCATGCATCACGAAATATTCCAGATGACAGTGATGAGTAGACAATATGAGTTAGGGAAGGCAGAATAGAATCCATAGTGATCTTCAACTTATCAGTTGAGGGGTGGTCGGATCCAACCGCCCTAGAGGAAGCTAATTGTAGCAATGAACCAGCCATGGAGCAGTTGACATCTATCTCAGAGAAATCAAAAACTGGCAAATCATCACGTTATGGTAATGAGAGCACTCTACGAATTTCATCATCATTTAGAGCAGCTGATGATGAAGAAACAAACGTATAGTGATTTAATAAGGCCTGAGATGAGAAATACTGTAGAGGTGATGGTAATACTTTACTCGAGAGACCAATTTTATGTAAAATTGACCAAGAGACAGAGAAAGAGAGAGAGAGAGAGAGAGAGAGAGATAGATAGATAATTAATTTATTTATGTACATTATGTTGTACAACAAAATATAGGTTACAAAGAATTATAACAATAGAATAAAATAAAAATAAAATACAAATAAAAATAGTAATAATAACTACAAAAATAAAAAATACAAACAAAATAAAAATCAAAACAAAAAGCAAAGAAAATTTTAAGCTGGGAGCAGAGGTCCAAACTCTTGGGAGAGGAAGTGCGCATGATAGGTCAACTTGAAAGATGAGAGTAAAGATGAAGTCCTAAGCGACGATGGAAGTTCATTCCACAGTCGCGAGGATGAAACAGTGAATGAGCGTTGATGGTATTCGGTGGAAGAATGAGGAATGGTCAATGGCCTCAGAGCCCTAACAGGCCGGTTCCACTGATATCTAGAAAATAGATATAAAGGTGAGCATGATAAAAACATTTTGAAAAGAAAAGTAGAGGCAAAGTAGTTCCTTCTACCTGCAGTAGATAACCAACCCAGAGAGAGCCTATAAGGAGAGATGTGCTCACGCCTACCTACACCATAAATGTAACGAATACCAGCGTTGATAACCCTCTGAAGCCTAAGGTCGAGTTCAGCAGAAAGGTCAGTAAACACAAGACAACAATAGTCAAGAATCGGAAACAACAGTGTACGAATAAGGTGCTTACGTAGAGCAAAAGTAGTGCTCCGTCTAAATAAATTGAGTCGATAGAGGAGAGAGAACGACCTGTTACACACATGTGTGATATGCTCCTTCCAGTTCAGCTTGCTGTCAAGATACACACCCAGATTACGAACAGATGACTCAAAACCGATTGTCTCACCATTGATGCAGATACCAGTAGACGGCATGGAGGTTAGAATATTGATATAATAATAAGAGCCAAGTATGATAGCCTTTGTCTTGTTGATATTCAACTTAAGATGATTGCTGGATGCCCAATCTGCGACCAATGACGCATGTTCACTCATTAGTGAAGTATAATGATCAAGCTCAGCAATCGGAAAGTGCACATACAGCTGCAAATCATCAACATATAAGAGGTGCTGAACATTCTGATGGAAGGCAGAAGAGATGTCATTGATATAGATAGAGAACAGCAGAGGACCCAGAACAGAGCCCTGAGGAACACCAGTGTTAAGACAGACAAAATCTGATGACCTACCAACAGTATCAATGACAGCTTGACGACGATCAGAGAGATAAGAGCCGATCCACTTGATAACGGTGTGCAAAATATCGAGCGAATGTAGTTTCCGAAGTAAGGTGACATGGCACACCGTATCGAATGCCTTGCTGAAGTCGAATAACAGGAGCATCGTAACGTACCGTCTGTCCATATTAAGTCTAATGTCCTCTGTCAATTTAAGTAGAGCAGTCTGAGTGCTGTGGCCAGCTCTAAAACCAGTCTGATAAGCGTCCAGTAACCGTCTAGTTGTCAAGTAATTATACAACTGATCATAAACAAGGCGCTCAAGAACCTTGGACATAAAAGACAACAAAGAGATGGGTCGTATATCACCCATGGTGCGCGGGGAAGAGACCTTGTTGATCGTAGTGACCAGCGAAGTCTTCCAACAAGAAGGAAAAACGCACTCTCGCAGCGAATCATTATAAATGCAACAGAGCTGAGGGCCAATGACAGGAAAAGCAGATTTTATGATAGATTGGGGGATAGCGTCAAATCCTCTAGCCTGAGAGTCAGAACGTCTAATAGCCATTCCAGCCTCATCCAAAGTAACAGTATTGAATTTGAACAAGGGCATGAAAGGTTCATCTACAGATAAAGACTGTAAGCAAGCAGAAATAGAAGGTACCAAAGGATCAAACGCGACCCCACCAAAGTATTTATTGAGTTCATCAATAGAAAAAGTATGACCGGATCTATCACCACTAGAGCACATACCAAGGTTCCTGAGCTCCTTCCAGATCAGTCGAGAGTCAGTGATACCAGATAGTCTGTCATGATAGTAGAGCAGTTTAGCCGATTCAATGCGCTCATGAGCCTGATCACGAGCAACCCTGTAGCAAAGTAAATCAGCATGTAGTCTTGAGCGTTTATAGCGTCTGTACAGCCGATCCCTCTCTCGTATCAGATGATAATGTTCAGCAGTAAACCACGGTCGACGACGGCCCCCCTGACGGACCCTCCTGAGAGGCACAAATAGTGCAACTGCCTCATTCAGATGGTGATAGAGACATTCAAGGCGATCTGACAGGGAGGAATCACCGACACACATGGAACAATTCAGTGAACGAAAGTAATCAAGGAGAACAGCATCATCAACGGAACTGTAATCACGAAAGCTAAAGTCATTGAGCAAAGGCTTAGAGAGAGATGACTGAACAGTAGCTGCAATGAAGTCATGTCCGTCGATGAATGGAACATCAGTCTTCCAGTAGTCAAGCAGCAAGTCATTCGCATCAACAAGGCAAAGGTCAAGCCATGTATCAGAAGTAAAGGTGTGGTGAGTTGGTCCATATGGCACAGAAAAGAGAGCATTTTCAGCAATCAAACTCCTGAGAAACACAGAATCATCAGAATCAGTACATAAATTAGTGTTAAAGTCACCCAGAATAACCTTAGTACTATAATTATGAATAAAAGAAGTTAAGTCAGGAATAAAATCTGTGTTTAACAGAAACGGAGCATGTGGGGGCCTATAGACGACACCAACAAAAACAGGCGAGGCCAAGTCATTAGAATTGACTTCACAGAATAAATATTCTGGCAAACCAGGCTTACCACACCATCCTCCCTTGGAGGAATGAGGAGAGAGAGAGAGAGAGAGAGAGAGATAGATATTTAAATTTATCAACTGTACATTATGTTGTACAACAAAAAATAATACAATTCGTAAGTATATAAAATAAAATACTAAGTGAAAATATTATCAAAACAAAGATACAGGAATTAAAAGTAAAGTTTAGCTCGGAGCAGAGGTTCATTCTCAAGGAAAAGGTAGTGCGAGTATGCTGATGCCTTGAATAATGCCAATGATGGTGAATTTACCAAACAGAAAGGTACTGCAGAGGGGAAGGCAGCGACCTCTTAGCTAAACCAAGCTTGTGAAGCAAGGACCACTTTCCCTTGGCATCAGTGGCGGCATTCAACTGAGACGAAATGTAATTGATTTTTGCAGTGTCTAGACTGTTAGAAATTTCACTTCTCAGAGACCTACGTCTCCGAATGTCCTCGTCGCAGCCAGTTCTCGTAGCCTAACGATAAGCTTGGTCACGCTTTTTCATAATTAGCCTAATATCATGAGAAACCCATGGCTTGCTACGAGGTCGTATAACATTCAGCTTAAGGGGAGCATACTTGTCAAAGGCATCTATAATAGATTTTGACAAAACATTAACCTGTACATCAAAGTTAGAACTTAAGAGGAGGTCTCGTATCTCTGTCCTTCTCTAATCAAATAATTAATTTTTAGCAAAAACTAATAACTTTAGCAAAAAATAAAGAAAAAGCCGCATCTCGTATCAGGAAAAGCAAAATTTCTTTTGATAATACAAAATTAATTTTATTACTTCGATTTCAAGAAAACCTTGGAAAACCAAATTGTTTACCCTAACCTCTGTGTCTTAAGTTTTTCGAGGTTTTCTTGGAAACGAAGCGATAAAATTAATTCTTCCTCATCAATTAAGATACTGCTTTTTTTAATACGAAATGCGGCTATTTCTTCATTTTTTGCTAAAATTACTAGTTTTTGTTATAATCAATTATTTGGTTAGAAAAGGACAGATATACTCGACCTCCTCTTAAACTAGTAGAGTTAGAAACAGCATGAGAAGAAGAAGACAACACAGAATTACTTAAATTACTCAGAACCAAACAATTGGTCTCATGTGAGCTAGTCTCAAAGGAATTCGTAAGAAAAGTATTAAGTATTCAGTATTCACAGAGCCCAGCCTGCGAGCATAAAACTTCCTTGGAGAGCTGAGAAGTTTGAAGACCTTAAGCTCCAGCTTAATCAAGTTGTGACACACTATAAATGGCGCCTCAGATTTTGAATAGGACAGCACCGAATCAGCATCACTAATAATGAATAAGTCTAGCCAAGTATGTGAAATAAAACTCTCAGAAATGACAGAGAGAGAGAGAGAGAAAGAGAGAGTATAGCAGGCTAAGTATAAGGGAGGTAAATGAGACGAGAAAACGAAACACCCGGTTTTTCTTAATTTGATAATTTGCTCATACACACCGAATATTGGCTCAATAATTATAGGACACGTATGAGACCTTTCTGCAGACATCCTCTATCAGATAAAAAAAAGTTTTTTCGAATCGGTTTAGAAATGACAAAGTTATGAGGTAACAGACATAAAAAAATGAAAAAAAAAAAGATTTAATTGAATTAAGAATCTCCTCCTTTTTGAAGTCAATTGAATAACAATTTATTTCAGTCTTCATTGCAGTAAAACTATGAAGAAAAATTTTCATATTTAAATTACAAATCAATAAAATAATAATCTTCATGAACTAAAAATTTGCATTGACTAAAAATTAGTAATAAATTTAGATATCTGAGTTTATTGAAAGAGAAAAATTTCATGCTATAATTATCACTAAAATCGTGACACAAAAAAAATCCATTTTACGGTAATCAATGTCAAAGCAATAATATAATTGTTTAAATAACTGAAAGAAATGACCAATAACATTAAAAATGCAAAATAAAAAAAAATTTTTAATTTAAGCCGTTTCAATTGTTTGCTAAAAATATGTTAAAAATTTATGAGTCAAAAGAATCAATAAACAAAGTATTTTTAATTAACACTTGATAGCCATTGTAGACAATTTTGTAAAAAAAAAATAAGAAAAAGGTGTTTTAAATAATTTATTGGCGAGTATGGCGCGAAAGATTTGTGATGTGTTAAAAACGAACTTCAAGTTAAACTTATAAGGAGAGCACCCCACCTCCGGGAAACGAATTCGGCTAAAACTGTAAGATATGATTTCTCGATGAAAAAAAATAAACCCGTGTTTTATATTTTCGTCGAATAGGCCCTCTAGACACGGATATAGACATTTTTTTGAAAATATGGTCATTACGAGTATTAATAAGAACTTAAATAAACAAAGAACTAAAACTCTTACAAAAAAATACATAATAAATAAAATAAAGCAAAAATTGAATGCTTCAATTCAAGCTTTGTTAAATTAAAAAAGCTTTTGTTATTCGAAAGTTATTTTTAATTAAATATTACCATATATTTACTTAATATTTTTAGCACATATATTATGATTAAATTTTTAACGCCGTTTCATTAGAATATTTTAATCGTCTGTAACTTTAGAACCACTAGAGCTTTTTCAATGTGACAGAGCTTAAATTGAAGCATTTAATTCGTGCTTCAGTTTATTTTTTATACATATTTTTATAAGAGTCTTAGTTATTTAGTTATATAAATTCTTATTAAGACTCGTAATAACCATATTTTCAAAAAAATGTTTATATACGTGTCTAGAGGGCCTATTCGACGAAAATATAAAGCACGAGTTTATTTTTTTTCATCAAAAAATCATATCCTGCAGTTTCAGCCAAATCCGTTTCCCAGAGGTCAAATATTTTCCTTGTTAATTATGACCATGCATCTCTTTTGCCTCGATCAATAATTCGTTTTGTTGCACTAGACAATAATTAGTTTTGGATATCGCATACTCTCTCTCTCTCTCTCTTTCTTTCTTTCATGTATATTTTAGCCTATTCTTTTCAATTCATCGGCTACAACATTTTCTCTCTCTCTTTCTTTTATATGTATTATAGTCTACCCTGTTTTATTCATCGGTTACGAACATGAACTCTCTTATATGTATCATAGAAAAGTTTGTAAATAATACTTTTTGATATAAAAAGTTAGAATGTGTGATGCGATTGATTGTGTAATTTAATTTTTTGTTAGCAGATGATTTTTCGCGCTGGTTTTTCATTAATGATGAATTACCAATAAGTCTAAACTATACGTGTTTTTAGCCTGGTACGAGAAAAAAATTGTTTATATCACTTGGGATAAAAATGCAACACTGTAGGCCGGCATTTTTACCCTACGTAGCATAATATACTATTTTTCTCGAGTAATTTTTTTTCTAAAGATAATAGGCTCGAAATCGAACCATTTGTTTAGATACTCCAAGCTTTTATAAATAAATAGTGTGAAATCGTTATTGATATTTTCAAATTTTTCTGGTGAAAATTGTTTGACAATCTTTAATTATTTTGATGTAATGTGACCGAAGAGAGTATCTCTTTTTCTGTTTTCTAATTCCCTTCGTAAAATTGTCATAATGTTATGAACGTTCAAAATAGTTATATCATTTTTCCAAACATTAAATAGTCTTATGGAAAACATTTAAAATATGACTGGTAAAATATTAATAAATTTCAATGATGTAGAATGATAGTTTTGCACGTAATTAAAATATCTGCGAAATTTCAATGCCGTTTATCGTATAAAATTCTATAAAATATTTGAAATTCATATACTTGAAATTCATTTAACTAGAAGTAATTTGTGTATTATGGATTAATTAATTAAAGCTACCAGCCATACCTGACGGTTAAAATCCATATTACATTATAAAATGTTTTTTTTTACTAAAATAACTTGACCCAAAAAAAAAAATCAGTCAGAAAGATTAAATTAATAACCATTTTGAACCTTTGTCTAAAGATACGTAAATTCATGAACACTCAGTCTAACTTTCTTGCAATGTATGCATTTATGATCACATGACGTAATATCTTAGAATAAGAATGTTTCATCTTAATTACGTTATAACGGACGCTGATAATAATATTTCTATTCAAATTAAATATATCAATTAACAATAGCTGTATCTATTACAATGATGAATTAAGAAATTTTTAAAATTTGCAATTAATCTTACCTATTTAATACCCTTAATTAATAATTAGTTTTTGTTGTAAAATTTTTCAAATAAATTTATAAATTTTTACAAATTATTTATATGACAGATCCCATTCAGATTCATGCAGGCCGTCACTGATCGAATTTTTTTTCTCTTCTAAGTGATAAAAATACCTCTCAACATGTAGATGAAGATAAAATTCACCTCATAAAATACTTAAAAAAATATGTTTTTTCCTCGCTACAGCGTATTTAGTGTCGGGTGTAAAAATGAAAATTAAAACATTAAAAATGAACCTCCAATTTCAAATTCCCGTAGCTCCGTCAATTTTTGACCTTTTTAGACATTTTTTAAATGAAAATATGCGAAATATAGTCTAGTTTTAAATGCCATTTTGGTTTTACGATATGAGTTGATCTCTCTGAGTTATTAATAAAAAAAACGAGAAAGCGATTTTTTCAAACGCGATTTTCTTAAAAACTATATTTTTTTTTTATTTTAATATGATTTTATATATGAAAAATATTAACTTTCAGGATAGGTGAGAATATGTGATTTTGCCTCACATTTTTTAAAAAGATTTTTAAACGTTTTTTCTATATTTTCCATTCTAAAGCATTGATAACATAACGCATCATGCCATTCTTCGGAATATTACGTCTTTTTACAATTCGTTTATGCTTTTATTTATGAATTTATCAAAAATATCAACAAAAATCTTTAAAATGAACCCTCAATAAAATTTTTTTATCAATTAATTTTAAGTTTATAGAAACAGAAATTTTTTTCTTGTTGAAAATTAAAATTTATTTAGTTGGAATTTTACGCCTACCATTTAAATGTAGTTTGTAGAGAGTTGACATATGCCACCGCTAAGTGGCGACGATTAGCTTTTTGCATTTCCATTAACAACTTGACGCATTCAAGTATATAACACAAGTGAGATCAAAATTAAAATTGTCTAACAAAACAATTTTTTTCGCTCTGTCGAAGAACTAATTAATAATAATGGCATCACTGGTTGTTATGGCTATGTGCAAGGATTAGAAAGAAAGGCACAAAAAAGTTGTTTACGATTGCTCCAAAAATCCGTTTAGAGAATTAGGTGATCTAGCGGAGACTTTGAAACGCTTGTATCCGAATACTTCTTTTTCTAGAGAGGATAAAGTATATCCTTCATATTACAGAATATTTTTAGATGAAGTGAAAAATACACCTATTTCATTCTCTTATACCATGCAACATTTTCCAAAATTATTTATTATCAGTTTTACTAAATGTAACTGTTTATATGATTGATCAAGCAAGATCATTGGTAAATAATAAAGATATTTACAAAAAGCCTGAGAACTATTGTGGCCATTCTTTGGATGGTAAAATTATAACGAAAGTAAAAAATTATTATTTTAACGATAATTCAAATTATTCTCGTCAAAGTGCAAATAAAAGTGATACAATATCTGTCAAAAAAATGGTATAATAACTGAAAAAGTTTAACACTTTCTTACACGAAGCATATAAGAAATATATCATTTATTTATAGATAAAATCCTGTAGTTAAAACGAAATCGGTAAATCAATATTTTATGCCTTACTCATAAAATGGTTAAAGAAATTCAACGTGTTGCAATTCAAGAGGTTAAACTT
Source organism: Anastatus disparis (assembly GCA_017163975.1). NCBI lineage: Eukaryota > Metazoa > Arthropoda > Insecta > Hymenoptera > Eupelmidae > Anastatus > Anastatus disparis. Next base: position 659,117 of record JAFFSR010000399.1, on the reverse strand, counting down.
TCAGCAATAAAAGTCAACACCAATTAATGTTGATTTTGTTGAAAATTTGACAGTCCTACTTTAAAATTAAATTCAAAGCTACCATTGGAGTAAAAATCAATTATTAATATTGACATCAGTATGCTATTTTGGAAATGATAAGACAGTCAGTTATGTCATCGTCTCTGACAATATTAAACATGATTCATCTCATGCCCTAATAGCTATGAATTTAATTATCAATAGCTTGAAAGAAAAACACATTTCGCAAGAGCTTGATAAAATCATAACCATTTCCGATGAAGCTGCAAGTCTTTCCAAAAACAGATATCAATTTTATGAACTTCAAACTTAAAACTAAACAGAAAATGGCTTTTTTCTGCAACAGGATATGGTAAAGGCGCTTGCGACGGCATTGGATAATCTGTCCAAGAAGAGTGCTTATTTTATTAAAAATGCTGAAGATTTCGCCACTCATGTGTTGAAGCACTCTTCGTCAATTAACATTCTTGTTATCCACAAGGATGAACAAGAAGTTTTCCAACAAACAAAAAAAATAGAATGGTTAGAAAATGCAAAAGAAATTAAAGGTATCCAAAAAATTCACTGTTGGGAGAGTGAACAAAACCAAACCTTTACTGTTAGAGCTTCGACATATAAGTGGCAAGAAGTAAATTAAAACGTTCTATTTGAATTTGAACTATTTTTGTTCAAATTGGTTGTATATTCATTAGTTTCAGTAGGTAAGCTGTAAAGGTTCTGGAAGAGGGCGCTACTGTGCCAGTTACGCCCTGTTCCAAAATCCTTACAGCCATTTTAGATGTGTATGACAAACCTACAGCTTTTATAAGAGTTCTTATTTACCGACCATCGATGCAGTTATAGGTAAAGTAGATGATTAATCTTCTGACTCAACTGTCGATAGGATGGATCATTGATATAACATGCATATTATTTTTATAAGGTAAGTATTTTCAAAATTACCTACTAGTTGAGACGCAGTATCTAAAAATTTTTATATTTAATGTTAGTGCTTGATGATTGCACTTTATTAGAAACTTTTTTAAAATGTTCCTCCCATTGTGTTTTATCCTTTTTATTCTCGGGAAGAAGAAGTCTTGCATATTCTGAGGAGTTGCACTCCTTGTTCGTTGAACTTTGACTTTGTCCCATGTTGAAATGAAACTGAATCACGATGCGTCTCCTATTCATAGTCAACTTTACTCCCACTCCATAAACAAATTTTCCAATGTTGGGCGGCATTTGGTAAGATATTTTTTCATAAGTCTTACATTATGAAGAGCGCAACTAGCCTTATAGGCTTCATTATGATGTGGATAAACTGTCACCATTTTTATTTTATCCAATAGTGGAAAACCCATTTCTGCAATGTCACATACATTAAATTTGAAGCATTCTAACCATGCTTTCTTAATAGAGCCCATTGCAAAAACTTTAGTAGCATCACGTAATGCTTCTCTAAGTATTTTACCGATTTCAATATATGGAATGTCTCCTGAATTCTAAGACAATCTGTAATATTATTGCTCTAACCAAATATTTTCTCTTTTATACTTATCTGATAGTCGACGCCAAGGATAAGGTTTCTCAAATAGAATTACTAAATGCTCAGAATTACCTTCGAGAGGAACTATAGCCAATTCTTTGAGTATATAGTCGTTACCGGGATGTTTGAAGCCTTGTATATCTAATAAGTACTCCAATAGACGAGCTTCTTCAGGTCATGGTTGATGGATCAAACAAGCTTCCTCACGTTACCGCTAACGAGATTATACTGAACGATACGATCGTGCAAGATTAAGCAGTAAGCGGATGTTCCAGCTGAATAATTTTCTCTTGATTTAAATTTCAAACGCACGTCCACAGGAGTAGCTTTTTGTGATTCGTTTTGCTTAGAGCAATCAATTACAATCAGAAGCATGTATCTGATGGAATGTTCCATTTTCAGCATAGGCTTGATGTCTTTTTCGTAGTATGCACTTTGAAAGCTGGCATACATGTCATATAATATTGCATACTGATTGTGGCTTATGCCTAAGTTTAGATTTCCATATGGATAGTATTGAGAATTAAGGAATAGCTTTGAATTGCTGATGTATCAGTGATCGAAACGACTTGTCTTGTTAACATTTCTTTGACTTTTTCGATTTGTTTGAAATCCTAATACAACAAAACGGGGTTTTTCTAATTCATTAAAATTTTTGACAGTCCAAACGTGTTTTGATGTGGTAGGAAGCAGTAGATACTCATACAGTTCCCAACTACGAAAACTCATATCAATCAGTTTATTCTTTTCGATATGATTTAATAGTTGTATCTTATAAGCATTTAATACTACAATGTAAGGCATGAGCCACTCTATCTTTGTTAATTTAATTTGGAACTCTTCAAATTCGTTTCCTTGAGCTGCTGCGCTTGTGTTTGTACAACAGCATTCAAGTCATTTTTCGACCTTTTTAGAATGAGTTCATGTTTCATATTTACTACGATTTAACGAATATCTTCAGCAAATCCAAGAATCACGCTCAGAAGAATAGACACATCGAAGTAATCTGCAGTGCTTGTCAATTGCAATGTTTCTTTGACGTCAAGCCATCCAGCGTTTTCAATAATTAAATTTTGACCAGGATTGAGAAAAAACCAACCTTTCATCAGAGTAGTCAAACCTACATTCTTGCATTTGTCGACTTCCACAGCATTGATCTCATAGCGTATTTCTTCAAACATATGGCAGATGGTATTGTTAACTGATTTCATATTAGTTACGACATTTCCATTGCTTTTGACTAGACTATCACAAATGTGTAGTGAACTGTGTGATGGTAAGAGGCACAAATCTTGATGTTGAATAGCAATGCGAATTTCGTCGCTGTTATTAAAGTTGGATGCTAAATATGATTGATGCGCGTGTACTTCGTAATGCTCTACAGACTCATCAAACTTTACGGGGGACTTTATGCTCGGTATTCCTTCCATTTTTATTTTTCTGCAAACAAAAAAGAAAACACGAGTTATTTTCCACAAGCTACGATTCTTAGGCCGAGAATCTTTAAGAACTGAATGTTTCGCCGTGTTAGCGCTTTATCTGCTTTTTGCCAACTGAGGATTGGGCACCATCGTGAACTGTTTATATAGCCTCTTCCAACTTTAGAATTGTATAAGATTCCCATCACGTTCGTTTCAGATGTAATCTGACAGTAATTATTTCTCCTTCAAAATTAACTAATTGTCCGTCTTGATCGACTAAACGCACTTGAATGTGATCTATGCTTTTGACGGCGATCGGAAGGTAAATGACTGGTGACGGAACTTCCATGATCTTATATCTTGGCGGTACTGCTGGAAAAAACTCGCATATTGTGTGCACTCGTTGACCGTTTATGTAGGCACCCGAGGTGATATTACACTCAACTCGTAGAACGTTGACTTTCAATATAGCTACTGGTAGATCGTAGTCGTGAGTAATTTCTGCTGGGAGAAGGCGTTTAGTGAAACCCAAAAAAGTGCCAATAGAATCTGGCGGTCTAAAGTTGATGAAGTGGCTGCACGTTATTACGCTGCGAAGCGTATTACTATTAGGTTTTATACTGATTGAGATACCCTTTGAAGCTAGTGTCTCGCGGAGGTAGTATTCTATATCTGCTATTTCATAACTGCCTGTGGGTAGAAGAACTTCTTCTGTACCAAAGTAAAATTTATTATTCCCAGCGCTAATGTTTGGTATTTAATTAAAGGTTGAAAGTCCAACTAATCCTAAAACGTAGTTCTTTCCCTTTGAAACCTCGATCGGTGGAAAATACTGTGCTTCGAGTATGGATGATTTATTAGAAAGACTCAACGTCAAAGAATCCTCCATGCTTGCTGAATTGCTAATAAGTTAGTGTCTGTGCATGCCCATCTTATATAGCATTTAGTTTGTTACTCAAGAACATTAAGCACAGATGACCACAATTGAACGAGTTGAAGTTCTAATATCTTTCCGGATTATACTTTAATTCACTGACTCCTAAATACATCATTAAATACCACGGCGGTGGAAGATCACCAAAATTATCAAAATAAACAACATCCTTTTCATGCTTTTTATACGCTACCCAATATGTACCCGGTCCATCTGCATCATCGAGATCAACTATAGCTGATTCATAATAACGTTGGCCGTTTTTCGGTAATGCATTTCGCATAAATACTCCTCGAAAATTTGGAATTTTCAATATTTTTGCGTATTTTGTGATATCTGCATCGGTAAGTGCTCGGTTCGGTGACCTTATCTCAAGCGACTTTTTTTTTTTTAAACCTCTACCATTGAATGACTTTTAGCAAAGGCCGAGTCCTGTCTTATGCGGTTTCAAATAAAGACCTTTACCGAGAGCTATTTCTTCCACTTTTTTATTATGTCTTTTATTCCCCTCTAGAAGATTTTTTGCAGCTTTCGCATCGCTTTCGTTTCGCTTTGGCTATACCAGCAGCACCTCCTGCGATACTACCAGCAGCACTCAATCCAGCCAATAGCGGCATAAGAAACGGTAGAAATCCACAAATTTTAGACAAAATAGGTAACATGCAAGGAACCTTAACGTTCTTTTTACCACCAGCTGCTTTAATAGCTCTACGTGCACCCTTCAAGGCTGTCATAATGACTTTACAAGCACATTTGCTAGGAACGATTGACTTAGAAGCAGCCTTCACTATATTATTTAGACTTGTCATGGTTGGCTTCTTTTTCTTTCTCTTTCTTCTATCTCTTCTTTTTTTAATTCCCATACCCAATGTAGGTTTTAATTTCATAGCGTTTGTAACAGCGTAAGCAGCCGCTTTTTCTCCCAATGCTGCTTCTTTAGAAATTACTCTTTGCAGGGCTTTGTTTGCTAATTCTTCGTCTGCAGCGTTTCTGGCTTCAATGTTCTTACGATTTTGTGAATAAGCTATATCGTATTCTTTACAAGCTTTGTCGGGAGGATTGATACCTGGATCTCCTTGAGCCAATCGCTTAGCTAATTTTGTACCGGGACTACAATACTGATATCCAGAAATATGAAGTTCGATTGGAAGGCTGTTAATTAATTTTTTAAGAAAACTATGCCCATGTCAACGTTTTCGATAGTGTACAATCATCACCTGACGGAGATTACACGAAGACTAATGCTCTTGAGGGTATATAAGCTCTCTATTTATACTAAATCGAACAGTTAACCTTGATGGAATAGTAACCACATAAAATTTAAAGAGCAATCCATCAAGCTTCCGATAGTGAATTTTGACACTGTTGTGGAACAAGACAAAAACCTCAGAGACATGGAAAGTTACTTTCAAACAGCATTAGAGCTGTGTTTTGTGGACCATCTAATTGCGGGAAAACTAATAGTTTGCTTGCCATAATTGCACATCCTAACGGATTAAGATTCAAGAATATACATGCCTACTCCAAGTCTCTTAATCAACTAAACTATAAGTTTCTGAAGCAGCTTCTTGAACCAATAGATGGCATACAATACTTTCTATTTAGTCAACATGAATCAGTCATATCACCGGATGAAGCGTTACCAAATTCTAAAATGATATTCCATGACGTGGCCTGCGAGAAACAAGATAACGTCAGAGCATATTTCTGCATGGGTAGGCATAAAAACGTTGATTGTTTCCATCTCTGCCAGTCTTACGCTCACGTACCAAAACATCTTGTAAGAGATAATGTTAATTTATTAGTGATATTTCGGCAGGATGACAAGAATTTAAAACATTTATATGACGATCATGTGAATTTGGATATAACTTATGTGCAGTTTAAAAATTTATGTTTACAATGTTGGTTGGATGATAAATATGGTTTTTTAATGATATACAAAGATAGTCCGATCAGCGCTGGCAGGTACAGAAAGGGCTTCGACTGTTTTACTATAAATATAGAGCGTACTTAGTATTATTGTAACAATCTGCGATTGAACGCTTAATCGTTAAGATGACTGATTCTCAACGAAAGAAAGACATACTTCATCAACTTTTAAAAGTACGAAATGCCGTTAAGCGCAAATATAATTTGTTGAAGTATGGAAAGGAGAATTTCGAAAAAGAACAAACTTTCGAACCAACAGTCGATCCACTACAGAAACTCGTTCAAGGATCTGCTATTTATCTCAAGACCAAAGAAGAAGTCACTGAAACTATGAGTACCAATGATACGATCAACAACTCTTATATGGAGTTAGATGGCTTATTCTTAAACGATACTGTTATATACCAAACGGACACGGAATTCGAATTAGCTCAGAGTAAAGGTGATGAAGATGATCATGTTAGCAAATACCTTCTTAAGCTTGAACGAAATGAAACTAACGATTTGGATAAGATTTATGTTGTTCGTAAAGAATGCAATAATTATCGAATAGGAGACTTGTCTATTCACTTTGAAAATGATCTCATAAGGGTCAAGCATTTCAAATATCCGAAAACACAGAGGTTATTGGATCTGCTTCTTGTAAAACAACCTGACCTTAAAAAAGTAAGTTCAGATAATGAGCAAAATTATAAACATATTCTTGAGGCTACAAGTGCTCACAGGAAACGTTTCAAAAGTCATGAATCGCTGCGTGTTCACAAAAACAGCAAGAAACGCAAGACTTTAATAGCTACTATGTTCAAAACTGGCTCTGGTTTATTACCTAGATACAAAATTAAAAGAAAAAATACAAAAATGGACCACATCTACTGGGATGATCCCAATGAACTCGTTGATCGATTGCGATTACTCATTGCTGAGGAAGAAGCTGAGAATCCAAGTTATACTAATGAGATTCATTCTATCATCGAAGAACTGCATGAAGCTGCCTATCTATATTGAGCTGTAATTAAATCTTTGATACCTTTTCAAGATGAGTGTTCACGTGTTTGGACGCAACCAAACGAAGTGATGGTGGTCGAGGACCACCTGGTGTAGGATTTAAAATCACATCTGATGGTCAATATGATTTGAATAATAAGAGGTTATGCAATGTGGCATCACCTAATCAAACAAACCAAGCCGTGAATCTTGGAACTTTACAGCGCATCATACGAGTAGAAATAGAAAAAGTCTTGAATATTTTGCTTCCTTTGAGAAATGATCATAAAAATTTGGACAAAATTATAGATGAGCTTGCTAGTAGGCTTCTTTAAAACGATGAGGAACTCGAGAGTATAAAAGAAGCATTGTCACTAGTGATTCATAACGGTCATTCAATAACTATTGATGCAACGACAAAGAGTAGTGGAAGAGCTTCATAAACCTGCTCGTCGAAATTATCCTCGGCAGAAGTTCGATGTGCGAGGTTTAAACGAAACATGGCAAGCAGATCTAGTGAAAATGCAACCTTATTCCAAAGAGAATAAAGGCTTCAATTACATGCTTACCTGTATAGATGTATTTTCAAAATATGCATGGGCCGTTCCTGTAAAGCAAAAAACTGGGGAAAACGTTACAAAGGCAATGGAGTCTATTCTGCGTAAGGGTCGAGTTCCTAAAAAGACGGACAGATAGAGGCAAGGAATTTTATAACATGAATTATCAAAGTCTTATGAAAAAGTTTCAAATTAATTTATATTCAACGTATAGCAATCTCAAAGCTTCTATTTGTGAACGTTTCAATCGTACATTGAAAAATAAAATGTGGCCGCAGTTCAGCCTATGTGGAAATTATAGATATCTTATCTGAATTAATAGCAGCTTACAATGATACAAAGCATTGAACTACCGGTATGAGGCCAGTTAAAATCACTGCTAACAACGAAACAGAAGTTCTTAGACGCTTTAATAAAAAAAAAGTTATTTCTACTAAAAAGGCTAAATTTAAAGTCGGTGATAAAGTAAGAGTGAGTAAAGTTAAACAGTTATTTGAGAAAGGATATACACCCAAGTTGTCTACGGAGATATTCACAGTAAGTAAAGTCGCAGCAACGAAACCAGTGGCTTACCATCTTAAGGATTATATAGATCAACCTATCACTGGTGGCTTTTACGAACAAGAGCTGCAGAAAACAATGTATCCTGACATGTATATTGTAGAAAAAGTTGTTAAAAAACGTGGTGATAAATTCTATGTAAAGTGTAGGGATTCAATAATTCACACAATTGCTGGATCGATAAATTTGATATTTAAAAATGAATAAAGAGGAAATGGTAATGGCCTCCACCCGTGCTTCCTACCTGTGAGAAACAACCAATGAATTCATCATTTGTTAATCTTATACGATGAATGAGTTCACTGTATAGGACTAACTCATGACTCGTTTTTCTCTCCATGAATTTTCTCTTTATTTTATTTATTTTATTTTTATTTTATACACATTTTTATTAAATACATATTTTTATTTAATACATATTTTATTTCTTACATTAAACATAATTAAACACAAAATTCAAATTTACTATCTCCAAGATATGATAAAAATAGAGCATACTTATTACCCTTTGCTGCAATTTCTTCATATGAGTTTTCATTTTTCTCAAGTGCCTTGCATACTCGTTCTGGCAAGAATACCCAAAATTCTTGATCCATCACAACGACGATTCTTAGCCCAAATTTTGTACTCACTTTTCTGATCTCCGTTACCATGTATGTTGGTCCTATTTCCAATTCAGATAAACTTTTATTTGGAAGGTGCTGGCACAAATTTTATTCAACATAGCTATTCTATTTAACAAGTCCATTCTGAAAAGCAAGAAATTCCTATACTTTTTATAATGAACAAAAATAATCTAAGTACTTACCTTGCAATGTAACTATTTTCTTTCTTAGACTTTAAAAAATTTTTAGACTCGTAGCTTCTTGTTCGGAGGTTATTCGTCTTCTTGTTCGTCGACTGAACGAATATGCTCTGTACTTGGTGAGCGCTTCTTATGTAGATCTTCTCCCCTCTCAGTAACTGCCCCCACTGTTTTATGCAGTCCTTCTCCCTCCTCAGATACCCAACTACACCTGAGATTGGCTCCCCCTCCTCTTCGAATAACATCACTGCTCGTAGAATAACTTCATCGTCCTCATCAGGCATTATGCTATAATGCCCCCAAAAAAGTGTGTCATTTTTCTCATTTTCCATAGTTTTGCCGTATACCGCATCAATCATGTCATGGCACAAAATGAGTTTAAAAAACAATTTTTCAAACTCATTTTGTGCCTCTTTTCTCTTCTGAGCGTTGAGATCGACATACGATTTTAACCAAGCACTTTGCCAAAACTGTAGCACGCGATGAACCTTTTTTAGAATGAGCCCGAGCTTAATGGCTTGTTTGAGTGCTCTATAATGTATGACATAGCGTTTTTTGTCATGCAGAGTAGTTAAAAGTTTCTTCTACTTACCACTACGAGGAATCATGATCTGAACTCAAAGGAAGATATTTATGACTATTGTGTAACGCTACTGGATAATCTCAATCTGCTTCTAAGATGAAACCAATATCTGAATCATCTGAAATATTAAGTAAATTCTTCTCATTGAAATGGCGAGCCCACTTGAGATCATTGGTCGGTGGATACTCCGTCATAGCCCATCCATACAGATTATTGGCATCATAACACATAAGATATTTCTCTTCTTCATTAAGATTGTAGTTTTCACCCATGAATTTATTATTTGCTTTTGCATACCTGTTACTACATTGACTAACACCACCTCTTATACTTTTTTCAATAAAAATTAGCATATCTATATGTGTTATGAGTTCAAGTTGAACTTTTGTATATTTTAACATAGCATCCTATGTTAAACTAGGAGTCGTGAAATAATGCGCGGGATCCAATTTATATACAGCAATACGTGTAGACCTAAAGTTTTCAAAAATATCAGTCAAAAGCAGTACATCTGTCTTAAGATACAAATCCGAATATTCACCGAGTGTCGTAATACCAAATGTTTCCCATACACATTTGGCATGATCGTAATCGGCTTAAGCGATATCACTCTCAGTGAGCTTACTGAAAAAATCATCTTTAGATGGCAGCTGCTCATCTTTGAACTTGTCGAAGGAACTTACATAATCGTAAGGAAAAATGCCTTTTCTTAACAACTCAATTTGATTTGTTGAGTAACCACTCTTCTGAAATACTGAACTAGTAATATCAAGTTTATCCAAATATGATGCAAGTTTTTCGAGATGGATGGCATAAACCTGAACGAATCTAAGAATCTAAAATTGATGTCACTATTTTTCACATATTTTGTGAATGATATATAACGTTCTTTGCTCTCTGCAATAAGTTTTACACATCCCTCTAGAGTAGAAGCAGTCGCAAGTTCTTTTATAATGAAATGTGAATCATAACCAGTCAAATTATGAAAGATTATTGGTATGAATCTAGCATCTTTAAAATTAATGTTACAGGCTTCATGAACAGCTCCTCTATATCTAAAAATAAATTATATATATATATATATATATATATATATATATATATATATATATATATATATATATATATATTATAAACATAATAATGATGATGAGTAAAAAGAAAAAAATGATAGCATATTGTCCCGTAAGATGGCAATGATCTTCAACTTTTTTATCATTTTCCGAAAACACTTTCTCACAGATGTGACACTCTTGAGCTGCTATAAATCCTTCTACTTCTTTAGCTGTGAGCTCCATTGGTATTGGATTTTCATACAATATTTTTAATTCATCAACTTGGCCCTTGAATTTCTGTATGAACCATTCAGCAGGAGTCAAAGTTCCTTCTTCTAGCTGTCTATAACTTTTATAGATAGATATTTCATCATCAAAACTACATTTAAGGTAATAACCAATGCTGTCAGCCTGATGCCGTCGAAAGGCCCGTACATTGTCTTCTACGGGTTTTAAAAGGCATTCCGAATCTGCATAAATCACGTATGGTACTTTTATTTGTCGATGATAACCGTTAAAGAAAAGGAGATTGTTTTTTTTGAAGGCAACTAAATTCTGCCCTTGTTCAATACTGCACAGTCAATCTCATGTTTTCGTAATCTTTCTTCTTTATTGAAAAAATGTAAGCATCTGACACAAATATAATGCTGTTTTTTATTATCTGTTAATTGTTTCCTTATCAATCGTGATAAATTTTGTATCCATATATAGTGAAATCGCGGCCGCGGCATTGCATCATCGTCATCGTCATCTTTATTTTCTTCTTCATCTTCATCGATATAATGATCTTCGAGAAGAAGTAAATTTACGTGCCGCTCTTTTTTTAAAGAGGTTTCATGCCAGGAATGCACTTTATAAGTCTGTCCACTTTCTTTCAAAATATATAAATTAATAGAAATATTATTTTGCTTTTCGAATTCACTTATTTGTTTCGGCATCACTGGGAACTCTATCCCGTCAAAGTCAAGATTCTTTGCGAAGCGATGGTATAAACTTACCCGATGCGCATTATATTCTTGAAGATACAATGCAGATAAAACTGCCCATTCAAAACATTGATCATCGTCATTTTGTTGATTGCTTCAGGCTTTCTTCTTTGAAATTTCGATTGGCAGTACAGTGTAAGAACTACCACTCAATGGATTGAATTTATTAATATTTACTGCTAGACTTAAAATCTCTCGCAATGTCCATCCAGAACTTTTTGTTCGAATTCTTCTATTTGTAGTAAAATCGGCTGTCTTACGTGCTCGTTAAACCACTGCTTGATATCCGTCGTTTGATACATTAATGCGTTCTCAGTATTAAAGTATTTTACCTCGGCAATCACACCTTCGCTTTTCTGTATTATATATTCAGCCGATAATTCAGTGTAAACTTTTAAGGCATTGAACTCGATGAACTTTTATCGACTCGAAGCGTTGAAATGATGAATTCAGACAGCCACTGCTTTCTTATATCCTCTTGATTAAGGAGTGTTGGCGAGAAATGGTAGCAGAAGTAGGGAGTTGTGCGTACTAGCGAAGAACTTCCCAACCAATGTCATGGAGCCACTGACTTCCACAAACCTTCTCAGTGATCTATCTCGTGGTGGACCGTGCAGTTAGAGGCTCCCTCTACCTAGAGCCTCGTAAGTGGACCTCCTTACTGTGGATATTCTCCTCCTTTGCTTGGAGCCTCGTTCCTTGGATCTCTGGTTCTTGAAACCTGAAGCCTTGTGATGGATCTCAGTGATCTCTCCTCTCCTCGACTGCCTGCTCGAAGGACTCGATTCAATGCAATGAAACGTACTTTCTAGCGAACTTCTTCTTATACACTATTCAGCACGATAGTGGGAGTAAAAGTGAAGATGGATTATAAGAAAATCATTTCATTATTTGAAATACATTTATTATTAACTTTTACTTACATAATACAAGATATAACAAAACATTCAGTTTTTGAATCCTCATTTTCATTCACGAAGGGAAAAACATTTACATTGTACTAATTTTGCGCAATACTGATAAAAATTGCAAGATTTTAAATACGTAAGTTTTGCCTTTTTATTACAACATTATCGATCTTTGTTAACTTGTTTGCAGCTTTCATAAGATTTTTTCAGGAAATTCGAAATAATGAAAATATTGCATGATTCAAGTTAGGCCTTTTTTGTATATTCTGTATTATCTAAACATACAAAAACACGTTTTTATTCTTCTATATTTTATAAACATATAAAGAATATCTCCTAGATACATTTTCAATCATAATTTCAAAAAGGGCCTAACTCGAGTTAGATCCTTATTCCACGCGACCCCTCATTTAAGCTATTTTCATTCACTTGATTATTAATACACAAAATTTTAAAAACAAACACTTTATTATCGAATGATTCGCTTTTAATCACGTAAACACGTTTAAACGTGCATTTTAATAACTTGCATTTTGAAAACAATAAGATCACTTATAAAATTCACTTTAGGTGGAATATTTTTATACACTTATAAATATAAGCATGTATTTATAACTAGAATTAATACATTTTATTATAACATTAAAAATACTTTATTATAGCATCAAAATACACGTTATAACTTGCATTTCAAACACATGCATGCACTTATGGGAATAATACATTTATATACACATTTAATTTACATAAATTTCATTAACACTGAATAATTTTACGAATACTACACTTTCATTTGATTTACACTAACATTTCACATTCCATTAAATGCTTAATGTACAGGAATACTTTATTATTCTTATATATTTTACACTAACACTGAATAATTATACACTTAAATTTAACTTGTTAAAATATTTTTATAAAAAATTTTTTTAATTCACTATATATTTTTATATACAGATACTTTATTCTTATATAATTTTCACTAACACTAAATAATTATAAATTCAAATTTCATTTTTCATTGAATATTTAATTTACACGAATTCTACTTATTAGAATATTCTTTTATAAAAATAATGTACACTATATTTTTTATAAAGAATAATCTATTGTTCTCACATTTTTAACTAATAAAAAATTATGTTACACTATACACAAAACTTATTTCACTACAAAGAGAATCATAAATCTTTCACGTAGAACAATGCCCTCATTCATGGGTGATGTATTTTCCGCTTTATGCCTTAGAGAACATACACATGAGTAATATAATTTTATATTTTTCTCGACCCTTTTCGTTTTTTTTAAACTTTTTTCTTGCTTGAAACACGAAAACATTTCCATTCATTTCACTAACATATGTGCAGAATATCCCCGTAAAATGCAAAAAAAAACACAATACGTCAAAACAGCTGCACGTACATCTGTTTATATTTTGTTAGAAACCGGCATATACGTGACGATGCTGTTCTACTTTATCGGTAAGCAGACAATTGCTGCTCGACTAATCTCAGCTACTTTCGGGAACGGTCGCGCCACGCTATACACAGTTTACTGAGGTAACTGATCAGCAGGTTTCTAACATTCAAAAGAGAGTCACTCACCTTAATTAGAGCGGCAGTTGTACTAAAGCTATGAGACATAGTACAAAAACAGTACAAAAAATTTTTTCTTCCATACGAGAGACATTTCAATGTTATACAAATAGTCGATTATTGCATTTTTATCATTAACTAGGTTGGTGACTGGTAAATAGAAGCAATTAATACTTCATATAAGTAATCGCAACGATCTACTTTATCGATAAATTGATTTAACTAGCTTGCCATGCAGTTACGCAACATAGAAAAGGTCAAAGATCTACTTTATCAATAAGTAGATTGATAAATAGACGCGGCTGGCGCGTCATACCCTGTTAAAAATAATGACGTCTTTCCAGTACGTCTTTGAAAGATGTCTTTGAAGACGTCTTTGAATACGTCTTTGAAGACGTCTTTGGTCGTGTCTTAGATTGGAACAAAATAAGACGTCATTTTTTTAATGTTTCGGAAATATAGTAACCAAATGATGTCTTTTTTATAAGTAAAATAATTTCAAAGACGTATTTTTCCAATAAATACTCATAGTAAAAGACATAAATTTTCAAAAAAAAATTCTTTTTTTAAAACGAATGACGTCCTCCCTGTTAAAAATAATAACGTCTTTCTAAGACGTCTTTGAAGACGTCTTTGGTCACGTCTTACATTGGAACCAAAAAAGACGTCATTTTTCCAATGTTTAGAAAATTCAACAAATCGTCTTTTTATTATTTCAAAGACGTATTTTTTTAAATAAAAATGACTTCTTTTCTTACGAATTTTTATTTAAAAAATACGTCTTTGAAAATGTAAAATGACGTTATTTGTTAAATAGCTTTTCTAAACATTGGAAAAATGACATCTTTTTTGTTCCAATTTCAGACACAACTAAAGACGTCTTTCAAAGACGTCATTTTCTCAGAATTTAGGAAATAAAAACGTTATTTTTCATGAATTATGTCATTGAAAAATGACTTTACATGATAATCATTTTCCATTTAAAGGAAAAAACAACAAAAACGAGGTTAACCTCGTAGTTTCAACTCTTCGAAAAACGAAGAACATATGCGATTGAACTGAGAGCGTTCTGGCCTTATATATCTGCGTCTTTGAAATTTGTATAAGGGATCGCAAAACTTGAAAATCCACCTGGTGAGTTAAAATAAAATTGACGCAAGCGCAACCATCAATTCGACTGTAAGTCACTAGGTGGCGATTTTCAAGTTTTGCGATCCCTTATACAAATTTCAAAGACGCAGATATATAAGGCCAGAATGATCTCAGCTTAATCGCAAATGCTCTTCGTTTTTCGAGGAGTTGAAACTACGAGGTTTACCTCGTTTTTGTTGTTTTTTCCTTTGAATGGAAAATGATTATCATGTAAAGTCATTTTTCAATGACATAATTCATGAAAAATGACGTTTTTTTTTCCTAAATTCGGAGAAAATGACGTCTTTGAAAGACGTCTTTAGTTGTGTCTGAAATTGGAACAAAAAAGATGTCATTTTTCCAATGTTTCGAAATGCTATTTAACGAATAACGTCATTTTACATTTTCAAAGACGTATTTTTTTAAATAAAAATACGTCTTTTTATAATTTCAAAGACGTATTTTTTAAATAAAATTCGTAAGAAAAGACGTCATTTTTATTTAAAAAAATACGTCTTTGAAATAATAAAAAGACGTCATTTGTTGAATTTTCTAAACATTGGAAAAATGACGTCTTTTTTGGTTCCAATCTAAGACACGACCAAAGACGTCTTCAAAGATGTCTTTCAAAGACGTCTTAGAAAGACGTCATTATTTTCAACAGGAAGGACGTCATTTGTTTTAAAAAAAGAATTTTATTTTGAAAATTTATGTCTTTTACTATGAGTATTTATTGGAAAAATACGTCTTTGAAATTATTTTACTTATAAAAAAGACGTCATTTGGTTACTATATTTCCGGAACATTAAAAAAATGACGTCTTATTTTGTTCCAATCTAAGACACGACCAAAGACGTCTTCAAAGATGTATTCAAAGGCGTCTTCAAAGACATCTTTCAAAGACGTACTGGAAAGACGTCATTATTTTCAACAGGGTACATAGCACGCAGCGAAATCTATCAATACACATCTAAAATAGTTGTAAGGATTGGAACAGGGCGCAACTGGCACACTTTGTGTGCTAGTAGCACCCTGTTCCAGAATCCTTACAGCTTACCTACTAGTTTTCATTCGTTAATTTTTTTGTGAAGTAGTTTTTCATTAAAAATGTCTTTATTAAAAAATTAACCTTTTCACGATTTGAAAATTTCAATAAATAACTAAAATAAAATTTTTATTTCAACAAAATCCAAAAAAAGTAATTTATGAATTCTTTAATCTAAATATAAGTTTTTATTTCATTTTAACATTTTTTAAACTTAAAATCGTCATAGCTTCGGTTCTAATTGATAAAAAAATGTTATCGAGGCTTCATTTTAAAGATTTTTGTTAATATTTTTGATGAATTTATAATTAAAAGCATAAACGAATTGTAAAAAGACGTAATACTTCTAAAAATGGCATAATGTACTATGATATCAATGCTTTAAAATGGAAAATATGAAAAAAAACGTTTGAAAATCTGCTTAAAAAAAATAAGGCGAAATCGCATATTCTCACATGTCCTAAAAATTAGTAATTTCTATGCATAAAAATATGAAAATTTCAACAAAAAAAATATAGTTTTTGAGAAAATTGCGTTTGGAAAAAATCGCTTTTTTCGTTTTTTTCCGTGAATAACTCAGAGAGATCAACTCATATCGTAAAAATCGAAACGGCATTTAAAACTAGACTGAATTCCGCACATTTTTATTAAAAAACGTCCAGGAAGGTAAAAAAATTGACAGAGCTACGGCAATTCGAAAATTAAGGTTCATTTTCAATTTTTTAATTTTCATTTTTACATCCAACTCTAAATACGCTGTAGCGAAGAAAAACATTTTCGAGCATTCTATGAGTTAAATTCTATCTTTATACACATATCGGAAGGTATTTTTATCACTCGGAAGAGAAATAAAAAATTCAAACAGTGATGGCCTGCATGAATTTGAATGAAATAGGTTATATAATTTCTAAATGAATAAATTAATATTTCTATTAATTAATTAACATTAAAAATAAACATCTAAAAGTTATTCTTTTTCTTTTATTTTTTCACTTGATTGTTTAATCTTTTGATGATATTCCTTATTTTAGCAAAGTTCCTTTTTTTTAATAAATTTACCAAAATATAGATTTGAAATCTTCGCTGCTATTCCTTTTAGAATATTTAAGGCTTTTCAACTTCATGCTTTTTGCAAATACTCTATTAATATAAATACTCGAACAAAACAACTTGGAAAATTCTTGTTTAACATTTACACCATGATCATTTGAAATTTTAAAATTTCCTAATTTACATTTAAAAAAAGATATACGAGTATTGAAATAATTTTAATATTACTGAATAAGGAAATGAATTTTTATGTAAAACACCCATAAGTTTAAATAATATTTATATTTTTTTTTAATTTCTCGAAATGAAAAGAGAAAAATTCTTGTAGTGGGTACTATCTGTTCAACACTAGAAGCTTGAGCTTATAAAAATAATAAATAATTAAAATGTTTATTGTTTTTATTTAATAAAATTCAAAAAATCATAGTAATTTTGTAAAAAAAATTTCTTTTATTAGTTTAAGAATCATTATTAAAAAACTATTTTCTAGTATGATACTTTAATTTTAATTCGTTTACCTTTTTACAATTTTTTAATGTAACAATCTTCTCTCTTTTTATCAATTAATTGTTTTATGTTGTAGTCAGTTAACAATGCCTACATATTAATAATTGTTGGCTCTTATTTTTCGATGAATTTACCGGTAGATATTAATGGTAAATTAAAAAATTGTAGTCTTTATATTTTTATTTATGCATTAATAGTTATCACTAATACATTAATGATGGTTGATTCTACACTCAACAATTTTTTTACATTCATTTTACTTCCAGAATTATTTTGTTCCTTTTCTAATATTTTGTCATTGTTCTGTTTATTCCTATTATAATATTTCTAATCTTCAAAATTTGTTTTTACCTAACAAATTTATATTTCTTGTCTCCATCAATAAATAAAATCTTAAACAAAATTATAAATAAGAAAACATATCCATCTACCTTAAAATATTCATTCTTTTATTTCAAATGTATTTTAGATTAGCAACATCTACATTGTTATTTCCGCTTATGATTATATTAATTGAACCAAAATTATGATAATCGCTATAAACAAAAAAAAAGCAAATTAACTGAATTACTACAAAGTTGATAATTCTTCTGAATACAGTACATATTATGAATTTTTAATTTCAGTACTGAAATGCATCGGATACTGTGAGAACTTTATAACTTTATAAACTAAAAATTTAAGTAAAAGCTTAAACTGAATTTAATCATTAGATTAGTCGAAAGCTGTAAATGTATGTAAATTATGATACCGTTAGAAATCACATTTTAACAAGAATATAGGGATATCTCTGGAACTTTTTAATTTTGAAAAATTGTCTTCACAACATTTCAAAAGTCTATAATACAAGTTTCTGGGGTGGCACACACTTTAATAAAAGCTTAATTTACTCGTTTCTGTAAGTAGAATATGTAATTAAATTTTGGTATCGATTGAACAATCGTTGTTTACGGTACATAATTTTATACGTCAAAAATGATACTTTTTTCATATTTTTCTACGTGTGTTTCTTGAGCTATAAAAAAAGTAACGTACTTTCGATCATTCTCAAATTTTTTTAGCATAATAAATATGGTAAAAAGAACAGTTTAAGCCTACCCTGGTACATGTGCCCCTCTTTAGGAAGCTGTTAGACTATTTTTAATGTTAGTATGATTTTCACCTAAAAATTACACTAACATTAAAAATAGTCTAACAGCTTCCTAAAGAGGGGCACATGTACCAGGGTAGGCTTAAACTGTTCTTTTTACCATATTCATTATGCTAAAAAAATTTGAGAATGATCGAAAGTACGTTACTTTTTTTATAGCTCAAGAAACACACGTAGAAAAATATGAAAAAAGTATCATTTTTGACGTATAAAATTATGTACCGTGAATAACGATTGTTCAATCGATACCGAAATTTAATTACATATTCTACTTGTAGAAACGAGTAATTTAAGCCCTTATTGAAGTGTATGCCACTCCAGAAACTTGTATTATAGACTTTTGAATTGTTGTGAAGACAATTTCTCAAAATTAAAAAGTTCCAGAGATATCCCTATATATGTTATGTTCCGGATTCAAACTACCATAGTGCAAATATAATATTTGCAGCTTTTGGAAAATATATTTAGATTTTTTTATATTAAGATCTATCTAATCCGATATTTTTTTGCTTTTTTATAAAACCAATAACAAAATATTTCATATAATACTTTTGATTCAAGGGTTTACATAAAATCCCGGTTTGTGTAATGATAATAAAATGGCTAACATATAGCCTTTTAATTCAACGGTAACAGAATATAGAAAAACTTTTTCAAATAACAACAAAATCGCAAGATTACCAATGCATCTTTATTTTAATATTTCGTACCTCGCTCCTAACGTCACTTGGCTGAATTTTTATATATTATATTATTATGTATAAATAAGCAAATTTTAAAATAAATAAAGAATTGCCTAAACTTATGAACTTTGATATTAGAGTCTCGTACTAAACTAAATTTTCATATTTTTATGAAAAAAGATTAATTTAAGTTACAATATGCATAAAAACTTGTTCAAATACAAATCATATCATGATGAATTAAGAATTTATTTTACTAAATTGCATTTAAATCGATGAAAAAATATGATAGGAATTCATTCTTATTAAACACGTGTTTCAATCACGAACCATGAAATAATTGAAAACAGTATTTGACGTTTACTAGAACTAACAACTGCACGAAGAAAGGAAAGTATTTTTAAAATAGGTACTAACTCTAGTATATCTAATTTATGTACTAAAGTATTTAAAAAGAAAGTGACGATATAATTTTAATTAGTACTATAGCCTGAATTTTAGGGACTAATGTTGGTACTATTATATTATAAAGCAAGGGCATGCATT
Organism: Anastatus disparis; assembly: GCA_017163975.1. Classification (NCBI taxonomy): domain Eukaryota; kingdom Metazoa; phylum Arthropoda; class Insecta; order Hymenoptera; family Eupelmidae; genus Anastatus; species Anastatus disparis. The sequence continues at coordinate 639,135 of JAFFSR010000399.1, read as the reverse complement.
TTCGATGCTTAGTGTCTTTTTTTCGGTACTAAGACTGGCATTTCACCTACTCAATTCAAGGGCAATATTTCGCTGAAAATGTGATTGTTAATCTCTTTTGATGTAGTTCTTTCTGTTACTAAAATTAAAAATTGATAAATATAGAATTAATTATTTATATAGTATACAACTCTTTTGAATAACAAACAATTAATATTATAATTGGTGATATTCAAGGAATGAAACGATACATGTTTATCTGCCATACTTCGTTTTAAAATAGTTAGCTTTAGAGCTTAAAATTAATTATTAGTAATTTGAAATTGTTATATATTATATGATTTACATTATATTTATTAACTATTAAAAATTGTTTTACAATTTAATGGTTTTTACGCTATAAAGTATTATATAGGTGATATGTTAGTATAAGATAATTTAGTTCCGTAGTATGGAAAAATTCGGTACTAATCAAATAATTTTCAGGACAAGACGCGTTAAAAGATGTACTAATATAAGTTGTCTCAATTTATGTACTAAATATCGATTAAAAAAACGACTAGTTATGTTTTTTTGACTACTAACTCAAGTTAGTACATTTTTTTAGGTGTTTCCCTTTCTCTGTGTGCGCAAGTGCAAATTCAAGATTGAGGTTGGAACTTGATAATGTTCAGCATTCACTAGATTGAGATTCGTCTATAAGGTTCGAATTCATGAACGTGATTTCAGTATTGAGTATAACTTAGAACTCAAGTATCTTTACTTGGATGTCAGCAGTTATTTTTGTTTGGTGGGATGTAATGTTGAAAAAAGGTGAAAAATGGGTGTAAAATAAGTAGAAAATGAGTGTTGTTAAATAAAAGGGTGGAAAATAAAAGTTCTATGGGTAAGATATGGGAGGTCAATGACTAAATATTTTTTAAAACTACATCATATAGAAAGATCTATATCTCTTTATATTATAAAAAGTTTTCGCCACCGTTATCGACGCTGTCGCCGTGTATAAAAATCAATCATAACCTCAGATAGCTATAACATAGCTAAAATTTAGCTGAAATTTAGTTAAAATAGCTGTAAGTTAGCTAGAAGTTGGCTGAAATATAGTTGAAAGGCGTATAAAAGTTAGCTAAAAGTTGGTTGAAACTAAGCAGAAGTAGGGTAAATTTATCTGAAAATTAGCTCAATTTATTCATAAGGTCTGTTCAATTATACAAAATTTAGATAAAAATTGATAAAACGTAAGTCAAATATTAGCTGATTGAGTTAAATTTAGCTGCTTTTAGAGATGTACTGTCAGCAAAAAATTTTCTGTTTTGTCTACACTGAGAGAAAATTCATGCCAATAGAGCATTTAGTTTACGTATCCATAGTTAGTAAGTAATATCCTATGCTTTCATAACAGCGCCATATACTCTTACGAGGTTTATGCTATCCAAAAACTGTTTGTTTACATGCTTTGGTAACTCCCCACTCCAATATCCTTCGATAGCTGGCACTGTATCCTCTAATGATACGTAAAGGCAGTAAACATGGCTTGCCCACTATTCCTTCTTTACTGCTAACTATGAAATTCTTCCATTACTCAAGTTGCCTCCTTTTTTGGGTAGCGACGCGAGCAAACACGGCTGATCTATATCCAAAATCATGTCGCAAATTTTGCTAGCGTATTTTCGTAGCATGAATCTTTTTTTACTTTTCTTTTCTTTTTTTATGAAGTAAGAGACATTATAAATATAATCTGTTAAACTTTGTAACTATTAATAATTAATTTTTAACTTAAAATTTAATTATTTTAAACAGCTGGGGACAGATGAGCATGTACAATTTTACGCTAAAGATGTCTCAAAGTGGCGTTGGTCTAGTGCCTAACGTTAGCGCTTTTTCTTTTGAGTGTGCGAGCTCAACTCTTGGTTAGAACCAATTTTTTTAAACTTTTTTCTATTATTTCAATAGTTTTTATTACTTTTTCCATTTATATTTTTTTATATTTTCTATTTCTTTATTAATTTTAAAATCTATTTCTTTCACAAGTTACTTAAAGTATGCTCGTTTTTTAATTATTATTTTTAAATAAATTTTTTCATATATAAAATAATTTAAGAGGAGGTCGAGTATATCTGTCCTTTTCTAACCAAAGAATTGATTTTTTCACAAAAATTAATGATTATATAAAAAAATAAGAAGAAAGCCCCATCTCGTATAATAAAAAGCAAGATTCTCTTTTATGAGAAAAAATTATTTTTATCGCTTCGTTTTTAAGAAAACCTTGAAAAACTGAATTGTCCATCCTAACCTCTATTTTTTAAGTTTTTCAAGGTTTTCTTCAAAACGAATCGATAAAAATAATTTGTCCTCATCAAAGAAAATCTTGCTTTTTAGTATATGAGATGAGGCTATCTTCTTATCTTTTGCTACAATTATTAGTTTTTCAAAAAAATGAATTCTTTGATTAGAAAAGGACAGAGATATACGACCTGCTCTTAAAATATTAATAAATAAATAATAGTGATGTTTACAATACTATGGTTCAATTTGATTTTTATAAACATATATCAATATATAATATATATTTTAACATAAATAATAATACCTCAGTTTTATTGATTTATTTTAATTAATTGTAAATTTTATAAACTAAATAATAAATAAATTAATCTATACCATTATAAAATAAACATCACTATTATTTATTTATCAATATTTGTAATTACTACCTATAAAAATTAATTTATATTTAAAAATTTTTCATTGAAAAAAACGAGCTTACTTGTAAAAAATTAAATTTTAAAATTATAAAAAAATACAAAATCTAAAAAAAATAAATATAAAAAGGAATAAAAAATATCAAAACAATAAAAAAAACATTTTTTTTAAAGTGACCCTAGCCAAGAGTTGAACACGCGTACTTAAAAGGAAAAGCGCAAACGTTACGCACTAGATCAACGCTACTTCGAAACATCTCTGGCGTAAAATCGTACATGCTCATCTGCCCCGCAGCTATTTAAAATAAGCAAATTTTAAGTTAAAAATTGATTATTGATAGTTACAAAGTTTAACAGATTATATTTATAATGTCTCTTCCCTCATAAAAAGAAAAGAAAAGAAAAAAAAAATTGACGCAACGAAAATACGTTTGTAAAATTTGCGAATTAACTTTGAACATAGACCAGCCGTGTTTGCTCGCGTCGCCACCCAAAAGAGGAGGTAACTCGAGCAAACAAAGGATATGAGAGTGGGGAGTCATCGAAGTGTACCACGCAAGTCATCAGTGAATGCCGTTCATGTTTTAGTTACTCTCCATACCATATTTTTAGTATAAGGTAATCCAATACTGATAGAGCTTCTCATGTCTGTCATATTTGTATCAATATTTTATATGCTCGCGTGGATGGCAGTTTGCATGCTCTATTAACATGAATTTTTTCTCCGTGTAGAAGCTAGTCTAGCGGAGACTCTAATAATATATCATAATTAAAGTCTATACTTCAAAGAAAAGAGAAAATTAAGAAGGGTAGCTGAAAATGGAGCGGATAAAACAAAAATAAAGGAAGAAAGAATAGAGTAAACAAAAATAATAAAGCAAAATATAATGAAACATAGATGGAGAGAGAAATACATATACTGAAGTCCAAATAAGTCCCAAAAATGAGGCCCGAAAAAAGTGCTTGCATATGATAACTACTCATTATATAGGACTCAATAAAAATTGCTGTTTCTATTACGAAAATATGCGCAGATCCTTAGGAGCCAAGAACTGTAGAAAAAGGTAGTTTGTTTTTAATATATAATAACTACTAATTATGTACGAACCAATAGAAGAGGCAAATTTTATTGCAGGAAAAATTACACATACCCTTAGAGCATATATAATATGTAGGAAGCATGACGTGTTAAAAAGTGGTGGCAACTTTAGGTAGAGAGAAAGAAAATATTAACTTATATCCTATCTCTCTCGCGTAACGCTTCCGTGAGCGCTGCACAAGACAGACAGTATGCACACTGAAAAAAATAAGCAAATCCAACTCGGTTTTCATGCTAAAATAACATGGCGCTATATGGAAGTGCTTTTTAGTAATATCATCAAAGGAACCATGTAATGTTATTTTAGTGACCATGCTATAACAGCATAGTGCGCCAACCAAGTCGTTTTTATTAAAAGTTACATTTATGATTTATCGTACAGAAATCATGTTAACAAAATTTTATTAAATAAAATTCTATTTAAACATTTGCTGTTCACTAAATTAATTTTTTCAAAAAAATTTAAAAAATTTTTTATTTTTTGATCAGATAAATTCCATTGAATAAGATGTTGTTCCACGAAATTATCCATCACATATAAACATTTTTGTGAAATAATTTTTATTATTTATTATTTTCATGAAGACTCGCTGATGACTGTACTTAATGCCACAATAACATATCTCCGTAGATTCAAAAAAGCTATTAGGCTGATTCCATTTCAAATCGAACAGTCAGTATACACTCGAGTCACCAATTACTGCGCTAATGGAGTATGCTATTCTACCCTAAAAATAAGGGTATACGTATTTTTTTATTTTGCTGAAATATCAAAATTGCATCAGATATGCACTTTTGAAAATTGCATACAAAATCTAAATGTTAAAACTGAAAATGTTGAGAATAACTTTAGAGGGCTATCGTTTTACCAATTTTCAGTGAATTTTGGTAAACCTTATTTTGTTTTATTATGTTTCGAGCCCTCTTTGATTCAGCGCAAGAAATTTCAAAAAAGACTAAAAAATGACTAAGATATGTGCATTTTACCAAAAAATGCACTTTTTATGCACATGCATTTTTCTCGAAAAACCCATTTTTTTTTGCTGAAATTTTTTGTGCTCATAGGGGACCAAATTACCTATCTAATGGTACTTGGTTGATCCCGTACTTATTTGTTTGAAGCGAGAAAAAAAATTCACAAATTTTATTGGTGAAAAATTTTTGTATATACGTTCGGAAATTTTAAGCAATGTAGATTTAAACACTATCCTTCTTTTAGCATTACCCAGGAACAACGACGTGGACGTAGAAGGTTTCTGTTCCCTTCGGGGTGCTTTTTTAAAGTAAGTTCCCCTTGCCTCTCACTGTTGGGATGCGTCAAAAATATAATTATAAATAATTACTTTTTTTATTTTTGCACTTATTATGTTTAGTTCTAAGTGTAGCGTTACCACGTTTGACTTTTTTTTCTTGTCTTTCACTTTAGTCAGTGCATGTATAGCTGTTCTGCCAACAAATATATGCGATTTTAATTCCCCAAGTTGTTTTAACCACATATGACTTTTTTGAATCCCATTATATTTAAGAACTGTACTCCATTCAATATTTTTTTCTTTTCTAAATTTTTCAATCTCATTTATTGGTAATAATATGATTTTGATTGCACTGGTGTACTTTTGAACCCAATTTATAAAATCGTCAGCATTTTGTATCGATTCTTCATGAACTCTTTTTAAGTTATGTGAAGTAGCATAATGCTTTAGAAGCCCACCTATTCCATCAACGGCTCCTTTCCCATGACCAGTTGCAGAAAATAACCATTTCATTTGATAAGAAAAATGTTTGAATTCATGTAGCTGAAAACGATTTTTAAATTGGCTTGCAGCTCCATCTGATGTAATAGTGACTTTAGTAACTAAATCATTTTTCATAAGATCGATAATTTTATTTATTGCTAATAGCGCATATGCAGTATCATGCTTTTCGTCGTCACTAACGATCGCAAAGCTTTGCGTTATCTCTCCTTGGTAACAGACTGCAGTAAAAATAGAAATTTGGTTACTTACCCAACGATTTCCCTGAACCGCTTTATTATTTATTACAGACCGATTTTCTGCAAAATCAACGTGGATAATTAACTTAGTAGGATCAGCTTTACCTTCTTCTTTTTCTTTTTTTATAGCTTCACGTTGAATATTTTTTATGTATACGTGAGTACTTGCTTTTAGTGCGCAGATTGAAAATTTTTCTTTAAAAACTGATAAGCTTACTGTTTGTTTGATAAGATTACCATTATCCCACAAAGCAAACGTAATTTCATCTTCACAATTTTCTTTCAGTTTTATCAATTTTAATGTGATACCCTCACTACTGGGGCAATAATTGCATTCTTGCAAGAAACACGAATCAGATGGTTCAGAAAACAACATTGCGTTAGTTATTTCTGAACGAATTAAATCTAATTCAGAATTTTTATCGCCTCTAAAACGAATTAAACTTGTAAGAAACAGTTCAAAATTTTCGCAATGTACACAAAGACAAGTTTCCTTCACAGGGCTTGTTAAGACGAAACTTGGTCTTAGACTATAGAATTTCGATTTTCCTATTTGTAAGTTTGGATTTTCTTGTCTTAATTGACTATATGTTTCTTTTAAGCTTCGAGTAAGAAACCGTTTAACTTTTTTAGTTTTTGTATTATTAACTTTAACGGTAACAACATCAGATTTATTTGGACTTTGTCTACTACAATTAAAATCATCATTGAAAAAATATTCCATAGCGATATTTTTTGTATTTTCATCAATAGGATGACCAGTATATGAATCTGGCTCCGAATAAACTCCTTTATTTTTTACGAGATTTCTTGATTTATTTATCATATACTCGCTTATATTCGGGAATAGTGAGCAAATTTTTATTTTGCTTAATTTTGAAGGTAGTAGAGTTAGAAGTTTTATTTTCTCCGAAACAGAAGAACATTTTTCTAAAGCCGATTTAAAATTTTCTACAAATTCGTTCTAATAGTTTTCAGTCGAACTTTTGTCCAATTCTATTGATTCAACTGAAATGCCATACGCATCTTCTAATTTACTTCCGACAGTAGCAGAAAAAGCTGAAATTAAAGATTTTTTCTTTTTAGATACGTAATTTTCTGTTAAATTTTTAGGTATTGCAGTTTTTCTTTTTAGCGGCGAGACGCATTGAGGTAAAATTGTATTAATACTCTCGTTTAATTCCTGTATTCGTTCGGGTGTCTTGGGGATAAAATCATCATGTTTTCCGCTAAAAAGTTCAGTGATTTCATTTTCAGATGTAGATTCAAGATCACTTAAAATCATTTTTGATATGCGTTCATGGCAATTTTTGCATACATTAGTAGAGGGCAGTATCTTTAAATCTGGATAAAGCTGTGCCAAATTAATGGCCAAATCTTCCAACGGTCTAAAACGTAAATTTCTGCTTTTATAAACTACCTTCTTATGCATTTGAAAAAAATCGGGACATCGAATTCTTGTAAAAGAGTGAATTTCGGACATCGTAATTGCAGAGTTTTGTTTACTTTTTCACAAGTCCGAAAAGTACCTTTCAAAGCAGACGTAAGAATAACTAGCTTGTATATAACAATTCTAATATGCTGTTTTGGTTACACGAGGTATTTGTCCACGAATGAGCCTCCTATTGTCTGTACATCGAAACATACATAATATAGATATACACGAATAGAATTATTATTTTCCATTTTTCAATATTTATTTTTATATTACGAATTTATATATATATATATATATATATATATATATATATATATATATATATATATATATATATATATATACACTATTAATGATATATACATACATACAAAGGTAAACAAATAATGAGCGAAGCATGCGACAGCGTTGGAATGAACATTGCTTAAGACTTTCGAACGTATATACAAAAATTTTTCACCAATAAAATTTGTGAATTTTTTTTCTCGCTTCAAACAAATAAGTATGGGATGCACCAAGTACCATTAGATAGGTAATTTGGTCCTCTATGAGCACAAAAAATTTCAGCAAAAAAAAAATGGGTTTTTCGAGGAAAATGCATGTGCATAAAAAGTGCATTTTTTGGTAAAATGCACACATCTTAGTCATTTTTTAGTCTTTTTTAAAATTTCTTGCACTAAATTAAAGAGGGCTTAAAACATAATAAAACAAAACAAGGTTTACCAAAATTCATTGAAAAATGGTAAAACGATAGCCCTCTAAAGTTATTCTCAACATTTTCAGTTTTAACATTTAGTATTTGTATGCAATTTTCAAAAGTGCATATCTGATGTAATTTTGATATTTCAGCAAAACAAAAAAATACGTATACCCTTATTTTTAGAGTAGAATAACATACTCCATTAGCGCAGTAATTGGTGACTTGAGTGTATACTGACTGTTCGATTTGAAATGGAATCAGCCATTATATTAAAATGACATAACAGACACGATGCTGTCTTAGCATGGCTCTACCATGTCATAAATGCTTAATTTTTTATTGTGAATAGTTATTTTCTTTCTGTCTCACATTATCTTTAAAATAGCCACCACTTTTTCATATAACATGCTGCCTATATATGCTCGAAGCACATACCTAATAAGTGCACAAATCCGAAGAACCGGAGATTCATAGAAAAAGGTGGTAAATATTTTAATTACAATAATATTTAAAATTCACTAAGAAGTGAATTAACTGTTGAATATTGAATATGAATATACGTTATTGTATATGTAAATAAATATTAAAGGAAAGCTTAAGTTTTGTAACGGCCATGGGGATCAGGTGACCGTACAAGATTAGCTAAATGTATAGCTAGAACTATAATTGGTTCTTACACTAAAATATTCACATAAAACAGAAAAAAAAGTAATCAGCTGAAATATAAGAATATTATGGATTTTATTAAATTACAAATACTAGCTATACACTAAAAAGGGCGCCAGTCGCGTTAACGGACGCGTACGTTATTTTAATTGTGCTACTATTAAAACAACGCGGTGAAAAGAGAGCCAACGATGCGCTTGATAAATTTATATGGGGTATCTTACTTGAAAACTACATAACGAATTAGCTTGAACGGAAGCTAGAAAGAAAACGCACGTGGTCACCAGCACACACGCGCACAGAATAAGGAAAAATAACGATGTATCTTAATCGTAAAGCTAAATATCAATCGAGGCTGTAATGAAGCATTCATGCTTTCAAGCACTTACGCCAGAAATACTTTCAGGTTCACACCGTAATCGCAATCACGAGAGCTGTCGAAAACTTGTTTCGCTCTATATAATTAGCTGCGCTAGTACAAACAGACGTCACGTCGACCGACCTGTAGACGAACGGCAGAAGGAATGAGCATCTCAAGATGGATGCTTTTCCTTCTTCATGCGGCACGTTATGCGCGCCACCTTACACTCTTGCCTTTTCCGTCTACTTGACTGCTAGAGTCAGGCTATGCGTAGACTAGGCACATTGCTACGTTAAGCTTTACTGTATATTAATGGTTTCGTGATGTGCAGTGCACGCGGGTATAGTTAGTGGCTTGGGGTTGGCTTTAGCTTGACCGGCGTTGTCTCTCTCTTGACCGCGCGCGAATTTAAGGTCTTCCTTCTGCCGCTTATACTATCATATTATAAAAGCGAGGTTTAAGTGACATGGCAATTTAGCCATGTTACAATGCCCCCCCTTCCCCCACTAAACGGGAGTATACGGTGGAACCGAATACTTTCGTAAAAGGGCGAAAAAAAAAACAAAAAGATAAATCAGAGAGAAAGAAAAAGAACTTAACCTAAGATAACCGGTGTTATCTACATCGGTGTTTAGTGTAATAAGTATTAAACAAATTTTTATCATTCTTCTTCTGCAATCATTAATAATATTAAATAAAAAAAATATTTTAATTAAGTTGTATATGTAACGCGCTGTATGTTTGGGAGCTAAACTATTTACGCTGCGACTGGCTTACCCCAAAGTAAGTTTACAATAAGTAAAAATCTTAAATCTACGCTGTCAAAAACGTTCATAACATCCGCTCTTACATCATATCTCACTCATACTATACAAAAAAAAAGATTACAATGTTATGTTAAAAATTTATCAAATAAAGTGAAAAACTAATTACTTACTGGAAGATGACGCTCTGGCGCTGTTACGTTGCATAGTCTGATTTTAATTTTAATATTTTATTTTTATTGCAGCAAGTTTTTATTGTTAATCCTTATGACAGGTAAACTTTTATAGCACCAGTGAAGCTGAATGCATTAGTATATATAAAAAATAATCAGTTCATTTAGCTATAATTTTGACTGAAAGACAAAGTTTGTATACGATAGCAAAGTTAGTAAACTGACTATGAGACTCTGGATGCAGGTGGTTAGTAACAATTAGGCATGACGTAAATTATTTTAATATCTCTAAGGGTTTTGGGAGTATATTCAAGGTTTTAAATACTACATTTTTAACAAATTTTTTAACTCTTCTCACTTATGGAAGAGTGATTAGTTAGCAATGAGGTTAAATGAATTATGAGCATGAGACGTTAAACACATATATATGGAAGAACATAGACATCTAACAGTTGAAAGGATCGTGGGTTTGATAAATAAGGACTTTACATAACTACTGGGAGGATTAATGTGTAAGGACATTAACGATGGTATTCCAGGCAAGGGGGTTTGCTGAATCAAGGATACGGGTCGATGGGTTGCTTTTTCGCTCTTTTTAACTTCCAGGTTGTTCTTGTGTGTTTTGGGAGGTTTTTCACATGCAGCTTTGGGGCGGATTGGCGATGTTTGACGAGTAGGAAGGAAGGTTGGAGGGGATATCTTGAGGGACATTAAGGAAGGAATTATGGATATGGGTTCGTGGGATGTGTTAGGGATGGGAAATGGAGGCGTAATTTTAAGTGACATAAGGGATGGTATAGGTTTAGTGGGACTTGTTTCATTAGGAATAACGGAAGGTGTTAGGGATATATTATCTGGTGGGGTAATCTTAAGGGACATAAGAGGTTGAATAGTAAATGATTGAGGGGTGATGGGCATAGTTCGTGGGTTATAGCTATCTGTGATGATGCTGCTCTCTGCATGCTCACTTTTAACTCTTGTGCTGCTTCCTGTTAGCTTGCTCTCCATAGACTCGTTGTCTAAAAGTAAGTGTTGGATCTGACTATTACTATCGACAGTACCACCACATACTTTGCCATGACCATTCCGTACTCTTCCAGAAATAGGTCCAATGCTACCAATGCTATTTACTACCGGACTATCTGATACGCTATTTCCATTGTTAGGGTTGCTCTTTAAATTACTATGACTTACAGTCATATTGCTCTCCTTTGCTCGTTTATCGACTGCTGGCGTGCAGTCTTTTACAGGAACGTTGGTGGATCTACAGCCGTAACTCACCATAGGCTGAGGACATTCCCGCAACCAATGTCCTAACTTTTTACATCCATAACATGGTTCTTTATTCTTACGCCAATAATCTCTTATGATGGGTGATAAATTCTGCTTTAGGGTAAGTTCAGGAGGAGTTTGACTTATAACTTGGCATTTACGCTTGTTGACACTAAATTTTCGTGCATTCTGAATTCTTGACATGTTGGCTGAGAGTACATCTTGGGTTTTAATTTTTATTTTTCCTTGGGTGGGTTGGTTTTCCTTCTGTCATTGCCCGCTCTAAAGTGAAGTATTAGCTAAAGTGGTTGCTGAATGGCAATCACTGCTGATTGGAGTTGGGTGGAGACGCTGTAGATCATTGTCGAAATCCAGGGGAGGACTAATAGGAGTCTTATTTAGTCTAGGGGTATTCTCACCAGTGTAAGCTGTAATAGGGAAAAAGGATTCATCAGGAGCTGGAGGGGGCCTATATGCTTTATCTTGGGCTCTGCGAGTCTCTTCTCTTTTTCCTAGTTTTTGTAGTTCTATGAAACTCCTAAACTGGTCTCGATAAATCCGTTGTCGATAACTAGGGTGTAGATTCCTATATGCTTTATTCAATTGTTCTTCAACGGTCATCGGTGGTCGAATTTGGTCTATTAGGTCTCGTAGTTTAGAGAGATATGTGCTAACATCTTCGTGAGAACCTTGTGTTCGCCTTTCTAACTCCACCTTCAGATGTTTCTGAACATTTTCCATGCAGAACTGCAAATGAAAAGCATCTGTAAAATCTTCGAACGTACGCCAGTTTTTATTTTCCCTCCTAAACCATTGATAGGATTCCTCATCTAGTACAGCTGGCAGCGCCCAGATAATCGTGTCCACGGTCAATCCATAAGCTGCTCGACACCCTTGTAAATTATTGAGAAAGGACTCCAGGTCCTTTTTCTTATCTCCTTTAAAGGAGACGTGCCAGTTGGCTAAAATTTGGTTTGTCTGCTTCTCCTTGTAAAATATGGAGGCATCCATCGTCGATCGATATGGATCGGTGTATACTGGGATTGCAGGTTGCCCGAAGATAGGTGGTTGAGACTGGGGTATTGCTGATTCCGATGGGTAAAAGGGTGGGGGTAATGTTCGATTCGGTTCTCCGTAATATTTCGTAGTAGTGGTCGCAGGGATTGTATTGTTTAACATCATAAGGTTAGGGAAACTCGATGTACTTATTGAGAGAGGGCATGTGCTAGTGCTAAGAGTAGTGGTCACGATGGGGGTAGTACAAGGAGTAGTAATCGACGGTGAATTTCTTTGACTGGTGGGTAAATTGGGGGGATATCGACTCTTCTTGCGACAACGTGGAATTACTCGCTGGTAGTGTGTTGCATCCTAGTCGCGAGTCTTCTACCATATCTTCATCTTCTGGCAGCCACTCGGCTACCATATCTCCTAAATGACGCCTTATTTCATATCGGAAAATACGGTTCTTATACTCATTCATAGTTCCGTTTTGACTAAGACCCCAATTACTATAAGCATTTGCTTGAGCCATGGACATTTTTTCCACCATGAGAGCTATTTCGCTCTCAACCCGTGAGGGATCAGTCCGACATAATTCATCCGGGAGTAAAAGGGTTCCATATCTAATTGTCGGTCGACCATAATACAAAATTAAAGGTTATAATACTAAACAAAGGGTACATAAAAGAACTATCGCTAATCTATCCTTATTTAACTAATAATCTGTGCTAAAATGAGATCCTGTCTCAGAAGGTTAGATAACTCTCTCTGTAATTTAGTTTTAGCTCTAGGTTGAAATTAAATAACGGAATTTATTAAATATTATTTACGTTAAAAGAAAGGTTTATACGTTTAGATATACAAGCAGATTTTATATTAACTAAAAAAATTATTAGCAAATTTAATAAAATACTACCAGACCAGTTTGCTTAAAATGGCGTCGCTTGAGGGAATAATGCTAAATTTGTAAGGTGCTGGAAGGTATGAGATGCAAGGGTATTAACACAATTAAACTAACATAGGCAAATATACATGAATATGATATGATATGATGTCACACTACGTAGTCGTGAAATACTTGCTCTAACTTACAAAAACTACTTAGTTTTGTCGGTAAGATTAGACTTACAATAATAAAACCTAACAAAAAAATTCTATTTACTATTACAAAAAAAAATCAGCAGATTAAAATTTTCTTGCTATATGAAAAAAAAATCTTTATTATTAATATCAAAACAATTCAAATAGATAGCACAAAAAAAATTTAATCTAAGGTCAGCTTTGCATAGCACAGTCAAAGGAACAGTTTGTTCTCTGGCTGCGCGGCACGACTACGTATTGTGAGACAGAGATAGCTAAATATGCTGTGGTATTAGTCGGCGTGCGACAAAGCTAAAACCATATGAAGCTGTTTAGGATATCGACAAGCTATACAATATTTAGGCTGAAATGAATATTACAATCAGAGAAAAAAAAAGAGAATTTAACTATTGTTTTTAGCATTGTGTAGTGGCGATGAGAACGATTTGTTCCCTCGCTCACGCTATACACACAATATATATATATATATATATATATATATATATATATATATATATATATATATATATATATATACGAAAGCAATTATGCTCGCCGCAAGCGAAAAGAGAGAGAAGAAAAAATTCTATATACATATATATATATATATATATATATATGTAAAAGAATATTTTCAAGCAAAATAAAGAATATGCTAAAATTTTTGAAAAATAAATTTATATGGACAAAATTTTATTCTTTATTAAGTAAAGGAAAATTTGCTGCAAAGAGAGGCATAAAAACTTTACCATACCAAGTGACAGCAAAGCAAAAAAAATATGGCTGCCAGAGCGTCCTCCTTCAGCTCGCTTCGTGTGTGCGTAGCAAAAATGGCGACCACGTGGCGAAGCTTACGAATTCGAAAAGCAAAAAAAAATTATCGCACTGGCACAGTTCTATGTATTTTTTTCAGTTCTTTTTCTTTCTTACACAGTTTATTTTATTTTGTTTCACTTCGCACTAACACCGCAAAAAAAAAATCACTTCGATCCCGAGTTTTTCGCAAAAGATTTTCATTCAAATTTTTGCCGGCTCCACGTTGGCACGCCAATTGTAACGGCCATGGGGATCAGGTAACCGTACAAGATTAGCTAAATGTATAGCTAGAGGTATGATTGGTTCTCACACTAAAATATTCACATAGAACAGAAAAAAAAAAATAATCAGCTGAAATATAAGAAATTTATACATTTTATTAAATTACAAACACTAGCTATACACTAAAAAGGGCGCCAGTCGCGTTAACGGACGCGACTCCGTACATTATTTTAATTGTGCTACTATTAAAACAACGCGGCGAAAAGAGAGCCAACGATGCGCTTGATCAATTTATATGGGGTATCTTACTTGAAAGCTACATACACTGAAAAAAAGAAATGTTAAATTCAAAGAAATATATTTTGTAAAAATGAAAATGTTTAAATCAAACAACTGATTGCTTGAAACAAACAAGACATATTTGAAATCGGTGAATATTTTTTTGAAAACAAAAAATAATTTATTTGAAAGATAAATTTATTGTTTCAAAGAAAGTTTATTTAATTCTAAAAATGCATTTTTTAAAATAAAAAAATGGGATTTTTAAATTAAATAAAAATATTTTAAAACAATTCAAAAATATCTTTAAATAAATATTTATTTAAATTAAAAAAATTATCTTTTGAATTTAAACATTTTTTTATTAATTCATTAGAAAACTTATTTAATCAATCGTTTGCTTGATCCAAATAAATATTTACTTAGATCAAGCATACTAAATTTAATTTTAAAAAATCTTTAATTAAATTAAAAGAATGATTTATTATAGCTATCCCTGTTAAAAAAAAACAGGTGATAAATCACCTGATTTATCAGGTGATTTATCATGCCAAAACATCACGTAACGATTTTTTTGGGTTTTACACTTTCAAACCATGCTTAGTCAATTATAAACAATTTTTGAAAATTTTTGAAAATTTTGAACTTAAAAAATTTTTTAGATAATTTGGTCTTAGAAAAAATGTTGACTAATTTTACAAAAAAATTTCTAAGTTTGAAAATTTCAAAAATTTTTAAAAATTGTTTTAAATCGAATAAGCATTGCTTGGAACGTCTAAAAACGCAAAATATCGGTACATGATGTTTTGGCATGATAAATCACCTGAGAAATCAGGTGATTTGTCACCTGATTTTTTTCACCAGGGATAACTTAGTATGTTAAAAATTTAAAAAAATAGTTATTCAAAAGAATAAAGGCGTGTTCCAAACAAACAAATACTTTTTTAAATCAATATTTCTCCAATCCAAAAAAAATAATTTTCTTATCTTAAAGAAATAATTTTTCGTTTCAAAGATTTTGGTGATTTAATCAAGTATTCAATTCTTTGGCTTAGTAGTAAAAAAGTAAAGTTATGAAGTCTTTAAATTGATCAAATAAATCTTTGTTTCAAACATATAAATCATTGTTTTATACAATCATAATTGACTGTTAAGGAAATTATTTGCTTGATTAAAAGAAATTATAAAGGCGGATTTCGAGACAGTATTTTTTCAAAACAAAACATTGATTGACAAAGTTAATCAAATGATTTTTTTGTTTTAAAGAATTCGGTAATATCATCAAGCATTCAATTCTTTGATTTAAGACTAAGAGAGTAGACATACGAATTTTTTAAATTTATAAAATGAATCTTTATTTCAAATTAATAATTATTTGTTCTATACAATCATACTTTACTGTAAAAGAAATTATTTGTTTGATCCAAAGAAATTATTGGAAAATTTGAAAAAACTATTTTTTAAAAACAAAACATCGATTAACAGATTTAAAAAAATGGTGTGTTTGTTTTAAAGAATTTGGTATTATAATCAAGCATTCGATGCTTCGATTTAGGAGTAGAGTAAACATGCGAATTCATTGAATTGATCAAATGAATCTTTGTTTCAAATAAATAATTATTTGTTTTATGCAATCATATTTGACTGTAAAAGAAATAATTTGATTGATTCCAAGAAATAATTAAGGAGAATATGAAAACAGTATTTTTTCAGAACAAAACATTGATTTACAGATATAAAAAAGTTGTTTTTTTGTTTTAAAGAATTTGGTAATATAATCAAGCATTTGATTTTTTGATTTAGAAGTAAGAAAGTAATCATACGAATTCTTTGATTCGATCGAAAGAATCTTTGTTTCAAATAAATAATTATTTGATTTATAAAACTATAATTGCCCGTGAAAGAAATTATTTGTTTGAGTCAAAGAAATTATTAAGGAGAATTGGAAAACAGTATTTCTTCAAAACCAAACATTGATTTACAGATTGAAAACAATGGTTTTTTGTTTTGAAGAAATTGGTAATATAATCAAGCATTTAATTTTTTTATTTAGGAGTAGGAAATTAAACATACAGATTCTTTGAATTTATAAAATGAAGCTTTCTTTTAAAAAAATTATTATTTGTTTTAATCAATCATACTTGACTGTAAAAGAAACGGTTTGTTTAATTCAAAGAAATCATTATTGATAATTTCAAAACAGTATATTTTCAAAACGCAAATTTAATTGACAGTATCTAAAAAATTGATTTTTTTGTTTTATAGAATTCGGTTATATAATCACGTATTCGATTCTTTGATTCTGTAGAAAGAAAGTAAACATACGGATTCTTTAAATTAATCAAATAAATCTTTGTTTTAAATAAATAATTAATTGTTTTATACAACTATACTTGACTGTTATTAAAATTATTTGTTTGATTCAAAGAAATTATTAAAGAGAATTTAAAAACAGTATTTTTCAAAACAAAATATTGATTGACAGTATCAAAACAATGATTTTTTTGTTAAAAAAAATTTGGTTATGTAATCAAGCATTCGACTTTTTAATTCAGTAGTAAGAGAGTAAACATACGAATTCCTTGAATCAATCAAATGAACTTTTGTTTCAAACAAATAATTATTTGTTTTTACAACTTTATGTGACCGTTAATAATATTATTTGTTTGATTCAAAGAAATTATCAAGAGGAATTCAAAAAAAAGTATTTTTCAAAACAAAATATTGATTGACAGTATCAAAACAATGATTTTTTTGTTTTAAAAAATTTGGTTATATAATCAAGCATTCGATTTTATAATTCAGTAGTAAGAGAGTATACATACGAATTCTTTGAATCAATCAAATGAACTTTTGTTTCAAACAAATAATTATTTGTTTTTACAACTTTATGTGACCGTTAATAAAATTATTTGTTTGATTTAAAGAAATTATCAAGAGGAATTTAAAAAAAGTAATCTTTAAAACAAAATATTGATTGACAGTATCAAAACAATGATTTTTTTGTTTTAAAAAATTTGGTTATATAATCAAGCATTCGATTTTTTAATTCAGTAGTAAGAGAGTAAACATACGAATTCTTTGAATCAATCGAATGAACTTTTGTTTCAAACAAATAATTATTTGTTTTTACAACTTTATTTGACCGTTAAAAAAATTATTTGTTTGATTTAAAGAAATTATCAAGAGGAATTTGAAAAAGTATTTGTTTTAAACGAAATATTGTTTGACAAATTAAAAATAATGGTTTTTTTGTTTTAAAGAATTTAGTTATATAATCAAGCATTCTATTTTTTAATTCAGTAATAAGAGAGTAAACATACGAATTCTTTGAATCAATCAAATGAACCTTTGTTTTAAATAAATAATTAATTGTTTTATACAACTATACTTGACCGTTAAAAAAATTATTTGTTTCATTTAGAGAAATTATTAAAGAGAATTTAAAAATAGTATTTTTTTAAAACAAAATATTGATTGACAGTATCAAAACAATGATTTTTTTGTTTTAAAGAATTTAGTTATATAATCAAGCATTCTACTTTTTAATTCAGTAGTAAGAGAGTAAACATACGAATTCTTTGAATCAATCAAATGAACCTTTGTTTTAAATAAATAATTAATTGTTTTATACAACTATACTTGACCGTTAAAAAAATTATTTGTTTCATTTAGAGAAATTATTAAAGAGAATTTAAAAACAGTATTTTTTTAAAACAAAATATTGATTGACAGTATCAAAACAATGATTTTTTTGTTTTAAAGAATTTAGTTATATAATCAAGCATTCTACTTTTTAATTCAGTAGTAAGAGAGTAAACATACGAATTCTTTGAATCAATCAAATGAACCTTTGTTTTAAATAAATAATTAATTGTTTTATACAACTATACTTGACCGTTAAAAAAATTATTTGTTTCATTTAGAGAAATTATTAAAGAGAATTTAAAAACAGTATTTTTTTAAAACAAAATATTGATTGACAGTATCAAAACAATGATTTTTTTGTTTTAAAAAATTTAGTTACATAATCAAGCATTCGACTTTTTAATTCAGTAGTAAGAGAGTAAACATACGAATTCTTTGAATCAATCAAATGAACCTTTGTTTCAAACCAATAATTATTTGTTTTAGAAAACGATATTTTACCGTTAAAGAAATTATTTGTTTGATTCAAAGAAATCATTAAGAAGAATTTGAAAACAGTATTTTTTTAAAGCGAAATATTATTTGACAGATTAAAAAAAATGTTTTTTTTGTTTCAATGAATGTGATAATATAATCAAGGATTCGATTCTTTGATTTAGAAATTAGAGAGTAGACATACGAATTTGTTGATTTCATAAAATAAATCTTTGTTTTAAGTTAATAATTATTTGTTTCATACAACTACACTTGACCGTTGAAGAAATTATTTGTTTGATTTTTAAAGAAATCATTAAGGAAAATTTGAAAACAGTATTTTTTGAAACCAAATATTGATTGACATATTTAAAAAAATGGTTTTGTAGTTTCAAAGAATTTTGTTATATAATTAAGCTTTTGATCCTCTGATTCAGTAGTAGAAGAGTAAACATACGAATTATCTGAATAGATCAAATGAATCTTTGTTTTGAATAAATAATTATTTGTTTTATGCAGTCATACTTGCCTGTACAAGAAATTATTTGTTTGATACAAAGAAATTTGTAAGAAGAATTTTAAAACAGTATTGTTTCAAAACAAAACATTGAGAGATACAAAAAAATGTTTTTTTTTTAATTTTAAAGAATATGGTAATATAATTAAGCATTCAATTACTTAAATACTAGTAAAATAGTAAAGATACTAATATTTTGAATTGATTAAATAAATCTTGGTTTCAAATAAATGATTCTTCGTTTTATACAATCGTACCCGTCTGTTGAAGAAATTATTTGTTTGATTCAAAAAAATTATTTCGGCATAAAGCTTTAAATTTCGTCCGCTTGGTGGAAACCCTTTTTTTTCTAAACTCGCAAGTGCAGAGAAGCCTCCTCAGTTCATATATAAGAAAATTGTAAAGTCAAACCTATTAACGTAACGCACTGCGAGCGATTGCGATTCTCGAAACGTCGATAGGGAAACATTGATAAGTTAAGATTAGCGAGCGATAACTTTAATTATATGTATTATTTGTATTTAAAATAAAAAATTTATGCTGTATAAGAATAAGCGAATATATATGAAATTATAAAGTTTCTTCTGAATATATATATATATATATATATATATATATATATATATTCATAATCTGAAAATAATTAGTATTATAAATAATACAGGTTAAAAAAAATAACAAATCCACAATCATCAATTATTTAAAACAAACAAATTTTTGAAAAATTTATTATAGTTTCAAAGAAATATTTTTTGAAACAAAAATATATTTATTAAAAGCAAACATTTGTGTGTTTCTTATGAACAATTGAAAAAAAAATTTGTGAATTACAAAGAAATATTTATTTCTTTTGAGTAAATGAGTTATTCAAAGAAAAAAATATTTCTTACAAATAAACACATATTTATTAAAAATAATTATCTATTTGTTTCTTTCTTACAGATTTTTTAAGAAATGAGTCTTTTTTTTTTAAATATATATTTCTTTTAAGTAAATAATTTTTTAAAGTAAAAAAATATTTCTTACAAGCAAACAAGTATTTATTATAAAGAAACATCTATTTGTTTCTTTCCGACAGATTTTTGAAAAAATGAGTCTTATTTAAAAAAAATATATGTTTCTTTTAAGTAAATGTTTTTTGTAAGTAAACAAATATTTGTTACAAACAAACAAGTATTTATTAAAAAGAAACAACTATTTGTTTCTTTCCGACAGATTTTTAAAGAAATGAGTCTTAGATTCGAAAAAATATTTTTGTTCTTAAATAAATGTTTTTTTTAAAGGAATAAATATTTCTTACAAACAAACACATATTTATTAAAAATAACATCAATTTGTTTGTATCCGACAGAATTATAAACAAATTATTTTAAATTTAAAGAAATGTTTTTTCTAATTAAAAATTTAGATTTTTTAGATTAAATATTTCGTTTTTTACATCTAAGAAATATGTTTTTAATTTAAAAAAATTCACTTCTTTGTTTTAAAGAAATCGTGTGTTTGGCACTATTGAAACACACCATTCCTTTGAAACAAAGGAATTTTCTTTCATTTTATCAAATTTTTTTTTCAGTGAAGGAATGAGCATCTCAAGATGGATGCTTTTCCTTCTTCATGCGGCACGCTATACGCGTCACCTTATACTCTTGCCTTTTCCGTCTATTTGACTGCTAGAGTCAGGCTATGCGTAGACTAGGCACATTGGTTAAGCTTTACTGTATATTAACAGCAGGCCGGAGTAGAACCTGATACCGACCGAGTAACAATTGAGTTATTTGTTATTTACTCAAGTATTAATCGGTGTATCTTCAAAATAAAGGTTGATAGCAATAGATATTATTATTATAAATATCTATGCACAAGAAAAAAAAATCTACCGATTTGTTTTTGAGAAAAGTAAGGAACGCCGAAATAAAAGATTATGTTTATAATATTTTCGCTTTCCTTACTTTTCTCAAAAACAGAGCGATAGATTTTTTTTTGTGCATAAATATTTGTAATAATAATATCTATTGCGCTTAACCTTCAATTTGCAGATACACCGATCAATACTTGAGTAAATAACAAAAATGCCAATTAGACAAGGACAGCGAATCCGGCCTGCTCTTAATGGTTTCGTGATGTGCTGTGCACGCGGGTATAGTTAGTGGCTTGGGGTTGGCTTTAGCTTGACCAGCGTTGTCTCTCTCTTAACCATGCGCGAATTTAAGGTCTTCCTTCTGCTGCATATACTATCGTATTATAAAAGCGGGGGTTAAGTAACATGGCAATTTCGCCATGTTACAGTTTATTACACATACAATATTAGGCTAACAAGGAGAGGTCCCCACCTCCGAGAAACGGATTCGGCTGAAACTGCAGGACATGATTTTTTAATGGAAAAAAAATGAACCTGTGTTTTTTCATTTCGTCGAATAGACCCCCTAGACAAGGATATAGATATTTTTTTCGAAAATATAGTAAAAAGGAGCCTTTATAAGAACTTGAATATTCAAACAACTAAGACTCTCACAAAAAATACATAAATAATGAAATTAAGTTCAAATTAAATGCTTTAGTTTAAGCTCTGTTGCATTGAAAAAGCTTTCGTGGTTCAAAAGTTATGCTTTATTGAAAATTACTACATATTTATTAATTTTTTAAGCATATAAAAAGTCATCAATTTTCTACGCTATTTCATTAGCATATTTTAATTACCTGTAAATTTTGAACCATTAAAGCTTTTTTAATGCAACAAAGTTTAAATCAAATCATTTGATTCGCATTTCATTTCATTTTCCATGTATTTTTTTGTAAGAATCTTAATTATTTGGATATTCAAGTTCTTATAAAGGCTCCTTTTTACTATATTTTCGAAAAAATGTCTATATTTTTGTCTAGGAGGCCTATTCGACGTAAAGAAAAAACACGGGCTCATTTTTTTCATCAAAAAATCACATCCTGCAGTTTTAGCCGAATCTGTTTCCCGGAGGTGGGGACCTCTCCTTGTAAGTTTAAATATATCATATATGGAATGTCATGTAACTCTGTTCGATTACATGTATATACATATATATCGCTACGGACTTTTGAGGATTGCGACGTTGCCAAATCTAAAAATAACCGCTGTGATAGTACCGTCCTTCTTTTAATATCCCGCACACTCGGCGGGTGTGTGGCAGTTTCTATTGTTATCCCACTCTTTTCTTCCCGCCAATATTTTCTATTTCAAAAATCCTTAAAGTTTCACGGAACTTTAAGGATTTTGAAATTGAACATGCGATTCCCTATGTACGGTAACTCTGTTGACTCCTCAGAAGTCCAGTTTTAAAAAAATATGATCAACTTCACCGATTTTCAATAAAGAGCAAATATATGTAGTTTAATATTTGAAATAAAAGTAGCAAAAACAACAAGAAAAAATAAATTTTAAACATAGATTTACTTTATACTAAAAATCAGTGAAACTAAATAATATAAAGTAATGGAATAGAACCAGGAACATTAAAACAAATAGAAAACTTAAGCTTTGTTTCCCTGAATATTTCACTTTAAATAGTATATTTTTCGCCTAGGGAAAAAAGTAAAGAATGTCCTTTATCGTATGTAACTTGTAAGGCACAATTCACAAAAGTCGAAAATTAAGTTCGTGTAACGTCGGGCAACTTTGCCGACTTCCTTTGAACGAAAAAATTCATATTTATTAATATATTTTCACGCAAATTTCTTTTTTAAATTACTCTCAATATGTTATTCTATAACACCAACACTTTATTTTTCTGATAATTATTTTTAAATCATTATTTTTCAATTTCATATTTTACCAAAAGATTATTATTTTGTCCGATCTGTATATGTTTCAGTGTGAACTCATTTTCTTTTGAAAAAAGTAATTATTGCACCTTTTAAATAAAATAAAGTAAAATATTTCAGCTGTGCAAACAATCGTTAAGAGATATTCCAATTTTGAGTACCTGAAAATATTATATAAGACTTCACACTTCACATGTGAGGATATCTCTGGAACTGTTTAATTTTGAGAGGTCGACCTAACAACAATTGAAAAGTCTATAATACAAGTTTCTGGAGTGGTACACACTTCAATAAGGAATTAAATTACTCGTTTCGTGTAGTAGAATATGTAATTAAATTTTGATATCGATTGGAAAATTGGTACTTACGGTACATAATTTTATACGTCAAAAATGATACTTTTTTTTATATTTTTCTACGTGTGTTTCTTGAGCTATAAAAAAAGCACCATTCTTTCGATCATTCTCAAATTTTCTGAGCATAATGAATATGATAAAAGCAACAATTTAAGCCTACTCTGGTACATGTGCCTCTCTTTAGGTAGCTGTTTGACTATTTTTAATGTAAGTGTAATTTTACTTACATTAAAAATAGTCAAACAGCTACCTAAAATTTGTATGGAAATTATTTCTCACTGCCAAAAGAAGAAAAACTTTTAAAACTGATTTTCTTAGCGCACTTTTGATTTTAAAGCATTCAAAAAATATTTTTTTCATTCTTATTTTTCATTTTTTTTCTATTTTACGGAAACCATTCGATAGAGTTGCTCCGAAATTTGTATGCAAGTTATTCGCTACGGTTTGGAGAAAACAAGCTTTGAAGAACTAATTTCCTCGGTGCAGTTTTAATTTTAGAGTATTTTGAAAATTATCAAAAAACTTTTCATTTTTTATTCATCTTCTATTTAACGTACAGCATACTATAATTTTCTTCAAAATTTATATACAATCAATTTGCTATTGTCTGAAGAAAATAAACTTTTGAAAACTAATTTTTTCAGAGTGGTTACAATTTTAGAGAATTTTAAAGATATAAAAAAAAATTTCGATCTTTCTTTTTTAGGTCTTTTTATTTTACGTAAAGTACTCAATAGATTTGTTCTAAAATTTGCAGAGTAAAGATTTGCGACTGCTAAGAGAAGGAAAATTTTCAAAAACTGAT
>JAFFSR010000399.1:372500-610000 GCA_017163975.1 Anastatus disparis | reverse complement strand
TCAAGAAACTCCCGGCAATCTGTTTGCAGATTTTTATTGTCACACTTACTCAAATCAAAGGCAAAAAAAAAAATTGTTATTATTATTATTATTATTATTTTTATTATTATTATTATTAACCATACCCTTGCCCGATCGTTCGTGTACATAGATGAAGATAATAATAAAGTTGACCCCTATATGACTTTGGAAGGGTCAACCGCACCCCACACATAATACCCTATATGAACGTAGAATTTTTTGCTCTTTTCGAATCCGGAATCAATAATGGGGGTTCCAATCCAAAAAATCACTTTGACCTCTAAATCACCTTGAAAATAAATCTCAAGGTCAAAATTGATTTCATAGAAAGATATTATTGTCCCTATTGTCCCGAATAACTTTCGTCCAAACAATTTTTTTATACAACGCCAACTGTCGGAAATATTACAGTGGTTTCTTTAAAATGGGACACCCTGTATAGTCTAACTCCTTATATCAATTCTGGGTAAGGTCTATTATATGAGTTCTATAATTACGGTTGTAACCAGAAAACAAAAAAGGATAGACACAATCCCCTCTATTCTAGGCTGCCTTTATAGTACATAAAAAAGAGAAAGATAGATAGATAATTATTTATTGCTGCTCATTATATTGTACAAATTATCAAGAATATAAACAAATTGGATATAAAAATTAGATTATAATGTGTATTACAAACAGTGCGTAAATATATATATATATATATATATATATATATATATATATATATATATATATATATATATATATATATATATATATATATAGATTTAGAGTGAACCAAACCTTGAGATTTTTTTAACAAATCGTGTGCCACCTAGTTCATTTTTTTAATGAAAAAATTAAAAAACGAATTGAAAGAGTATGAAATTATGGTATGCTTAGATTTTTCAGAGAATTGTGCTTTCGTTGCTCAAAACGCTTCACCTGGATCTCACTGGAATAAAGTTCAGGCGACAGTATTTGTTATGTGAAACATAATAAATTATATTTATTATGTGAAATATACTAAATTATATTTATTATGTGAAACATACTAAATTATATTTATTATGTGAATCATACTAAATTATCAGGCAAAGCATTTTTAGTAATTTTAAATAATTTAACTCATGATACTGTAGCAGTTTATACTTATCAGCAACTACTGATTCTTTATTTAAAAGAAAATTTCAAAGAATTGATAAATATCCACTATTTTACTGACGGAGCCCCTCAGCAGTTCAAGAATTTTAAAAATATTTCAAATCCTTATCATCTGAGTGATGATTTTGGAATATCAGCAGAATGGAATTTTTTCCAAGTGCATATGGTAAAGGTGTATGTGACGAAGTAGGTTATTCTATTAAAAGAGCTGAAGCTGAAGCATGCCTCACACTTCCAACAATGCAACAAATTTTGGATGCAGTCACACTGTACGAGTGGTTGAAAAATAAAGGAAATTATACAAATGCTGATTTTTCTTACTCGCTAGAATCAGATTATAATAAAAATTTTAATAAACTGCAAAATCTTTTTAAAAACAAAAACAGGGTGAAAAACTTACAAAAGCAACATTTCATTTGTCCAATGGAAAACGGCTATGTGAAATGCAAATTATTTTCTAGTTCTATAGACTCCATTGAAGTAAACATAATTAATTAATTATTATATCTATGTTTTTACAGTTTTTTATATTGATATTAAATTTTCAAATATACTGTAAATAAAGAATTCAATAATCTTGTCTATATTTTAATTATAACATGCAAATTGTTTCTGAATTTATTTAATTTTTTATGATGTAGACAATATTTATTCAATATAATTACACTCATATTGTTCATTAAAGATTTTATTTTCATCTTTAACTGTATGATTCTTTCAAGGAGAGTACCTTACCTAAGTAGTTCTTGTATTGGATATAAGACTATGGAAACGATTATTCAGATAAGTTTTTATTTTATTTCATGTTCACAAATTAACAGATTTTTTTTAGAATAATAAGACTGATTCTTTGTAATAACTTTTTCTCAGTTAAGAAGGGGCCGAACTATCTGTCTTTGTCTAATAGCGTTTTTCATCATTTATGTAAACACTATACGGTATAACAAGAAAAAAATAGCAGCCCCCGCTAGATATTAGTATAATAAGTAAATTTTGTAATAACAACCAAATTTTTTCACTGCGTAGTTTTTGAATAATTAGAGACCTACCAAAAAAAGATAGGTTATATTCTAGATTGCTAGTAGGTCTCTAATAAGTCAAAAACTATGCGGTAAAAAATTTGGTTCTTATTACAAAATTGACTAATTATTCTAATATCTATCGGGGGCTGCTATTTTTTTCTTGTTATACCGGATAGTGTTTACATAAATGATGAAAAACGCTATTAGACAAAGACAGATAGTTTGGCCCCTTCATAAAGGTTATAATTAGTATAAGTTCAGGGAAAACAAACATTTTTTTTATAACAGTGCAGGTGAATGATATTATAATATGGATGTATATAACAGGTAAATGATAATATTCTTTTATAGATTTAGCGGATGATAGACACTGACTTGAATTTTATATACTTATTAATTTTAATTTTACTATAACACACACTGTTATTAATACACTAATTGTTAATATAATTAAATTTCATTGAATGAGATTTGTTAAGATTAAAGTATCCACTGATGTATATTATTAAGTTTAGTTTCGGAAAATGATTAATTCTAATTCTTGTTATATTTTTTGAATGTATCTGATTATTTTTATATTAATATTAAACATTCTTCTTCTATGGAAATTGGTTATAGTCACCCTGGTGATAAAATCAGGTGATTTTTCACCTAATTATTTATAATAGGGCAGTGATATATAACTGAACTTATGTCTCTTTATATCTCAGTACGTCGAAGATCAGTATAAGGCAATTTGTGAATCAACACCCTAGTGGATGAAATCAGTTGGACTTAAATTGAATAATGATTAACAATGTTTTCATGAATTTACACAAAAAGTTCTAACATATAAGTAGAAGTGCATTATTAGTTTTGCATCTTGTAACTAATACATCTAAAAAAAAGGTATAGGCATATAAATTTTGTATTCAGTGCATGAGAAATTGAATTTAAATATTGGTAAGCTAGGAATTTGAGTTACTTTTACTGTAAAAATGCAATAACAAATGTGATGAATTATCAGTATAAAGTGGGTCGTGTCTTATTATCTTTTGGGCTGTTAACATTATTCAATATGTAAAATTATTTCTTGACTGAAAATTAAATTAGTTATTCTTTGAAGTGCTATTGTATCTTGAGATGGATTATGTTTAAATTATAAGAGAAATCAAGCAAAAATAATTTTCCAAATCTTTTCAGTCAAATAAACAAAGGATATTTTAGTTACCAACCATAATTTTCAAGAAATTTAATGAAATTCAATTTTTTTCTAACAAAAAAAAACCATTCTTAATTTTATAAGAAAAGAATTTTACATATAGTTCCCTAAATATATTTTAATATTTGTGAAGTATACAACTATTTCTATGAATGCTTGCGAAGGGACATCTGCAACCGATGAGTACAAGTTAACATTAAAATAAGTAAATATAGCTAAAAATCACAATTTTCATTATTTAAAAGAGATCGCCGTTTTGCACCACTCTGAAATTTATAGGCTGTATTTATTCATGGGGATATCCACACAACTTTTAATTCTCTAGTAACAGGTCATATTACAGCTGTTACTGGGTTATGGCATGATGCACATTATTTAAACTAAGTTCAAATCTTTTGTGCTATCCTGTAACTCTATTTCTAGTGTATTTTGAAAATGTGCCACAAACGGCGCAGCAGATAATTCTATAAAAAGTAAATTTACACATAAGATAAATTACGGTAATTTTTTATGCGTGAAAATGAATGTTTTATAGAAATATCTACTGCGCCGTTTGTGGCACATTTACAAAATACATCAGAAATAGAGTTACAGGATAGCACAAAAGATTTGAACCTAGTTTAAAGAATGTGCATCATGCGGTAACCCAGTAACAGCTGTAATATGACCTGTTACTAGAGAATTAGAAGTTGTGTGGGTATCCTCACATGTGTTACCTACTTTGATGATTTTTTTGGACATGGTTCGAAACCTTGAAAAGTAATATTTCAATGTTTTAAATGACTTTAGCTCAGCGAATGGCTACATTAGCATTTTTAAATCAATTTTTTCTCAAAATTTAGAATATTTTGAAGAAAAAAGTTCTTTAGTAATAAATTTCTAAAACGTTACTTAACTGAGTAATTTGAGCTTAAAATTAGTCAAAAATGTCAAAAATATAGTTTTTTTCCAACTTTGAAGCTTTGTAGCTCTAAAAATATGTACTAAAGGAATCTGAAAAAATTCTGAGTGGTTCATAATATGGAAAGAAACCATTTTACCAATTTTAAACGAAAAAAAATGTTGTCCTCTGATTTCACAGAGAATGGGCGATATATATATTGTAACTTGTAAGTAAGTAGCAGCAAAACAACAAAAGAATTAAACTGAAAATAAAGGTCCATCCTCAAGAGACAGGAAATATGAAAAACCAAATGATTTGAAATGAGATAGTGAAGGTGAGACTCTGAGTATCGCAGGAAGATCGTTCGATAGACGCGAGAACGTTACCAAAAACGATCTATGATAATATTCTATGACAGCAAAAGGTATAATTGAAGGCCTTACATCGCCTCTCAGCAGAGTATAAATAAGGCGGTGAGCACGAAGAAAAAACCGGAAAATAACGTTTTCTAACTACAGTGGACAACTAGTCAAGAGAAGACCTATAAGCAGAGATGCGCTTGCGCCTACCTACACCAAAGATGTAACGCACACCAAAGTTGATGACTCTATGCAGTCTAAGTTCAAGCTTAGCAGAAAGGTCAGAATAGACAAGACAACAGTAGTCCACGAGAGGAAACAGCAGTGTTTGAATGAGGTGCTTACGGAGAGCCAGAGTAGTGCTTTTCCTAAAGAAATTGAGCCTGTAAGGTAAAGAAAAGGACTTTTTACAAACGTTTGCAGCCTGCTCTTTCCAGTTCAGCTTACGATTAAGCCAAACACCTAAACTATGGACAGAGGATTGGAACGTAATAATGTTCCCATTAATTGAAACTCCAGTTACTGTCAATGTATAAACGACATAATAAGGGTCCCATAAGTGGAAAAGCAGTACGTAAAAAAAATATCGCGTAAAATTTCGCTTGTAAGCCCATGAGATATTGTTATTAACTCAATATTTCAACTGATTGGACGTTTAATAATTAGTTTACGAGAGTAAATATATATCTAAATATATTTTTTGCAAAAATCAAATAGATCAAAAATTAAAGTACTGTATGATAAAAAGCAATGTCTGATAATAAATTATCGCAACAGGTGAAATAACGTTTATTTATTTATTCTTGCAAAAATATTTACGGTATAAAACTAAAAATGTAGTAGTTTTTAAGAATATAGGTCAAAATAAAAAAAATGCTTATACAGATTCGATACTTAAAAATTTAAAAAAGTTTAAAGTGGTTGAAGCTCTGCTTCTATGATATCTACAGACTTTTAATAGAGCTTGAATTCAAGGTTTTGATATTAATTTCGATTTTTCGTAATATATGAAAGGTTTTATATCACCAAATTGGATCAGTTCAAATAAGTGTATCAACTTATTTAAAATGAAGAATACTGCATTTTCGATGATCTAGATGAGGGTGTCAAAGGTCCGGGCCAAGAAATTTTCTATGAAGGAATTGTTGTACATGCATATAACTACTTTCAAATAAATTTTTGTGAAAATTTAAGTTTGTAAAAAAAAGTTATGGACCCTCAAAAATGGCCAAAATCGCGATTTTCACAAAATGCTTATTTTTCAAATGATTATATCTTGGCTTTCTTCGCACCAATTTCAATTTAGCAGGACTCATTTGAAAGATTTAAAAATATCTTTTAAAAAAGACTTATAAAAAGTGTTTCCGTTCATTTGTTCGGTTTGAGCAGAGATTTGAAAATGGACAAATTTTTTAAAATTTCTTTTGTTGAAATTTGGTTACTATAAATGGAGATAATTATTTAAAAATATGAAAAAATCATAAAATATACAAGACATTATTACAAAAAAATATATTTTTTGGGCCTTATATTTTTTTGTGCGCTACATTTTTTTGAGCCCAATATTTTTTTGGTCTATATTTTTTTGGGCTTTATATTTTTTTGGGCCTAATATTTTCTTGCTCCCTATATTTTTTGGGCCCAATTTTTTTTCGGTCACTATATTTTTTTGGACTTTATGTTTTTGGGTCTTATATTTTTTCAATTCTTATATATTCTTGGGCTCTATATTTTTTGAGCCCAATATTATTTTGAATCTTATATTTCTTTGGGCCCAATAGTTTTTAGGGCCAAATATTTTTTTTAATTTATATTTTCTTGGGTTCTATAATTTTTTTGAGTCCTATATTTAATTAAGCTCTATATTTTCTGGGTCTTGTATTTTTTTGGGCCCAATATTTTTTTGGTCTCTATATTTTTTCGTGCTTTATATTTTTCTGGGTCTTATATTTTCTTGGGCCCTATTTTTCTTTGGGCCCAGTATTTTTTTGGGCCTAATATTTTTTTGTTCTCTATATATTTTAGGCTTTATATTTTTTCGAGACTTATATTTATTTGGGCCCGATATTTTTTTGAGCTTTCTATTTTCTTGGGCTCTATATTTTTGGGCCTAATATTTTTTCGATTTTAATATATTATTGGGCTCTACATTTTCTTAGGCCCAATATTTTTTCGAAATTAATATTTTCTTAGGTATTATAATTTTTTTGGATCCTTTATTTTATTTAGCTCTATTTTTCTAGGCCTTATATTTTTCAGGCCCTACATTTTTTGAGTTCTATTTTCTTTATGCCTCATATTTTTTTTGGGCTTTATATTTTCTTGGGCTCTATATTTTTTTGGGCCCAATATTTTTTCGATTCTTATGTATTCTTGGGCTCTATATTTTTTTAGTACCAATATTTTTATCGGCACAATATTTATTCAATTCTTATAAATTCCTGTACTCTATATTTTTGGGCCCAAAATTTTTTTCTAATTTATATTTTCTCGGGTTCTTTGATTTTTTTGAATCCTATATTTTATTTAGCTCTATATTTTCCTGGGCCTTATACTTTTCGGGCCCTACTTTTTTTTCGATTCCTATTTTCTTTGGGCCTTATATTGTCTTGGGTTCTAATTTTTTTTAGACCAAATATTTTTTTGATTCTTACATATTCTTTAGCTCTATATTTTTTTGGGCCTTATATTTTTTTGAAATTTATATTTTCATGAGTTCTAATTTTTTTGGGTCCTATATTTTATTTAGCTCTAATTTTTCTAGGCCTTATATTTTTTAGGCTCTACATTTTTTCAAGTCCCATTTTCCTTAAGCCTCAGTTGTTTCGGCCTTTTATTTCTTGGCTTCCATATTTTTTTGGTCCTATATTCCTTTAGTCCTTATTTTTTTGGGCCATTTATTTTTCTGGGCTTTATTTTTTATAACTTTTTTTTGGGTTTTATATTTTTTAGGCTCTATATTTTATTAATTTTATATTTTTTTAGGCTCTATATTTTTTTAATTTTATATTTTTATGGGCGCAATATTTGTTTTATTATTATATTTTCTTGGTCTGTATATTTATTTGGGCCCAATATTTGTCTGATTCTTTTAATTTTTTGGGCCCGATATTTTTTTGATTCTTATATTTACTTAGCTCTATATTTTTTTGATTCTTATATTTTCTTGGGCTCTATATTTTTTTGGGCCAAATATTTTTAAAATCTTATATTTTTTTGGGCCAAATATTTTTAAAATCTTATATTTTTTTGGGCCAAATATTTTTAAAATCTTATATTTTTTTTGGTGCAATTTTTTTGTTATTATTATATTTTCTTAGTCTCTATATTTTTTGGGCCCAATATTTGTCTGATTCTTTTATTTTTTTTTATCCTAATATTCTTTTTATTCTTATTTTACTTAAGCTCTATATTTTTTTAAATTTCATATTTTTTTGATTCTTATGTATTCTTGGCTCTATATTTATTTAAGCCCAATATTTTTTTTAACATTTTTTTGGGTCCAATATTTTCTTATCATTATATTTTCTTGGTCTCTATATTTTTTTGAGCCCATTATTTTTTTGATTTTTATATTTACTTTGGCTCTATATTTTGGGCTCTAAATTCTACCATAATTAACTAATAAATTTAACTGAATTTTCAATAATGTTCATACGGCTTCCATGTCGTGCGATTGGTAATGTTTGCCTAAAATCTCCTGATACAATTACAGTTTTACCACCGAAGGGTTGGTTCACATCGCATATATCTTGAAAAAGACGATCAACTGCTTCGAAAGCAGATTTTAAAGTCATGGATATTTCATCCCAAATAACACAGGCCCACAAAATGAAAAAAAATGTCTGAACTTTTGACCGGACATACATATTCCCATGTATTTTTCGACGCTGAATCCGAATCTGTAATAAAAATATAGGGTTTTCCTACCTTTTCTCAGAGTTTTGTTGAAAAAACCTCATTTTTTACGGTTTTTTTGCGGTTTTTCGAGTCTAGAAAAAACAAATCATGAGATACGGTTAATTGGACTTCAAAATCGAATTCTACGGGAAAAAATACACGGGAAACCATACCTTCAAATTTTTTTAACCCGATTCTAGTCCTCTGTATGGGGCTGAAAAGATGAGGAAATCGGTAAAAGTCGAAATTTTGCCTAAAATGGATTTAAACAATATTAAAATTTAATCATGCGTCTTTTGAAGAGTCGATAAACATTGGAAATACTATCCTGGGGTTTTTCAGATTGCTGATCATGAATTTGAAGTCAGATTGTGTAAAAACTACTTCTAGAGGGCGGTGACAAGAACTGTATATGGTAAATTTATCGATTTTTTAAAAATTTTACGTCTGAAATACTAATTTTAGAGTCTTTCACAGCATTGACTGTAAATTCAAGATATTAACTTAGCCTATTGTGTACGTTAAACTTAACATTTTGTCTATGTTTGTCTCTCTCTCTCTCTCTCTCTCTCTTCGATGTTTTTTTTAAATTGGCTTACGCTTACGTACACGTTTCTCTTCGAATGACCGATGTAGTGGATTTCTGACACGTTTTTGTCCTTTTTTCGCAGCTGTTTCTCTTTTTATCATCCAGCAGTAATCTGCTAACATGTTGATACCCCAGTTATTTATGCATGTTTGATAGCAGAGATAGAGAAAAACACTATAAAAAGAAAATTTGGCCATCAAGAGAATCGTTTGAACCTGGAAAACAGAATGTTATAAAAGATCCACTCGTTAATCCTTCGAAAATTTTGATACCGCCTCTGCATATAAAGCTTGGATTGATAAAGCAATTAGTTAAAGCTTTGGACAAGGACGGTCAATGCTTCCAATATATAAGCAAAGTATTTCCCCATAAATCTGATGCTAAATTAAATGAAGGTATTTTTGATGGTCCTGAAATCCGAACTTTATTTAGAGACGAAAACTTTGAACAAAGCATGACTGATGTTGAAAAGGCAGCATGGTTAAGTTTTAAAGAGGTATCGACGAAATTTTTGGGTAATGCCAAAGACACGAATTATAAAGCTATTGTGAAAAGAATGGTACGTAATTTTAAAACATTGGGTTGTCTAATGAACTTAAAACTTCATTTTCTTGATTCACACGTTGATCAGTTTCCTGAAAATAACGGAGACTTTAGTGAAGAGCATGGTGAACGATTTCACCAAGATTTAAAGGAGTTTGAACGTAGATTTCAAGGAAACTGGGGTATCAACATGTTAGCAGATTACTGCTGGATGATAAAAAGAGAAACAGCTGCGAAAAAAGGACAAAAACGTGTCAGAAATCCACTACATCGGTCATTCGAAGAGAAACGTGTACGTAAGCGTAAGCCAATTTAAAAAAAACATCGGAAGAGAGAGAGAGAGAGAGAGAGAGACAAACATAGACAAAATGTTAAGTTTAACGTACACAATAGGCTAAGTTAATATCTTGAATTTACAGTCAATGCTGTGAAAGACTCTAAAATTAGTATTTCAGACGTAAAATTTTTAAAAAATCGATAAATTTACCATATACAGTTCTTGTCACCGCCCTCTAGAAGTAGTTTTTACACAATCTGACTTCAAATTCATGATCAGCAATCTGAAAAACCCCCAGGATAGTATTTCCAATGTTTATCGACTCTTCAAAAGACGCATGATTAAATTTTAATATTGTTTAAATCCATTTTAGGCAAAATTTCGACTTTTACCGATTTCCTCATCTTTTCAGCCCCATACAGAGGATTAGAATCGCGTTAAAAAAATTTGACGGTATGGTTTCCCGTGTATTTTTTCCCGTAGAATTCGATTTTGAAGTCAAATTAACCGTATCTCATGATTTGTTTTTTCTAGACTCGAAAAACCGCAAAAAGCCGTAAAAAATGAGGTTTTTTCAATAAAACTCTGAGAAAAGGTAGGAAAACCCTATATTTTTATTACAGATTCGGATTCAGCGTCGAAAAATACATGGGAATATGTATGTCCGGTCAAAAGTTCAGACATTTTTTTTCATTTTGTGGGCCTGTGTTATAATTATTTGTGTTCCCTTTAATTGTTTGCCTTCTGCAAAATTAGGCTTAACATTACAAGTTGTACGATCTGTTATTTAACAATAGTTTAAATATTGTATGCACACTTTTTCCATCGACTAATAAATTCGCTGCTATAGCTGTCCAAGCTACACATAAATAATGTATAGTATGATATAAAAAATAAACTATTAAAACGTTGAGCAAATAACTTTTTCCACTTCCACCTGATCCATCTATAAAAATATATTTTTCTTTACTTTGGTTGTTTAAACTTTTTATAGTAGAGTTGAATATTTGCCTTTGTTTATCATTTAAAGAATTTATTTTCATTTCTAATTCATTAAGATTATTATTATTATGATTTAAAATTGTTTGATTATTATCTTTTTCTATAAATGTGCTTATGTTAGGTAAATTAGAATCGTTTAAAGAAAATCCATTGACTTGTAAATTATTTTTAATAACATTCAATGCAAGATTTTCACCTATATTTTTTTCGTATTTAAGGTGGTATAACTTATCTTTATATTTTTCATATAAATCTCGTGCATTTATAGGATTATGAAAAACGCAAATAAAAGCAAATAATTCATAAAGAATATAAAGGAATTCTGTTGAAGATGCTTCTTTCAAACATCTATCCCATTCTTCATCTTCATTGATTAATTGTTTTGCCATAGCTGCCTCATAAAACAAATTGTACATTACATCATCAACAGTACGCAAAGCTTCAAAAGATGTGGCTCCTTTAACATGTAATAGTAATAACCTAATGAAATAACGTTCTCTATCTTTCGGACTTACTAAGTACATGCTACTAAGTATTGGTTTTATTTATTTTTTTCCTTTTATTCCACTTTTTCAGTTTTTCATCAAATGTATAATAATTTTGTATTTCTGAATACAAGAAATTTCGTGCTTCAAAATCTTCTATATTTAATTCAAAATATGCTGTTAATGTTGTTCCCACATTTTTTCGCATGATCATTTCTTCTTTTCCTTCTTTAAAAAATACGTTTTGTTGATTTTCTTCATGAACGCTTAAACGTTTTATAGTATGTGAAATAACATGTAAAGGATATTCTCATAATCTGTGCATTGCTTGAGGTGGACATAAATATCCTGTATTAATGTATTGTTGGGTTTCGTCATATTCATATTCAACATTTTGACGATTGTCATTTTGAAAAGTGTCTTAATTTTTTCAACAATTACTTGATGTATTTTGATGTATGCACAATCATGACCTTTATAACAGTATTTGAATAAATATTTAATGCATTGTACTGTAAAACAAACATCTACGTTTATGTATGCATTATAAGAAACAACAAATCCATTATCTGTAATTCTTTCTGTAAATTTATTTCTGAGAATTATTTTGATGTCATTATTTTTACGTTTGTATAGTGGATATTCATTGGATTTAAATGTTGTTGTATTGCGATAATCCTCGTTTTTCAAATTCAGTTACATAACTATTAGGCCAGTCCAATTAGATTTTCAATCAAAAAAATTGTAAGTTAAGGTTCTCGAACGAATTTTGGTAGGGGAGATCATCAGGAACGTTAATCCGTTGAATGAGGGAAAATCCTATTGTAGGAAAATATTTTTATTAACAAATTAATGAATAAAAAAGCACTTGATTGACCGTAGAGAAAAAACTATCAACTGTAAAAAAAATGTTTTGAGTAAACTTTGTAGATATTTAAAAGACCAACAAAATTTATTATAATACAATTTGATTATCTTTATTTGTTTATTCGCAAATCGCGAAAAATCGCCAAGAATGACTATTTTATCGATTGTTTATTACTTCGTTAGAAAAATAACTAGGGGCTTGATGATTGCTGAAAGTCAAGCTCTGATAATAGTGAATTTACAGTAAAAATTTCAAGTAAAAATATTCAATAGTTTTTACATAATTCAAATTGTTTATTGGAAATAGGTCATATTGGCGTGATTATTCGCAAGACGCTATACATCGTATGAGGATGTATCAAAGTGATTTTGAAAGCTCAACATCTCTACTCTACTGTACAATTGGTAGCAAATCGATTTTTTGAAATTTAATTGTTTAAAATCGCGATATAAAAAAAATCGTTTTTTTGCTAACTAACTTTTAATTTGCAATTAAACTATTCGTCATGAATAAATGAGAATAAGTTCGTTAGATAGGTGATATTTCTCCTCAAATTTTGAGAGGTTAAACAACTCTATAAGTGCTTCAGGAGCCGAGATAATTTTTTTTTCAAACTATCGCCATGACTTTATTTATGCAAATTCAGAAACGCAACAACAACGAAAAAACGCATTAATAGTTGTAATATTAAAAAAAAAATATTGCGGCACGTTGATTGTTCAGTTATATTGTTTACTTGAATTTTGAAATTACTATGAAAATGGAAGTTAAAATCGGGAAAAGTAGAAAGCCATGTGACAACAAAATTGAGTCTCAAGGTTCAAAGTAATCTATGGGGAAAAATTTTATGTATCCCGCAAACTAATCAATATAAAGTCTTCATTTGTTTTTTAATTTGGGGTAGCTTTCGAAAATATTAACACTTACCATAGTCGTTGCCCCCAAAAAATCTATTCAACAAATATAAATAAACAAAAAAAATTTTTATGCAACTTTTAATCAATTTTTAATAATATTTTTTCCCTGTCCACATATCACATTAGAAATGATTTCAGGGGCATTTTTGTTAATTATTTAAACAATTTTAGCGAAAAAAATTTTTTTTTTTTTAATTTTTCAATTTTTATTTACTTGATTTCCATGAACTGTAAAATAACTTTGAACCTCACCATGATTTCGGAAACCATCTACTTAAAACTGATGCGTGTATTTATTTTTTAGATTCCTCATAAGCTTTCCTATAATTTTCGAAAATAGAAATTTATGTACCTGTTATTAGAGGGATATTTTACAGGAAATAGTGAACCCGTTTTTTTTCATTAATAATAAATTAATTATCAAATTATAAAAACATGCTTTACCTAGTGTTGTTTTTTTATTAATTGATAAGGTGAAATGTATTAAATTAATCGGAAAACAGTTTGTAGTATTTGAATAATCTTATTCTTCGAGAAAAAAGATAAGTCGTCAACAAAAACCAGTAACTGTAATAATTATTAATATAAATTTGTATTCCATTACATTAGTGAATCATATTAATTTTGAATAAATAAGTTATAATTCAAGAATGTATATTTATTATTTTTTTTATTGAATATAAAAATTTTTTTATTTTTAAAAATTTTATATAAAAAATTTATATTTTTCTTTTTTTGGCTTTTGATGCCTCAGCAGAAACATTTAAATTTATTTGTTCTTCTTGAACTTTATTTTCTCCTTCATCGTATTCTTCCACAGATTCATCTATAGAATCATGTGGAGATTCTAGGATATTTGTAGTGCAATTGAAATGCTCTCATCAATCATGATATCTGCAATATCATCATTGGTGATTATATCAGAAACATCTTCTATAATATTTTCTTTAATTTTACTACAGGTTTTGCCATGGCACGATGAACATAATTGCGAACATCGCAAGCCATACTTCCTGCAACTGCAGGTTTTTTTCCTGCACCCTGTCTCACAGGGTGAAGAACATTTAATTTTTTTTTTCCATCCACAGGCTGTTGGTTCTTGTCTGCTTCCAAACCACTGTTGCACTTGTAAATATGTACGGTAGGCATGCTGTCTCGTGGCACCTTCAGTTGGATACAAAAATATGTTTAGTTTATTATAATTATCAGGTAGTGCAAAACATTTAACTTCATTTATTATTTATTTATTTATTAATAATTAATATTATTTACTAATATGAAGGAAAAAAAATTTATATTAACAATTATTACAGTTACTTTTTTTTCTTGACAACGTTTTTTTTCTCAAAGAATAAGATTATTCGAATACTACTAACTGTTTTCCGATTAATTTAATATATTACACCTTATTACTTAATACAAAAACAACACTCAGTAAAGCATGTTTTTATAATTTGATAATTAATTTATTATTAATGAAAAGAAACGGGCTCACTATTTTCTGCACAATATCCCTCCAATAACAGGTACATAAATTTCTACTTTCGAAAATCATAGGAAAGCTTATGAGGAATCTA
This sequence comes from Anastatus disparis, assembly GCA_017163975.1. Lineage (NCBI taxonomy): Eukaryota > Metazoa > Arthropoda > Insecta > Hymenoptera > Eupelmidae > Anastatus > Anastatus disparis. Next base: position 595,210 of record JAFFSR010000399.1, on the reverse strand, counting down.
AAAAATAAATACACGCATCAGTTTTAAGTAGATAGTTTCCGAAATCATGGTGAGGTTCAAAGTTATTTTACAGTTCATGAAAATCAAGTAAATAAAAATTGAAAAATTAGAAAAAAAAAATTTTTTTCGCTAAAATTGTTTAAATAATTAACAAAAATGCCCCTGAAATCATTTCCAATGTGATATGTGGACAGGGAAAAAATATTATTAAAAATTGATTAAAAGTTGCAAAAAAAATTTTTTTGCTTATTTATATTTGTTAAATAAATTTTTTGGGGGCAACGACTATGGTAAGTGTTAATATTTTCGAAAGCTACCCCAAATTAAAAAACAAATGAAGACTTTATATTGATTAGTTTGCGGGATACATAAAATTTTTCCCCATAGATTACTTTGAACCTTGAGACTCAATTTTGTTGTCACATGGCTTTCTACTTTTCCCGATTTTAACTTCCATTTTCATAGTAATTTCAAAATTTAAGTAAACAATATAACTGAACAATCAACGTGCCGCAATAGTTTTTTTTAATATTACAACTATTAACGCGTTTTTTCGTTGTTGTTGCGTTTCTGAATTTGCATAAATAAAGTCATGGCGATAGTTTGAAAAAAAAAATTATCTTAGCTCCTGGAGCACTTACAGAGTTGTTCAACCTCTTAAAATTTGAGGAGAAATATCACCTATCTAACGAACTTATTCTCATTTATTTACGACGAATAGTTTAATTGCAAATTAAAAGTTAATTAGCAAAAAAACGATTTTTTTTATATCGTGATTTTAAACAATTAAATTTCAAAAAATCGATTTGCTACCAATTGTACAGTAGAGTAGAGATGTTGAGCTTTCGAAATCACTTTGATGCATCCTCGTACGATGTATAGCGTCTTGGGAATAATCACGCCAATATGACCTATTTCTAATAAACAATTTGAATTATGTAAAAACTATTGAATATTTTTACTTGAAATTTTTACTGTAAATTCACTATTATCAGAGCTTAACTTCCAGCAACTATCAAGCCCCTAGTTATTTTTCTAACGGAGTAATAAACAATCGATAAAATAGTCATTCTTGGCGATTTTTCGCGATTTGCGAATAAACAAATAAAGATAATCAAATTGTATTATAATAGATTTTGTTGGTCTTTTAAATATCTACAAAGTTTACTCAAAACATTTTTTTTTTATAATCGATAGTTTTTTCTCTACGGTCAATCAAGTGCTTTTTTATTCATTAATTTGTTAATAAAAATATTTTTCTACAATAGAATTTTCCCTCATTCAACGGATTAATTTTCCTGATGATCTCCCCTGCCGAAATTCGTTCGAAAACCCTAAGTTACAATTTCTTTGAAAAAGGGGCTAAAATATCGTAATTTAACTGGCCTATATATGCAATACATTTTCCTAATATTCCCTTTTCTATTACTAAATTTTATAATACTTCTACTTTTTGATAAAATACTTTTGTTATAATATCTGGTCTACCTATTGCATTTTCATAAATTTCTAGGTTTTCAGTTATTTCTTTCCAATGTGGGTTACAGATCATAGTTACAAATAGGTCAGGTTTATCATGATAATTTACAAGTGTCATTGAGTCAATGTAATTTCGGTATAAAAATCGTGGACTTCCTGTAAAGTTTGACGGTGATATTACCATTTTTCCAATTTTTGAAGAATCCAATTCTTTTTTGTTACGTAAATAGTCCATAACACCTTTGTAACAATCACTTCTTAATACGTTTTGGTTTTTTCGTATGAAATATAATCTGGATGTTTAAACTTTTTCAAACGCATCAACAATCATCTGTTAAGATAATTTTCCCAAATTAAGAAATGGATTAAATTCATTCCTAACACTAAATCTATGACTATAAAATTTCAAATTTGAATTATTAGATTTTCCTAATTTACTTTTCATATTAGGCATCCATCCAAAACCACCATTAGGATGAATAAGTGGATATGTCATAGAATCTGTATGTTTGCTAATTGTCGGTACACTAATTGGTCCATCATACTTAGAGTAAATGATAATATCACGTTCAATAGGAGGAAGATCGTCTTCTCCAACATATACTATTGCAACTTCATTACAGATAGGTAGATTATATCTATTTTTATCCAAATTATTTTTGCGGACAATAGACATTGTAACAGTATTTGGAGGACAATAGATTTTTGCACATCGTTGTAGTACTTCTTTTTCTTCAACTTTATGCATTATTTTATAGGCTTTAGCATAAGGGTTTATATCTCTTATCAAGATATTTAAATGTTTTAACAATGATAAATTTATTATAAACTTATTCTGTTGAATCGTTGCCATTTCATTATCTAAAATATATTATTGTCCATATTTACGTGCTTTATCTTTATTAGGATGTAACGCATACACATTATGGTAAATTTGTCCACATATTCTAGTAACTTGTGGTCCTTTACCCGGCAAGGTATCAATATATGAATTAGCACCAAAATTTGCGAATGCTACAGCATCATTGCACAACCTAACATTTCGTCGAAAATCAATAATTTCTTCCGTTAATTCAGTTGCTAAAAAATTTAATTGTTCCGGGTAAGGAGGATTTACTAACAGTTCTACTTTACCTTTATGACAACAATTGGAGAAATAGTTACTTTTAGTATAATCGAAAGCAAAATGTTTCGCATCACAATAAACACATGTATTTGTCATGGAACTAATGTTATTTTCAGATATGAGATTTTCATCGAAATATATATTTGCTATACAACCAATCAGTTTCGAATTAATTTTTTCAGTTAATATTTTTTCATTTAATTTCTTTAATTTTTTTTCTACTTTACCCTTTGTTTTATCAATAACTTTATCTAGTACAATATTATGATTGTTATTATAATTATAATTATTATTGTCATTTTCATTATAATTACTGTCTGCAATTTTCAATCGTTTACACTTACAAAATAATGTATTTAATTGATAAGAATTATATTTATGTTTTCGCTTTTTTCTATCTATTGCTTTGTTTATTGTAGTATCATTATTAACATGTTAATTGTCATCAATTTCTATTTGCTTACACCTTGTGGGTAATTCTTTTAATTGGTAACAATCATTTTTCACTTGTGTTTTCTTAATAATATCGGCATTTTCTAATTTTTGATTTTTAATTTGTACCATCACTCTAAAATATAAATATATTTTAGAGTGATATTACAGAATATTATTATTTTCCGCATTTATAATAAATGTTTCGCAAATAATAAGTAAATTTTCTTTTGAAATGTTTACTTTTTTAGGGGAAATTCACTTCTATCTAGACAGTTCATAAATATAAATTCATAATTATAGACATAATCAGAAAAATTTATTCATATTTTATATATTTTCCTATCTTTATAATTGACTATTAAAAAAAATTTAATATCTTGTGTGCCTCCTGGCACAAGATACAAGGAAGATGAGGTAGAGGATGGTGGAAGAACCAGACTCTGTAAGTATAAGTTGTGCCTCGTCTTTATTTTGCTGCTTCATATTACCTGAGAGTACAAGGTGAACGAAAGAGACTTATCTCATAAGAGGTTGAGCACGCTGTGTCTCACCAGTTCGCACGCATCTACTAGTCTCGGCTTACTTGCCGTCGCTTGCTTGCGCACTGCAGGGTGCGCGTGGTGCTTACATATACTGTACACATTTCTATGTGTATGTGCCCACCATACTTCCCCCTTAATAACCACACATTGGTTATTTAATGCGAGCGATTAATACGCAATCATTTCATCATACATTTCCATAATTATTCAATTACATTCTTTATTTTTACGCAATTAAACAATTATTAAATTTTATATTTTACATTTCTTACTTATGCAATTCTCGGTTTTACATCAATTATCATACAATTTACATGCAATCGCTAGATTTTACACTTTTTTATATACATTCAGATTTTTACATATTATTTTTACATTACATGTTTTTATCAAACAAAGATCTTTACTAATCAAATTTATATTTTATAATAAAAGAAAATTTTACATTTTATGCGTTTTTATCAAAATTTTGTACTTTCTTATTATTCTAAATTTTATTTACATTCTTTTTTTTACATTATATTTATATAAGACATTTTTTTTCACAGACATATATCTCCTATATATTCACATTTTTCTTTTATTTTTACATATTCATTCTCAGGTAATTTTACGCAATTTTTTATACTTTTATTTACAATCATCTCGTTCATTATATTTATTTGACAATACTGCATTCAATTAATAATTTAATCTAGTTACTATGTTTTTAAAATATTTTTATACAATAATATTTTATAAATAACAGTTTTGTCAATCAAAATTAACATTTTACAAATTTAATAATTCACGTGTACGGTATTACACGGACGTCACTTACAATAATAACAGGTTTTTACAAAAAAAAATATATATTAGTACAATAATTTATACAATTTTTTCTTAAATCTATTTAAATAATTGGAGTTAGAACCTGTACAAAATCTAACTTTCTTTACGCATTGATTAAATTCATTATCACCTACTAAAATACTATTTACGCTTTTTTTCTTTAGAATATTAGGGATAAATTTCTTTCTTTTATTAGTTTCTTTACTAACCTCAATTTTTTTACTATTTTGTACTATTCTTGTTCCTATTCCAATGTCATTTCTATAACTCTCTTCATTTACATTACTATAATTGCTTTGCAATTCGTCATTATTAAAATTTTCTTCATTGACATGTTTAATTGTGTCATAACTTGCTTGTTGCTCTGGTGGAGACTCATTATGCACTTCTACGTGCGTTCTTATAACATCGTTTCCGTCATTCACAGCATTTGTACTTTCTAGTTGTTCGTCCATCTGATTTTCTTCTATTTGGTTGTCTTCAGCTATAATACTACGACCATTAGTATCAATTTCACTATTTTCCTCTTCATTTCTAATCAAATACGCTGGTTTAAGCCTCTCCATATCTACCGTAACATCCTTCTTTCCTTTTTTTATTACGAAGTTCCGGCCATTTTCGTGCCTTGACACTACCTTGTATGGTCTGGTATATGGTTGCACTAATGGAGGTTTTACTGCTCTGATCCTTTCCCACACATGTGTGCATTTATCAAGATCTTTAAACACAAATGCTTTTGTGGCATTGTTGTGTTTCACTGGTAACAGATTTTGATCTCTTACATCCGTTTCTCTGAAGTCAGACATATCACCAGATATCGTGAGAGGTGTCCCATATACAAATTCAGCAGGACTGGCTTCCGTGTCTTTACAAATTCGTGTTCTCAACCCAAGTAATACTGTTGGCAGGACTCTAGACCATTCTGGTCCCACCATATGACACATAAGTGCCACCTTAAGATCACGGTGCAACCTCTCTACCATACCGTTGGCTGCTGGATGATAAGCTGTTGTGTGTATTCTTTTGCAGCCTATGAGTTCTAATAGTGCCTGGAACAAGGAAGATTCAAATTGTCTGCCCTGGTCGGACGTTATGATGACTGGAGCGCTGAAACGTGATACCCACGTGTCATAAAAAGCGCGTGCGATTACAGGAGCCGATTTCTCATCTAGATGTACCGCCTCCGGCCACCTAGTATACCTATCAATCATGGTTAGGATATACCTGTAACCTTGGCTAGGTGACAACGGTCCTACTATGTCGACATGCACGTGTGTAAAACGCCCATCTGGTTCGCTAAATTTCAGAGGTACACTGAGAGAATTTTGGCACGTCTGCTGTAAACTCTAGATACAGCCGTTGCATCGTTGATATGTGCAGAAGCGCTACAAAATTCGGGGGCCCAGCCGTCCCAAAACGACTAACATAGATCAGCTGAGTTTCTCTTTTCGTCCACCAGAGGCGCTTTTCAGATATCACAGGCGCTTTTAGTATATCATAGGCGCAAGACTAAGACGAATACTGCACTGTTTTGGGACGGCAGCCGCACCAAATCAAAGGACGAATCGTGTCATGCGTTTTAGATTTCAGCTGTACTAGTGAGTCCAGCAGCTATACCAATAATCTCTCAGTGTAGAAATTTATTCTTCCTTGTGACCTTTGACCGTTGGCATTCTCCGCATGCTCTGCACCATGATGTAATGTGTTCACCGTTAGAACTGTATTTATTAGTTTGTAAAGTTTAATTTATTAAACTTTATTTAATAAACTTGATTTATTAGTTTTTATAAATTTTAATTATTATTATAACTTATCTTTGTAATTTAGGACGTTGGTTCTTTAGGATAGGTATCCAAGAATAAAAGAATATTTATATATATATATATATATATATATATATATATATATATATATATATATATATATAGTGTTGAATTGAACTTATCCTTATTCCTCCTTCTTAACCTTTAGTACAATAATTTTAGGCGAAGCGTAGCCTTAGACGGTAAGTATGAAATTAAGCTTGCGATGTGAGAATTTAGTTATACTTAAAATTTCAATAAACAAATTATTAAATAAGTTAATATAACTTTGCCCGTCCCCACATGCAAAGTTCGGCCTGTCGAAAAGAAAGAATCTTTAATTTATTGAGAGCGCCAGACAGGCCTCCGGCTTACTCGTCGGCAGCATGAATCTCGGGCTGTCTTGGCTGGGATATGGGCGACCTCTGGTGTTAAAATTTATTAAGTTGAAGTTGGGAGAGGTATTACACACAAAAAAAATGAATTTTTCTAGGTCAAATTGTAACACTTTAATTCTTAATTTAAGTTTAATTATTTACAACAAAAGGAAACATCAATTTGCTATGAAACTCTCTATTGATTTAATCTATGACTTTATTTAATTAACTCGCGCACACTCATGTCCCATACATCCCGGTCACTATAACTTTTATAGAGCTAATTTATTTTATTGACTTTAATTTTACGCCTTTCGTGAAATAACAATATAATATTCTAATCGTAGCAATAATAAGAAAAAATGAATTCTACGATCTGGTCGACGTAAGCGACCTCGCTCTTCCTTCTTTCAACAATATGGCTACCAAGAGCCCGCGCACTTCTCTCTCTCCTTCTTTGTCTCACACACACACACTAATCCCACCTGTCTACCAATTTGTTTAATTACCGGTCAATAAAAAAAACATTACTAATTATTTAAACTTTCATGCATATTACCAATTTAATTTAATTTAACTGCACGGTCAACGAAACCGTTAGACACGTGGTCAGATTTTTACTCCCGCACTCTCGAAAATTTGATATATCTAAGAAACAGTTCTTAATTTTTAATTCTTATGTGTTACAACATTCAATTTTAATTTATTTTAATTCCTTATTTGACGCAGAATAGATGAGAAAATCTAAGTTACAAAATGGCTGCTAAGGCCCGCGTCATGAATTGCGTTACGTAACACACCACGATGTCCACCGATCTCACTTTTTCTTATTCCGGTCAATCGAGCGAATTATTGTTAAATCTTATTTAGTATAATTAAATTACAAAGAATTACCCGGTCAACGAAATCGTTGAACACGTGGTCGAACTTTAATTTCCCTCTATCAACTACAATTTTATCTTTACAATCAATTTTTCGCACTTTTAATTTCGTTTCGCTACCACAAAAAAAAGAATTTTAATTTGCACTAACCACGTTGTCACAATCACTTTGAATTTAAATTTTTTTACGCCCGCACTGAATTTACACCTAGTCGGCGAGAGCCGCTAGTTTACAAAATAATTTATAATTGTCGATTCGGACTACAGTCCACTCACCGGTGTCGAAGTTCTCGTTGACGCAATAATCTGGTCGGCGATGGCGACGAATTTGGTCAAGGATGGCGGTGATGGCCTCAGGTCGTATATCTCTCTCTCCCTTTCTCTGTGCACGAAGCAACTGGTCGGTGCCAGCTGCGGAAAATAAGTTGGTTGACGGATCAGGGCAACAAAACTCCTTCTGGAACTCTGGCTGCTCGACTGCTTCCCGGTCTATCCAACTCTGCAATTTCTACACAGCTATATCGAAAGCGCACGAAATCTTTAAGTAATAACTTCAAAGAAAATAAGGATTTTGCGAGTTATAGTTCCGATGCGGCACGAGGACGGTAATCGAATGTCTCCTTTGATGCTCACTTCCTTCTTCTTCGGTCTATTTCTCCCTCTTCCTTATTGGCTATCTCTTTTTAATTTTTAATTCCCCCAATAACTAATCAGTTGTCCAAATAATTGATTTCTATTCGTGAAATTTGCCTTCCGGTCCTCGAACGCAAGTCTGCAACCTGCGTGCCACCTTTTCTGTAGTAATTTTAATCTAATTTCTTCTTTTTATTCTTCTTTTTAGCCTTCTTTTTATCTACGTTCTATTTTTATCCGTCTTTATTCATTAGAGAGAGAGAATCCTCACAAGCACGGATATCTCTAATTATATATACCTATATACATATATATGTACATACATGTAGGCTACTCAGTGCAGCTGTACTTAAGCAATAGCAAGAGTACTCTCCCTTCTCCATGCTCTCTCGGTCTCTCTTTATCATCTAGCTTCTCCCTCTTGCTTCACTGCGCGAGAAAGAGGCGCGCCATCACTCTTAATTTGCTCCCATCGAATGTGACTCTTTCCATCTCTTTCTTTCTTCTCTCTTGTGTTTCTCTCTCTTTCTACATCTTCTTCGTCGTGCGCCACTCCTAGCGCACGCGTGGTCGTTGCTAGGTAGTGGTAGTAGAGATACCCTACCTACGGTTTGCGTAAGCAGCACTAGCGCTCATACACATGGTCTATGACTGTGTATGTAATGGCCACCGCGCGCTTCTGCTAGTCGTGCTCCTCGTGTACCGGTAAACAAAAAAAAAGAGTTCGTTCGATTAATTATTTATTCTTATTCAATAAATTACGCCCGGGTCGGTGAGTAAGCCGGTGGTGTGTTGTAGTGCCCTGGTGATTTTACAAATTAATAATCGTTGTGACGTGTTGTGAAAACGTGTATGTGAATTAAACAACGTAAACAAATTTTTAATTAACAAAAAAAAATTTTATTGGGACGTACCACGTCACAAGCTTGCGAGCTAAAGACTCTTGGGTTTTTATACTATGGGTAAAAGACAGTTGCATTCTTTCGTATATATGATATTATTGATACTTTTATAATTTCTGGGAAAAGATTGATTGAATTTTGCATGTGATGCAGTTTAGAGTTCGATCGCCTCTTGTGCGTCGCATTCTTGTGTGTCGCATTCTCGCGAATGTATAACGTTATTGTTTGCTATCGCAGTCTCAAAGTCGAAGACTTGACATGTGATGCGTGCAGAGTTCAATCACCCTTGAGTGAAATGTGCAAGATGAATACAAGTATAAATGTGTTATGAATGTTTTTCTTTGTTTACACGCCCTCCCTTAAAATTTTTCGTCCCGAAAAATTATAGTAAATTGTCATATGATAGAGAAATCAGGTGAGTTTTGGGTGTATAAAAAGAGGATACTGTAGGTTGTATTGAGGAAACGTTTGCAGCGGTGGTAATGTTGGCACAATGGTTGTAAGTTACTGTAGGTTCGAGTCGTTTAGTGTGACAACAGCAAAAATTATTTAATCTTGCCCAAAGATAAGAACTGATTATTATTATTACTTTGTGTATGTTTAACTTATATCCGATAAAGGCAGCAATCATAGAGAGAGCTACGTATCCCAAATAATGAAGATAGTCTATCGCAGTTGAAATAAAAGAATGATTTCGTCTTTGTAAAGTAAGTCTTTCAATTTCGTCTTGTATTTGTTCTAGGTTATAAGCATGACTTCTTAGACTACCGAGAGCATGTTCCAAAAATTCCAATAAAGGAAGGGTTATATTTAAGTTGTCTTCATATGGTTTACCAAGTGTTAAGTTTAAGAGTGTGGTTGTATATGTAGTAGAGTCATGCGACGTATGTAAATAATACGCAGTGTTTGATATAAAACATTTATCATTAAGCTTTACAATACTAGCTTGTGATATTGTTATGTCTTTCTTATAATTTTTACAAAATACGCTGAATAACATTTCTTTTATAGGTACAATATAAAATTTATCATTTTCTATACGTTTTACAAAATCATGAGTTAAAGAGAAATAATGTTCTTTGCATTTGCTTGTGTCATTTAATAATATTCTATCGCAAGCGGATAATGAGTCTATTAGCCTAGGTAAAATTTGTAGTTTACATATTTTTGTATTGCCAACTTGATTACAATCATTTATGCTCGATAAGGTCGTATATTTTGATATATCATACGTTGTTAATACATATTGGTTAGTTACATCTAATATTGCTGTGTTTCCAAAACGTCTTTCAATAGGTAAAGGTTCAAACTTAAGGATTTTGTACGGGTCATTGTGGATAATGGGATATTTAATAACTATTACGAGTCCGTCTGTTTTAATGTAGAATGTGAATGTCATAACTTGTAATATTGAGAAATAATTTTTCATTGTTGGTGCTATTAACATGTCATCGTATTGCTGTTTTTTATATAAGCTTTGTAGACCATTTATTAGAATTTCAGGTTTTAATAATGCAGGTGATAATATTCCGTTTCTTGCTATATTTATAGAATTGAATAAATCCGTTATATAAGCTTCATATTCTTGTAGCGATGCATCAATTTCTTGCAAACTAAGTAATACAATTTGGTTGCCTTGATAATTGTTCAGCATTACTGATATTCCAAGACTCCAGTTTATTAATTTATCTTCGTTTTCTTTAAATATATAGAACTCCTTTGTAAATGAATCGGAGGTCTCTTTCATAAACAATATTTGATTTTTAATTGCTATTAACGAATCTTCTGTATGTTTGTATAGTTTGTGTATCTCTTGATTTATAGAGTCGGCATCATCAGAATTTAAGGTACCAAATAAAAATTTACTCGCTGTTCCTACAAAATTGCATAATCCTCTCTTCTTTTTGTTGCCTTCTGAGTGTAAAAATAAAGATAATCTTGCGAATAATTCATGTAGTCGTTTTTCTTGATGCATTATGAAATCTTTTGCAGTACAGTGAACATTATTACATACTTCTTTGATTTTTGTTAATCGATTTCGCATGTCTATTTTATTTTGTATGAGGGTTGTAAGATTTATATAATTAACAGTAGTCCAAGTATCTTCGAACACGTAAGCAGTTCCGTAATTTTTCTGTAGTATTGGTATATTAGCTGGTGTAATTTCTATATCTGCTTTGCAGTGATGAAACATGTCAATTAGAATGACTGTCAATATTATCATTGCCGCCTTCATCTGTAACAAAGAAGGGATTCGAGATAAGCGTAATCTGATTAAAATGTCGTCTGAGAATTTTTGTTTTAAATAAAAGCTGAACTGTACGACTTTCATTATTGACTGTGAGAATTGTTGCTGGCCCTATAAATCCACGTGATGTTCTAAAATTTACCCTATCCCCAGGTTGTGGGTTGATTCTTGAACTTTGTCTATTATCTACTGTGTTTTCATTAATTTCCTTTTGTCTTTGTATATTTTCTCTTGCTTCTTCTGCTTTCTTTGTATTTTCTTCCAATCGCTTATTTAATGAATTTAACTTGTCAGAGTTAAAATTTTCTTTAGGTAGGATTCGTCCAAAGAATAATTCATAAGGTATATATTTTGTTGTAGGATGTATTGTTCTATTATAAGCAGTGATAATTGGGTAAAAGCTTTTATTGTTTAAAACTGCTCAAATTATTCTTTTCTTCAAAGTTCCTATGAGTCTTTCTACTATACCATTCGATTGCGGATGTAATGAAGTTGTTGGTATATATTCTATTTTATGTTTTTCTAATAAATTTTGAAACGCCCTTGATGTAAACGTAGCTGCATTGTCACTGATTATTTTCTTTGGTGTTCCCCATTCACTCATCAAATCTTCCATAGATTGCGTAGTTTGATTTAGATTTTTCAATTGATGAACTTTAGCATATCTTGAAAGCGCTTCTATAATAAAAAGTAATTTTATTCCTTTTTCTTCGGCATGATCTATATACCATAATTCGTTGATTTCTTTTGGTGCATTAATAATAGTACCTGGAGCTTTGAATCTACTATTAAAATTTCTTTCTGCACAGTATTCGCAGGTATCGATCCAATTTTTAACCTCTTCTGCTTTTGTTTCCCAACAATATTTACGAAGTTGAAACATAGTTTTATCATAAGCCAAATGAGCTTCGCTATGGGCTCTTGCTATTAATGTTTTTCTAGTCTTTTCACAATCCACATGAGCCTGTGCTAGACTCTTAATTCGTATTCTTCTTGAAAAACGAGCAAGGTTTGATAGTAAATCTTGAGCCGAAGCGTCGTCAAAATTTCTTAATTCTATAATTTCTCCTTTATAAATAGGGTAATGATTACGTAAATAATTTATTGGTGATCGTATTAATTCTTCATTTGGAGTTAGTATAATGTCTCCTTTACATGCCTGTTTTATTTCTATCTTTCCAAATTTAGGTTCTTTTTCTATCCGAAAATATACAAGTGTAATTTCCTTTATACCGCTTTTGGCTGCTATGGCCTTTAAATGATCTGTAGCATCGAAGAATTTTTTTCTATTAAAACCTCTGAGCTCCAATATTTGTCCCTCTGTGTATTTAGACAATATTTCCTTTAAAACTTGTTTTATGTTCTGATTATCAGTATTGTTGTATATTATGTCACCTCCTATAGCATTAACGTACTTTATTCGTGGATTTTCTCTTTTTGCTACAAATGCTCGGCTAAGAGCATCGGCATTAGTATTTAATTTACCCTTTTTCTATTCTACTATAGGTTAAAAATCTGTAATTTTTAATAAAAGTTTAAAAATTCTAGATCCGATTTCTGGTTATTTTGATTTGATGAGACTGCTAATGGTGCATGATCTGTTATTAAAATGAAAGGTTTCCCATATAGAAAATGTCTAAAATGACGCATTGCCCATACTGCTGCTAATAATTCCTTTTCGGTAGTCGAATAATTCTTTTCAGCTTGATTGAGTGTTCTTGAAGCATAGGCACAAGGTAAATCTTTTCCTTTCTTGTAATCGACTTGACTAAGAATTGCACCAAGTCCTTCATTACTCGCATTTGTTGTCAGTATGAACATCTCCTCTAAATTAGGGCATTTTAATATCGGTAATAATGTTAATTTTTGCTTTAATATTTCAAAAGCATTTTTGCATTTATCGTCGAAATTAAACGTGACATTTTTACTCATTAGTTTATTAAGGGGTGCTGCGATTTTACCGTAATTTTTAATAAATTTCCTATAGTATCCGCATAATCCTAGAAATTGTCCGATTTCCTTTTGATTGGAAGCCTGCAGTTCTAAGACGATCAAATAAGAGCTGTTAGTTCTTTAGATGTTCTTCAAAGGTTTTTAAGTATACTATAATGTCATCTAGGTATACGAAACATATAGTGCCTATTAGTCCTTGCAATTTTAAATTCATTATTCTTTGAAATATTGCAGTTGCGTTTTTAAGGCCCATTGGCATTTGCTTAAATTCCCAATGCCCTTTATGAGTAGAAAATGCAGTACGCTCTCTGTGTTCTGGAAAAAACGGTACTTGATAAAAGCCCGAGGCCAAGTCAAATGCTGAGAAGTATCTCATACCTCCCAATTGGTCAAGGATTTCATTTATTGACGGCAATGAGTAATTGTCTTGAAGTGTGTATTCATTTAATTTCCTGTAATCTATTACAACTCTATATTTTTGTGTTCCTGATGCATCCATTTTCTTTGGAACACACCAAACAGGTGATACAAAAGGCGAATTTGACTTTGTTATAATACCTTCATTTTCAAATTTTTCTATTTGTCTGTCTATTTCCTTATGTAAAGATAATGGGTGTCGATATAATTTTGAAACAACTGGTTGATTTATTGTTAAATCTATACGATGATACATATTCTTGAGCGATAGTGCATTATCTCCTTCTAATTGAAAAACATCATTGTATTCTTTGACTAATGTTTGTATTGCTAATGCCTGTTCTTTCGGCAAATGCGATGTGCGTGTATTATCTATAATAAGTTTATCACAATGATATTTTTCTGTCATGAACGTTTGTTGATTATATACTTGTTTCTGTAGGAAAATTGTTTCATAGACATCTTGTTTTTGTTCTTGAAATTCTTCTATTTGTATTTCAGTATCTATTTTCATTTCCTTTACTGACTCATCAACGACGTTGAGTGTTGTACTTTTATTTTGTACTGTATATATTGCTGGTGTTATTATATTTTTCGGATCGGTTATTATGTACTCTCCATCTGGTATATCTATATCTATTTTTATAAGATTGATTCCTTGATTTATATAAGCAGGTTTTTTATTGAATGTGAATTGTAAAGGGTTGTCTTGTGCATCAAAAATTTTTATATTTTGTTTTTCTGTATCAATTAATGCTTTATAATGTTGTAGTCATCCTCGGCCCAATAACCCATCGGCATCGAGAGGTATTTAATTGCTTGCGACATGATATATAAAGTCCTTTCCAAAAACATTCAATTTACATTTGCCAAGCATTGTGTGATTTCCGTTAACTATCTGTATTGTTTGTCTCTCTTTTGGTTTTTGTCTTATAGGATTGCAGGTATTAAGATCCAACACTTTGTCTTTTATGAATGTTATGCCTGCTCCTCTGTCCACTAAGAATTTTAATAATTTTCCTCCTGTTCCTGAGGGTCGCATCCAGAGATGCCAATGCTTTCCATATGTTGGAAAAATTGCGTCTGGTAATCCTGGTTTTCCCAATAATTCTGACGATCAGGTGGGGTCTTCGACCATGGTGCCGGATGCTCTAAATAAGTTTTGCTTTTTGAGGCATTGAGGCGAAAATTTACTCTTTGTGCATTTTGACGTTTAAAACAATGCTCTTTGTCATGACCGTATTTATTACAGTGGGAGCATGTAGGTTTATCCTCCTTTTTATCTGATCGATGATTTTCTTGTCGATCTCGTGAAAAGCTTCTATCACGTGTGTAATTTTTATCCGGTGTTGAATGTTTCCCACGATTTCTTGAATCATAGAATCTAGAATGACTCCTATCTCTTGAATGTTTTTCATATCTATCTCTTCTGGATCTCTCCTCATGTTTATTATAATTTCTATTTCGAAGTTCTTCATCTTCTTTTCGGAGTTTTTCTTCGTATAAAGCTTGTTGATACGCTATCGGTAAAGTGTGTGGTCGATTTTGTTGTACGGCTAAACGTAAGCCTTCTGGACACAATCCTCTTATAAATTTCGAAATCGCGTTTTTATTCTCACAATTCCGGTGCATATCTCTAAAATCGTCGTTTAAACCATCTACTGAAATCTGTATTCGACGATCTATGTTATTATATCTTTATATATAATTCGCCACCTTTTCATTTGTTCTCTGTCTCATAGAGTTACACATTTCAGCTAATTGATCGTATTCAAGTTCTAGTTTTCCAAAGTGTGTGTTTAAACATTCTTTGAGTTGCACTACCGTAGTCACTTGATTTCTTTCAACTACTTCTTGTGCCTTTCCCCTTAGCTTAACTGCTATTACCTTCCGTATAAGCGCTGATATTTCCTGCTCAGAGCTAAGTTGTCGGGAGGCGCGAATGATTTGATCAATAAATGCGCTAACATCTGTTGATCCATCATATTCCCTTATCTCTGTTAAGAGTTCACGTATCATTAAATGATGTTCTCCCATTAATCCCGGGAGAACATTTAATCTAGGGTTGTTGTCTCTAACTGCAGGTGGTATACTTGGGATTGGTGGTGGATTTTTATTTTCTGTCATCTGAGTATTTAAAATTTGTAATTGTTCTGTCAATAATATTAATTGCTTTTCTAATGCGTCGGCCTTTTCCTTTTGACATTGCAATTCTTGCACTACATTTTGTTCGTCTTGATCGCATTGCGTTATGTCTTCATTGGATTTAAATTTCTTTAGTAAACTGTCCATCTTACTGGGTTTTAAATTTATTTTTAATTTATAAAGACCGTCTGTAGTATCGTAGAAATTGTTAGAAACGTCAGAAAGGGAAGTAGGTGATCGTGGGGTATTTTCCGATCTTACATTATCGTTATTGTCTTCACGATAATCACAATACATACGCGGGTGATGTTCCTATGTCTCAACCACTCAAGCGTGTGTGCTCCGGCTTGAGACGTTGTATGTCTTATAAATAACTTATAAATAAAATGAATGTTAAAGAAAGTTGGACACGCCTTTATTTTTCGGCTTGTCCCGCTGTGTGCTTAAAATTATTGTACGACTTACTTGAAGGTTTCTAAGAGATGAAGTTTTTGAAGATCTGGTTGGCTGCGTCTTTTTAACCACTGACGGTGCAGAAGTCCTCTTTTATTGTATATTATTGTATAGATGATCCTCTCTTTATCCCTGGGGATGCAGAGGTAGCTTGATGAACCCTTCAACTACTGGTAGTCAACTCCTGAGAGTGTGGGATATTGTCACCAGATTAAAGATAAGTTTTCTTGATTTTTAAAATTCTCTGTTTCCTCCTGAGAGAAGATATCCTGAGATATCAGAGTTTTGTTTAATTGTATTTTATCACTTGGCTTCTTTTAATTTTTAAACTCCTCCGTTTTCTCCTGAGAGAAAATGTTTTAAGATATCGGAGTTTTATTAAATCACTTTTACCACTTGGCTTCACTATCCTCTTACGCTGCCACTAATTTATGTTAACTGTTAGAACTGTATTTATTAATTTGTAAAGTTTAATTTATTAAACATTATTTAATAAAATTGATTTATTAGTTTTTATAAATTTTAATTATTATTATAACTTATTTTTGTAATTTAGGACGTTGGTTCTTTAGGATAGGTATCCAAGAATAAAAGAATATTTATATATATATATGTATATATATATATATATATATATATATATATATATATATATATATATATATATATATGTGTGTGTGTGTTAAATTGAACTTATCTTTATTCCTCCTTCTTAACCGTTAGTACAATAATTTTCATCATCTATGATCTCCTGCAGCTGCCGATCTTCCTTTTGATACTTGGCTATTTCATCTAACGAAAATGCTATGGGGAATCTAAAATCATCTATTCTCGATAGCATATCAGCTACCACGTTACTCTCCCCTGGCAAATAGCATATTTTTACGTTGAACCCTGCTATATATGCTAATTTACGTGCCCTATGAGCTGGACAACTGTCTAAACTTTGATCCATTGCATATATTAGAGGTTTATGGTCGGTGTAAATTTATATTTCTCTACTTTCTAAATAATAACTGAAGTATTCTACTGCTTCATAGATAGCCATTAATTCACGATCGTAAGTTGAGTACCTTGACTGTGCGGGGGTAAACTTTTTCGAAAAGAATGCTAGTGGTTTCCATTCGCTACCTACTTTCTGCTCTAACGATGCACCCATCGCAAAATTTGATGCATCAGAAACTAACCCAACTTCAGCATTTTTCGCTGGAAACGCAAGATACGCGACGTTAACTAGTTCTTTTTTTATCTTCTTAAACGCCTGTTCTGCTTCCATTGTCCATTCCACTGGTCGTTTATCCTTCTTTTTAATATTCTCAACTGTGGCTACTAAAGACCTCTGTACCTCTGCGGCTTTTGGCAAGCTTTTTCTATAAAAGTTTACCATACCCAAGAATCTTCTCATCTCATCTTTAGTCTTGGGTTTCTTAAAGGCTCTGATAGCTTCTATTTTCGATGGATCTGGTTTGAATCCATTTTTGTCTATCTGTTGCCCTAAGAAAATAAGTTCTGTTACTCCAAACTGGCATTTATCGAGATTTAGTTTAAGGTGGAATTTTTCCAACCTATCTAAGACGATCTTAAGATGTTCTTGGTGCTCCTCCTCTCACGAGGACGCAACCAACATATCATCCACAAAAGCGAATACGAAATCCAGGTCACCCATGGTCTGGTTAATGTATCGCTGGAACGTCTGGGCGGCGTTCCTAAATCCGGAGGTCATAACCAAAAACTCATACAATCCGAATGGAGTAATTACCGCTGTTTTAGGTACGTCGTCTGGATATATAGGGATTTGCAAAAACGCTTTTTCCAAATCCAATGCTGAAAAGATTGTTTTTTCTTCTAAGTTAGACGCGAAGTCATGCAGATTTGGTATTGGGTACTTATCTGGTACCGTAACAACGTTCAACTTGCGGTAGTCTCCACAAATCCTCCATTCACCGTTCTTCTTTGGTACCATGTGTATTGGTGTTGCCCAAGGGCTCTTAGAAGGTCTACATATGCCTTCTTTGCACCATTTCTCAAATTCTTTTTTTGCTGCTTGCAACTTTTCAGGTGCCAGTCGTCTTGGCTTCTGTGCCACTGGCGTTCCTATTGTTTTTATATAGTGCACTACATCTTTTTTATTAATGGTTTTTGGCTTTTCTAGTCTTACTACTGCTGGAAATTTCTTAATTATTTCCGCATATTTGGTCTCTGGGTTTATCAAAGACACCTGCACATACGTAACTTTCTTTGCAGTGCCTGCGATCGATTCACCCGTGTTAGCATTCACCAACCTGCGTCTGGTTAGATCTGCAAGCAAGTGATAATGCTAGATGATATCGCTGCCCATAATAGCATATGGAACGTCAGCCACTATGAACGTCCATTCAACTTTCATGCTAAAACCTAGGTCCAATTCTTTATAGACCACACCATATGTAGTTATCCGCGTATTATTGGCTGCATATAGCCTTACGGACGTTGCTTTCTTTTTACTATTTTTCTCTTTTGGTACCACGGAGACTTCCGCGCCTGTATCAACTAAGAACGTTTCTTTAGTTGTTCTATCGACAACGTGGAGGCGTATGCTTTCTTTTTCCGACGAGTTCACCTCCTCTACTTGCCAGTCCGTGAGTTTAAATGTTCTCTGCCTTTCGCGTACTGATTGTCTTTAACGCTATTACTCCTTTTAATATTTCCACCAGGAGATTTCGACCGATGCCTTTCCTCTTTTCTCCTTGGGGAGGCTGATCTATTTTTTACTTCGTAATTTACCCACTCGCAGGGTTTAGAGCACTTACTCGCTTTATTGCCGTATTTTCTATGAAATATGCATAAGTGTCTCTTATGTCTCTCCCTACTACTAGTCCTATATTTATCATATGCTGGTCGGTCTGTCTTGTGCTGCCCTCTTGATTTCCTCTCTACTTTATCGATTGTCTTTACTACTATCGCTGCTATGTGCGCATCTAAATTAATTTTTCCTATATTACCTACCCTATCTACTTTACCTACACCCGGCTGATTATCATGCGACGTATCTACCCACGTATGGCCAACTGCGTTAACGGTTCCTACTTTACCGACCTCTTTGAGTTCATTTTTATAAATTTCATCGGCATGGTTTACCATGGATGATTGATTTCGTAGGTTTATTTCGCCTAACAAAATCTTTTTTATTTTTGGGGGTAGATTATATTTCCAGGCTTTTAAGATAACCTCTCTTTTTATATTTTGGCCTGCTACGTCTAACATTTCCCTTAGGATGTCGGAGGGTTTTTCTTGCTCGCGACATTTTCTAAATAACCTATTAAAACGCTCCTCTTGTGACTGTCCATATTTCTCTAATAAAAAATCTTTTACACCGTTGTATCTTTGTCCGTTTTTCAATGTTTCAACTAACCAGGAAAGGCTATGAGCTTCGGGTCACAGATCTTGATGAAACTTTGAGATATGTTTCTAGGTACCATAATATGAGTAAAGCCAGAGCGGTACGGTATAACGCTTCGAAAAACTGAAATGATAGACGTTTCCAGTCTCATTTGAAGAAAAATGTAAAAAAAAGCTTTTAATTGAAGTGTGAATAATCCAGTCTAGAAATGTCTTTTATAAATCAACAGGGACTAAAATAAAAGTACAAAAAGCAAGCTTTAATTTGCGGTTTTCAGAATCTAAAAATAATAATTAGAACCAGAGATATGTTCGTTCAAAGTTAAGAAGCAAGAAAGTACCAAAAATCACAAAATCACTGTCCTTTAGAATTTAGATGATTTTTGGTACTTTCTTGCTTCTTAACTTTGAACGAACATATCTCTGGTTCTAATTATTATTTTTCAATTCTGAAAACGGCAAATTAAAGCTTGCTTTCTGTACTTTTATTTTAGTCCCTGTCGATTTATAAAAGACATTTCTAGACTGGATTATTCACACTTCAATTAGGAGCTTTTTTTTACATTTTTCTTCAAATAAGACTGGAAACGTCTATCATTTCAGTTTTCCGAAGCGTTAGACCGTACCGCTCTGGCTTTACTCATATTTTGGTACCTCAAAATATATCCCAAAGTTTCGTCAAGATCTGTGACCCGAAGCTCATAGCCTCTCCTGGTAAGTTCGATGTCTCGCGAACTACGTCTCTATCCAGATTCGCGATCAACAGCATAAAACCTACACTATCCTCATTTACGTTTTGTAATTGCATTTGTTTCTCGAACAGTTCAAACCACGTTTCCGGATCGTGTTTCCAAAAGGGAAAATTAATCTGCCGGAATTGCAACAAGTTACCCTATGCTAATTGTTGAAACTCTAACCTATTATCGTTTGCTTGAATATTCCCGGCGAACCTTTGCACGCGAGTGTTGTCGTCTGTATGCATCGCGTTATTTCCGTACGCCTTTTGTTTGTTACTATCTCCCTCTAACGTTTCTATTTTTTTCTTCAACGACTGCATATTATTTTCGTAATAATTCTTTAATTTTTCGAACTTTCGTTTATATTGTTCGTCTATTTTTCTTGTTTCTTTAATTAATACCTCTTCTAAATCGTCGTTTCCTTTTAAACTATTATTTCCTGACGCGTACATTCTATTAAAATCTATTTGTTCTCTATACCGATTGCGTTCATTTTCTTTTTCATTTTTTTTCGGCGTACTACTACGTACCGTTGACGCGTATCCTGCTTCACTCGTTTAGCTATCATTATCTTTACCGTCCTTCATTTCGATATGACTACTTTTAAAACTATTCATTGTCGTGATTTAAGGTTATGTCCTATAAACGATTTCTTATAGCGAGCTATCCTATCTATTTCTTTTAACACTTATCAGTCTTTTTTCTTTTTGACTAGATTGTTAAAAAAAAATATATGTGACTTCACGAAATAAATTAAATAAAACAAAATCACAGAACAAAACGATTGAAAAAAAATATAAGTAAAATACGTAAATAAATAAGTCAAATAAATTAAAATAAGAAATTAATACGATACAATGAATAAAATAAATTAGCAAACAAATAAATAGCAATTACTATCGGATAGTCCAACTCGCTATGTACAATTTAAAATTTTTAAAATATTACGATTATTAATTTCCGTTACAATAACCTTCCAAAATAATACTAAACTTCGATGATGTGTGCACTCTGTTTATCTTTCTTTATTTGAATAAACGTTATTTAATCCTCTTCAAGGACTTGTCTATTTACTTCCGCGACTCTACTTTATTTACGCGCACACAACATTTAACCTTAAACCACTTCGCTTTATTCAAAAGAAAAACAAACTTTTATTTTTGCGTCCCCACAGTTTCTAGAATTTTCGGTTTGAATATTTTACACACAACACTCGCGATTTTCAAAATTTCTTACACGCCACGTATATTCGCGATTTCCAAAAATTTCTTTTACGCACACGTATATTCGCGATTTTCTAAAATTCTCTCTATTTATATCTTTATTTTAATAATTATAGCGTTCAAATTTATTTTGATGAAAATGTTATTTGATTGACATTTAAAGTATTATTTTAACTATATTTGAAAAGTTACTTTTCATCAATGAATAAGTATTTAATTTTTTAAATTAATAATATATTAATATCAAGAATTTTCTAAAAATTATAATATTTATGATATTCAAACCTTACTTGTGATACATACACTTTGTAATATTTGTATCTCATTAAAATTTTATATTAGATGCAAAAATTATTGTTAAGTAATTGCAAATAGTTATTTTATTATTCTGAAATATTCAAATTTAAAATTAAACAAAAATGTATATTTTAATCTTATGATTTTTTAAATTTAAATTTCGTATTTCATATATATAAAATACATTTGTGAAGATATTTATATTAGAAATAAATACAAAATTTTTTTTAAGCATGTTTCACGTAAAAATTAATTTCATAATTTAAATTTATGGTCATATATTAAGGTCTAAGAACTATAGTTGTTACTCGATTCCTAGTTCTCAGTTTATTTATATCAAATATGGTACTATCTTTGTTTTTCTTATGGAAGTAGAGTGAGAAATAGTCACTTGATGGAATAAATTATACGCTTTTTTACTTTTAGCACATATATACATATATTTTAATATTAAGTTTCATCAAATTATTTTGAATTTTATTCAATACTCAAAATTAACTTTAATTAGTTAATTCTTATTTACTTAAAATTAGTCATTTATACATAATAATATGATAAAAGAAAATTCAACTGATCGACGTTAGGAGCAAAAACCTTCAATATAATTAATACCTATTAACGTAAAACCCATTAAATGGTGTAACAATTTTCAACAGTTGATAAATATAATGTAAATCATATAATATATATATCAATTTTAAATGACTAATAATTAATTTAAAACTCAAAAGTAACTATTTTAAAACGGAATATAAAAGATAAACATGTATCTTTTTATTCCTTAAATATTACGAATTAAAATATTAATTATTAGTAATTTTAAAGTGTTATATATTATGTAAATAATTCCATATTTAATAATTTTCAATTTTAGTAACAGGAAAAGCCGCAGAAAAAGATATTAATGATTACATTTTCTGCGAAATATTGCCCTTGAATTGAGTACGTGAAATATCAGTCTTAGTACCAAAAAAAAGACACTAAGCATTGCAAATTTATGCTCTTACTTCATAATATAATAGTACCATTATTGGTCCCTTAAATCCAAGCTATAGTACTAATTGTATAGTACTATAGTACTTTTTTTTTAAGTACCTAAGTACATAAATTAGATATACTTGATTTAGAACCTATTTTAATAATATTTTCCTTTCTCCGTGTAGTTGTTAGTTCTAATAAACGTCAAACACTGTTTTCAATTATTTCATGGTTCGTGATTGAAACACGTGATTAAAAAGAATGAATTCCTATTATATTTCTTCATTGATTCTAATGCAATTTAGTAGAACAAATTCTTAATTCATCACGATATAATTTGTATTTAAACAATTTTAATGCACATTGTAACTTTAATTAATCTTTTTTCTAAAAATATAAAAATTTAATTTAGTACAAAACTACAATATCAAAATTCATAAGTAGCGGCAATTCTTTTTTATTTTAAAATTGGCTTATTTATACATAATAATATAATATATGAATTTAGACATAATCTTGCCACAGCATTCATCTTTCATTAATCCAGGAACTTTCTTATTGACACGTGGAATATTAAACTGATTATTTTCAGTATAATCAGAAGTTTCAAATCTGTGAATGTCTTCCTTCATTGTTTGATACATATCAATGTCTTCAACTTCATATATTTAACTATCCGTACTGTATATAGAAGTTTACATTTTTGTCCTAGTCGCTGTTTCATATATGAGTAATGAAACTCATATAGCAGTGTTTTTGATAAATCAAGGATGGAAAAACTAACGTATATAGGTTTTTTTATTGTGATACTCGTTCTCTGCTTTTGGTAGCTGAATAGCTACCAAATTTTTATCAAAAATTGCACAACTGTGAAAATTTGGTTGATCTATGCATGCTTCTGCTCCATATCTGCCTGTAAATTTATTTATTTATCGCACATCAACACGTGACCGCTCTCGTTCGATGCACTTTCCATATACAGAGTTAATAAGCAATTTATAGAAGAGTTTTTCAAACTCATTCTTCGCTTGCTTTCTCTTCTCAGTATTTAATTCAACATGAGGTTTGAGCCGAGCCTTTTGTTCAAAACTTAAAATTTTATGTACTTTTTTTAATCCAAGTCTATTATCTAACGCTTGTTTAAGCGTCCAATAATGTATGACATACATTTCCTTGTAGTCCAAAGCAGTTTTTTTTTTGCTTCGAGCCTGGCGGTGGACGATGTTCTGCGCAAAAAGGTAAATCTCGATGTTCATCATGGATTTCCACAGGATATTTTAAATCCACTTCAGCAATATATCCTATATCCGAATCTGGCGGTGTATTGAAGAAATCTGGAATTGTTTCATAATTAATCTATTTAAATTTTCCTATCGGTAAATGTTGTATCATCGCCCAACCATAAAGATTATTAATATCGAAATATAGAAGGGTCTTCTTTTTCTGATTTTCGTCATATGAAGGACCCATGTATGGATTGTTTGCCTTTGCATACCGGTTACGGCACTGGCTTATTCCTCCACGGATACCTGCTTCGATAAACATTAGCATGTCAATGTCTGTCAAAAGTTCCAATTCTACCTTCGTCATTTTAAGAGCTGCTGAAAACGTTAAGCCTGGAGTTGTGTAGAAATGAGCAGGACATAAATCGTAGGCTTTAAGAGAGGTCTCTCGGAAACTTTCGAAGACGTCAGCCAATAGCAAAACATCGGTTTTTAAGTATAAATCCGAGTACTCTCCTAAAGTTTTTATATTGAAATCATTCCAAACTTGAACAGCGTGCTTATAATCTTCTTCAGCTATATGAGAATCCGTTAGTTTGTTGTAGAAGTCCTTTTTTTCTGGCAGCTTTGTAGACATCAATTTATCTAATCCATCCACAAAATCGTACGGGAATACACCTTTCCGTCTAAAAAGATTTATCTTAGCATCTGTAAATCCATCTGTTTGAAATTCTCTCACTGCTATTGGCACGTTTTCGAGGTACGATGCAAGCTTCTCCAATGATGATAATAGAAAACGCCAAGAATCTATAAATCTAAAATTGATGTCACTATTATCCATATATTTTGTGAAAGAAATGTATTTCTCTTTATTATGAGGTATTAGAGTCATTCGTCCCTTCATCAATGTAGAAGTCCCAATTTCTGAATAAAATAAGTGTCATAATTGAGATTATGAAAAATAACAGGAATGAATCTCGAAATCTTATAATTCAAATTACATGAATTATGAGCTGCACCTCTGAAATTAAAAAAAAATAAACGTAAAATAATCAGATTAATTTTCTTTATTCAATTATAACCAATTGGACAACTTACTGTCCTGTGAGATGACAATGGTCTCGTACTGCAAGTTCTTCGGCACGGATTGGTTTTCTACATATATGACAATTAGTTGACCTCTGGAAAATCAATTCTTCTAGATCTGTAAGTTTCATTTGTTTTGGATTTTTGTAGAGTTCATCAATTTTCTCACCGATTGATTTTAATTCTCTAACAAACCATTCTGCATGTGCCTCTTCACATTCGTTAATCCTTCTGTATGATTTATAGTAAGATAATTCATCATTAAAACTGCATTTTATGTAGTATCCAATACTGTATGCTTCATGAAGTTGAAAAGCCTTCTCACTGTCTGTAGGTTTCAATAAACATTCCAAATCTGCATAAATAACAAAAGGAACTTTTTCACTCTTGCTGTAATCATCGAATTTGAGAATGTTATTCTTAGAGTCGGGCAAATTAATTCGACATTTATTTAAATTTTTACAATTATTTTCATGAATTACGAATCTTTCTTCACTATAAAAAATTTGTAAACACCTCTCACAATGGTAAGATTTTATATTGCTTTTAGACACTTGAGAACCTAGAAGTCGAGACAAGTTTTTAATCCAAACATAATGATATTGAGGCATGCCTCCATCATCAGCATTATTATTTTCTTCATACTCATCTATGTAGAAATCTTGAATAATGAGCAAATTGACATGATTTTCCTTTTTTCAGATGTAATATGACACGGCGATACTCCAAACTTCGGACCATACTTTTTTAACATGTATAAATTTATTGAAATATTATTATTTAATTTTTCGAATTTCGGAATATCTTTAATTTTTACTGGAAATTCAATTGTATCCAACCTTAGTTTATTATTATGTGGAAGATAATGATTTACTCTTTGAGGATTATTGTCATTAGGATATAATGCGGATAGTACAGCATACTTAAAACACTCATTATTATTATTGCGTACATTAACACATGCTTTCTTATTTTCTATAAACTTTGGAAGAGGAATGTAAGAGCTACCCTTCAAGGGAGAATATATTTTCATATTAATACACAAACTTATTATACTCTTCAAAGTCCATCCTGAATCTTTTTTCTGAAATTCTTCTATTTGCGTAAGAATAGGCTCTTTGATATTATCTTTAAACCATTCCTCTAAATCTGTTGACATGTATACTGTAGCACTTTCACTTGTAAAGTATTTTGTGTCAGTTAATTCCTCAGTATTTTTCTACACAGAAAATTCAGAGATGGAATTAGAATTTATTTTGAACGCATTATATTCTTCTAAGCACGCCTGAACCTTAACTTTAAAAAGTTTTTGTGCATCACTCAAAAAACTCAGAATGTCCACATATTTAATATTTACCACTACACCAGTTCTGATTCGATTTTGGGAAGCGGACTCTACGTCTCGCCACTCGACTCTAGCTTCTGTTTCTTCAGATTGTAGATTGCCTCCTTGATGAAGATTTTGTTCCAACTGAACTTGCATGTACGAAAGATGTGTCATACAAGTTTGACATTTCTGTTTCTCCCCTCTTGTGAGGTTGGGTCGAACGATTTTTTCGTTTAATTTAATGATGGCAGAATTACACACATCCAACCAATAATGAATATCATCATTGCTCAATTCGCTTATACTTCGTAAAGTATCACGAAGTAATTGGACAAGACGTTCAAAAAAATCGATTGAAGTCATTTTTACTTTTTTTAACTAAAAGATGACTAGAGCAACAGTTTCAACTCACACAATATTCAAGAATAAATCACACTGATTGTTATATACGAAGTGTCGTCATCAAAGAAATAGCTTCGCTTTTTATAGGTAAAAACAATGTAAGAAGGGATATAAATTTTAAGGTTCATCCAATAGTAAAAGGAAAAGTTAGTGAAAATTTAAGAAGGGTTACAAATTTAAAAATTCGTCCAATAGTAAAAAAGAAAATTTGAGAAGGAATACAAATCTCGATATTCGACCAATAGTAAAAAAGAGAATTTAAGAAGGGATACAAATTTCAAGATTTTACCAATAGTAAAAAAGAAAATTTAAGAAGGGATACAAATTTCGAGATTTGACCAACGGTAAAAAAGAAAATTTAAGAAGGGATACAAATTACAAGATTCTACCAATAGTAAAAAGAAAATTTAATAAGGGATACAAATTTTGAGATTTGACCAATAGTGGAAAGAAAAATTTGGAAAATAAAGAAGAGAAAAGTTTTTAGAAAGGGATAAATTTTTCTTTTAAACTATCCAAAAACTGTAAGAATTTTCCTATTTAGTCTCTCAAATCACTTCTCGCTGAAAGAAATTCAGAGTTGTAAGATGGCTAGAACCCGTGACTATGGTGCAATGATTAAAAATGCAATATTAGAATTTTCTGAAGAGAACGTTTATATTTGTGACATACAAGGATTTCAAGGCATGTCTGGGGATTCTTTTATTTTTAAAGAAGTCAGTTTTCTGAATCCAACTGCATATCTCTTTAAACCTCCAATGACATGGAGAGAATTGAGTCAAGAAGAAAAAAGTACAACGCAATGGCTGGAAAAGTATCACCATGGAATACAATGGAACTCTGGAGATATACCTTACCATCGTCTTCAAAAAATTTTTGAAATTTGTTCGCAAGGAGTCAAGAAAGTATTTGTCAAGAGTGAGCAGAAAGCGCAATGGTTAGCCGATCTTTTACCAAATGTGTAAGTAATATATTTATGTTTCAACTTTCATACTTTTCTTGCTGTTTTAATACTTTTTCAAACTTTTTCAAACTTATTTGATACTTTTTCATACTTTTTCATACTTGTTTCATACTTTTTTATACTTTTCCATACTTGTTTGATACTTTTTTATACTTTTTTTAATACTTTAAAATACTGTATTTAACCATATTAATACTTTATAATACTTTATTTTTCATGTTGTATATACTTTAAGTTACATTACCTTCTCCTCTTTATTTTCAGAACAATCAGCAACATTGAAGACTTTGGATGTCCATCATTAGAAAGATTAATGAATTGTACACGATATACATGTTTCAACCACGACCTCTGTTTAAGGCGAAAACCTATATGCGCTGTTATTGATGCAATTTCGGTGCGCACATGGTCACATGATTACCTAGATGCTAAATTTGCCAAAGATGAAGTCGATAAAATTTCTAATAATGATGAATGTATAAAGTTATATTGGAAATAAATTAAATTAAATAAAAAACATTAGTCTGATTTTCAATTTCTCTTATGGTTATTATTAAATATTAAGTTTAATTTTAAACAGTTAAAAATTTCAGAAAATAAATTATTATTAAGAGGCCGCCGTATCTCTGTCCTTTTCTAATTAAAAAAAACGCTGCCAAGTGCTTTGGCGGAATGCTTTCTCATAGAGCTCTTTGAGTTTCATTATTTTTTTTATATTTATTTAAATGTGATTTTAATATAAAAAAATTGTCTAACATTAATATTTATTAATAAATTTGTACTTTAAAAGAACGATGACAACGAAATTCATTCTTCTTCTTCAAATATTTTTTCCATTTATTAAAAAACAATTTAATTTATAATATTTAATAATGATTATATTTAAATACTTTATTGAATGTAATAATACAAGTCAACATCCAAATCAGTAGTACTATTATAAATTTTCAAGAGTAACTCAGAAATCAAAAGAAGTGATCAAAAAGCTACGCTAATAAAATTATATTTTTTAAACTTGGTTTATAAAGATAGTAGCAAATAACTTGTATACAAATTTTAGAGCAATTCTATCGAGTACTTTACGTAAAATGGAAAAAAACTGAAATATGAAAATTTTTTAAGAAAATTTTTAAAATTTTCTAAAATGAAAACTACGCTAAAAAGATCGGTTTATGAAAGTTATCCTTCTTTTGGCAGATGCAAATTATTCCCATGGAAATCTCAAAGCAAATTCATCAATTGACTTACGTAAAATACAAAAAAAAAATTAAAAATTGAAAATTTTTTCAAATTCTTAAAATGGCTCTATAAAAAAAAATACACTATGAATACAAATTTTCAATAGCTTCCCGCCTAGTTATACAAAAACATAGATGGTATACAAAATTTGAAGCAAATCCATCGAGTAATTTTCGAGATCTAACTGGTTAAATAAATAACATTTTCTTTTCAAAATTTCTTTTTCAAAATTTTAAAAATGCTCTAAAATTAAAACTACGCTATGAAAATCAATTTTTGAAAATTTCCCTTTTTTTGGCAGTCGCAGATAATTTCCCTGCAATTTTTTGAACAAATCTATCGAGTATTTTACGTAGAATAAAAAAAAATAAGAAAAGAAGAATCGAAATTTTATTTTTAAATCTTTAAAATTCTCTAAAATTGTAACCACGCTAAGAAAATTAGTTTTCAAAAGCTTATTTTTTTCAGACAATAGCAAATTAATCGTATAAAAATTTTGGAGAAAATTTATAGTATGGTTAACGCAAAAAAGAAAATAAATAAAAAATAAAAATTTTTTTGAAAATTTTCAAAGTGCTCTAAAATTAAAACTGCGTTGAGCAAATTAGTTTTCCAAAGTTTGTTTTCTTCAGACAGTAGCGAATTCATTGCATACAAATTTTGGAGCAAATCTATCAAATGGTTTTCGTAAAATAGAAAAAAATTAAAAATAAAAATTTTTTTTAAAATTTTGAAAATGCTCTAAAATTAAAAGTGCGCTAAGAAAATTAGTTTACAAAATTTTTTATACTTTTGACAGTCGAAATTAAGTTTCATACAAATTTTCGAACAAATTCTTTGAGTAGTTTACGTAAAATACAAAAAAAATGAAAAATCGAAATTTTTTTAAAATTCTTAAAATGATTCTAAAAAAAAAACTACGCTAAGAAAACCAATTCTCAATAGCTTCCACACCAGTTCATCAAAAAATTGAATTGTATGGAAAATTTGAAGTAAATCCATCGAGTAGTTTTTAAGATTTTATTGGCTTAATAAATAGAAACATTTTTTTTTTAAATTTCAAAATGCTCTAAAATTAAAACTAAGCTAAGAAAATCAGTTTTTTTAAATTTATTTTATCCGGGCAATCACAAATAAATTCCATGCAAATTTTGAAGCAAATTCATCGAGTAGTAAACCAAAAAAAAAACCAAAAAACGAAAAATCGAATTTTTTTTTTTTTTTTAAACTCTAAAATGAAAACTACGCTAGAAGAACCAATTATCAATAGCTTCCCAGCAAGTTAGTCACAAAACTAAATTCCATGCAAAATTAGAAGCAAATCCATCGAGTAGTTCTTGAGATACAGTTTACTAACTGAATTCATACATCCACACACACACACACACACACACATACATACAGACATTTTCTGGAAACCACTTTTTTCGACTCACCGAGTTCAAATATGTACAAATTAATGAAAAAATAGAAAAAAATTTTTTTTATCGATACAATGCTTTCTCTATGAGAAAGTAATTGACTTTTTTCCCATAGTTAGCAACTAGAGGCAAAAATAAAGAGATGGTTTTGATGTGTTTAATAAAATGTAATATTTTCTCTAATTAGGATAAATTGATTTTATCGCTTTGTTTTTAAGAAAAGTTGGAATAACTTAGAAAATTAAAAATTAGTGTCAAATAATGGGATTTTCAAGTTATTCCAACTTTTCTTGAAAATAAAGCGGTGGAATTAAATTATTCTAATCAGAGAAAATATTGTTTTCTATTATATGAATCGAGACTATCTCTTTATTTTTGCCTCGAGTTATTAGTTTTTATAAAAAATAAATTTTAAGCAGATTCGGTAAAACAGGTAACTGTGTCGGTATACGGCTGACTCTTAAATATAAATAAGACAAAGATAATAAATTGATTCTATGTATAAATTAATTGCACTGATTTTTAGCATATTTTTGTCTATATTCATTGCGTGCATTTATTTTTTGTTTGGTATTTTTTTTCTGTGATATCACTTTTTATTTAACCTGTTGATTTACTAATATAGTATTTTTGTTTCTACTATTTCTTAAGATTATGATATCATACTGTGCAATATTTTTTATGTATTACACGTTCTTTTTTGTATATATGTTACAAAATAAAATATATCTAATCTAATCTAATAACTATCTATCTACTTATGTGCATATATTTTTAAAGAAAAGGAAGATTATTTTATTGTTATTGTTTTTATTTTTATTTTTTTTATATTTATTTTTTATACATTAATAATAAAACATACATTAATTACAATAGTAAATACATTACAATTGATTTTTTTTAATTATAAAAATATAAAAATATATACATTTTAATCTAAATATGTCACGTCTCCAACTATCCGAGGTCCACCTGTTGAAGGTGGTGTGCGAGGTTGCTAGACCGTTGATTTCCTATTCTTTTCCGCCAGGTCCTGGCCTACTTTCCTCATCCATTTCTTTGCTGATGAATATGATTTTTCTTTCCTGGTGCCTAAACAGAAAATTTGAAAAAAAAAATTATTAAATAAATTAAATAAAATATATTAGTAAAATAAATATTTTGTTAAAAAAAAATAACAGTTTACCTGATGAGCTAGATGTTTCCCATTTCTTGCTGGCTGAAGACGACTCCGCTTTACTAGCTAAAGAGGTGGATGGAATTGTGACTGAAAATAAAAATTTTAAAAACATTAAAAATTAAATAAAATAATAAAATAAATATTTTTAAAAAATCGCTATTTACCTGATGAAGATGGCTCCGTCTTATTTGCCGATGAGGTGGACCTACTTGAACAGGTGGACGGAATCGCTTCTGAAGATGTGGCCGAACTAAAGCTGGAACTGCTCGAAGTGCTCGAACTGCTTGAACTCGAGCTGGAACTGCTTGAACTAGATGCAGTTCTTATTCTTAAAGATTCGTCAATTTCTCTCTGCACCGGTTGTGTTCTTCTATACAACTGCTGTAAAGCAGTAATTGGGGGAATAGGTGGTACTGTAAAAACAAAAATTATTGTTAATAATTATTTTTAAATCATTTTCATATTTGTATTTTAAATCTACTAACGTGCATTTACAGCTTCCATTGCCCAGTTTAGATGCTCCAGCATCATGAGCAGCGTTGGCCCATTGCTTATAAGCCACCTTACATGATCTTGAACTTTTTTTATGGTTTCACTTTTTCCTTGAACCATTTTTTCTACTTTATATAAAGAATGTATAAAGATTTTTGCATTTTTTTTTCTTAGATTAAGAAAAAGTTGAAGAAGATTCTTGAACTGACGAAATGTAGCTTGGAACGAGGTATTTATACAGAAAATCAGGAAACTTATTTTCTTATGTTTTTCGTGAAAATCACACGATTGGTGAAAATTTTCTTTTCAAAAATTTGTCACCTCCCTTACAGAAATTTAGTTCCATCCTTCGTTAGTTTTTTTCACGCCTAAGATTTTAATTTATATTCTCATGCAACTAGCCCTTGTAATGAATGTCGTTTTTCTCAAAAAAAAAACTTTTATATACCTGTCAATATCAGATTTTCTTAAAAGAAGGATTTTCAACAAAAAGAAGTCATGTACATATTTTCTGGAATATGTCTCCTTTTAAAACAATTGACCCCTTTAATAAATATCTTTTTTTTCTCAAGAATATTTTTGTACAACTGTGATAAATCAATCCTGAAAAATTCCAAATAAATGCACCTGCAAGATAACTTTTTCTCGCACACTTGTTACAAAAAAATTTTTAAACCTGAAAAGAAAAAGAATACAAGTGATCCTTTCAATAAATATCTCTTTACCTCAAAAAACTTTCACATGTAAAATCTTCGACCACCTGCAAAATACTTTTTTTCTTAAAAAACTTACATACACCTGTGAGAAAAAGAGGATTTTCCTTTTTTAACAGAGTAAAGTCTCGGATATTTTCTTCAAATAAGAATTCTCTTTTTTTTAAAACAAAAAGAGAAAAGGTAGCTGACCCTTTCAATAAATCTTTTTTCCCAAAAAAGTTTTTCTTTCACAAAAAGTGTCATAAGACAATATCTTAGAAGTCAAAAAAGAATACAAGTAACCCTTTCAATAAATATCTCTTCATCTTAAAAAACTTTCGCACGTGAAATCTTTAACCCCCCTGCAAGATACTTTTTCTCAAGAAAGCCGACATGCACCTGTAAATATAAAAGAAACATTTTCAAAACAGCATTTTCCTTTTTTAACAGAGTAAAGCCTCATATATTTTCTTCAAATAAGGATTCTCTATTTTAAAACAAGAAGAGAAAAGGTAGCTGACCCTTTGAATAAATCTTTTTTTCTCAAAAAAAAGGACAAAAGATAATCTTTCAAAAACAGTGACTTAAAAAATATTATAGAAGGCAAATTTATAGTTTGCTTATGTACTATATCCTAAAAAAAAAGGCGCAATTCATTATTTTCATGCACCTGTGACTTAAAAGAGAACACACACAGTGTACTGCATTTGGAGACAAGTCACCCCTTTTCCTCTCTTCTAAAAGCAGGTAAATTTTCACGCAATGTTAAAGAAAACGCATAGTAGACCAGCACTGCGTAAAAGGTCTGCCCTTTCCCTCTCTTCTAAGAGTAGGTCAAGTTTTCTGCGTCCCCAAAATAGAACATACAGTGGGCGGCGCTCTATCCTTTCCTTAAAAATAAGAAGAGAGAAGGGCTAGCCCTTTCCTAAAAGAAAATACATTTTTTAAGGAAGGGAAGACTTATACGTATTTTAAATAGACCGGATTGTAACACACTTAGTGGAGGGAGACAAGTGTTTTATCCTTTTTCATTTTTTAAACAGGGGGGAGGAATTCACATGTATTTTAAATGACACGGATTCCAACTCACTTGGAAAAGGAGAGGGGGTGGGTTACAACCTGCATGGGCCAGAATGCCTATAGCCTATCTACTCATGTAATATTCCGCTGTACGATTTTAAAGTTTCTTGGAATCTTCCTGAAATCTTTCATGCAATGTTTCAGTGGAAGATTACTTAAATCTTTCAGTGAAATATTCCGTGAAATATTTTTGGAAAATTTATGTAATAGTCCGCTATACGATTTTAAAGTTTTTTGAGTTCTTTCAGCAGAATGTTTATGAAATCTTCCTGAATTTTTTTATCGAATATTGCACCGAACGATTACTTAAATCTTTCTGTGAAATTTTTTGTAGAATATTTATGGTAGATTTATGTAATATTCCGCTGTACAATTTTGAATTTTTCTGGAATCTTTTAGCGAAATGTTTATGGAACCTTCCTGGAATCTTTCATGAAATATTCCACTGGGATATTTGATAAACATCACATGTAATATTTCATGAAATATTTCCAAAATATTCAGTGCATATTTCATGTAATATTTCGGAAAATTTTTTGAACACTTCTTTAAAATATTCGATAAATATTCCTGAAAGCGTTTAATGGGAGATTCCAGTGAAATATTTCTTAATATCTTGTAAAGACTTACTAGAATCTGCATAGAAGTTTCCATTGAACTATTTTAGTGGAAGATATCAAAATATTTTAGTGAAATCTTTCATACTGTGTGAGCTACAACTTTTGAGCTAGGCAAGACTGCCTGATGCAATAAAGCTTAAATCGAAGAATTCAACTTATACTCTCTCATATCTTTTTTATATTTTTGTGTTAGAGTTTTAGTTTTTTGGTTAATCAAGTTTTCATAAGCACTTCTTTTTTCTTTATTTTCGAAAAATAGCTCCATCTTAGTCTCTGGTTTTATTAGATAAAAAGAATAAACCCGGATTCATTTTTTTATCAAAGAATCATAACATGCAGTATCAGGCGAATCTGCTTCCTAGAGGTAATGACCTCTCCTTGTTAGTTAGGCAAGTTTCAAAATACTACTGAATTGCTTAAAATCTGACATATGATATGAACTTCAACAAATTGAAAAATATATTAGAAGATGGCATCGATGTTAATATTTACATTTTTTTAATACTATGTATCCATACGTAAGTAGCTATGGAATTATTTTTATACAATATTTTCAATATTTGAGCGCAATAGCTCCATAAAGTAAGGCCAATATTTTTCAATTCTGTTAAATTTTCAATATTATACCTACGTTCCGATCACTTTAAAGCATTAAAAAAAAAAAATAATAAAATTATTTGGTTTTGAATTATTATAATAATTTTACTCTATTTTTCTCTAAATCGACCATGTAAACCGATTTTAAAATTGAAGCCTAAATGTCCGTAATGGACCTAGAAATAATTCTCAAAAAAAATTTTGAAATAACATTATATTTTCATTTAAATTTACTCCGCAGTACCTTGATCTCTATGATTGAACTTCTTGAAAAAAACTGACAAATGCATTCATTAGCATAACAAAAAAATATAATGGAAATGTATCGTGAACAGAAGAATTCAAATCTTGAAATGATCCAGATGGAAATTGACAATGACATTTCAGATACAATTTTTTTTAAACGAAATGATGATTAAATGGATTTCTATGATTTCCACATAAATCATAACGATGTTAAAATTAAGACTGATAAGATTAAATTTTATATATAACAGGATTTAACATGGAAATGGTAACAGAACAATCGAAATAATATAAAGAAAATTCAGAAAAAGACATAATTATGAAAATGCAGAACAAAAAGTAATAATAAATTACAACTAAGGAGCATTCGTTATGTTTACGTAAAAGAAAATTATATGAAAATAAAAGAAGATCGATCATATGAATATGAAAAAATATTAAATATTAATAAAATAATAAAAAAGAAATTTAAAAAAATACTGATAAATTAGAAAAAATACTTGCAAATGAGGCTTTACGAAAAAAGGAGCTTATATTTAAATGAAAAAAAACCCAACCAAATAGATATAAAAAAAGTAAGAAAATACAAAGATAACGAATTAATTAATTAATTTTTAATTAATGTTTTAATGGATTTTTGATTCAAAACTATCGAACCAAAGTAAAAATTTAATAAAATCAGTTTTCTTATAAATAAAATATAGAATGTAATTGAATTTTTAAAATTACAATATGTAAATTTTTTAGCTTATCTGATTGGTGAAAGGTTATTACTATTCAATATACAAAAAAACTTAATAGGAAGCTTGTCTGATTAATTTTCTCATTTTCAACGGGGAAATAACTGAAAACTTGTTGATTTGCAAAAGGGTCAGAAAAATATTCATTTTATAATTGATTATAAGATCTTTTTTCTCTCCTTAATTTTGAAGAAAATATACGAATACATTTTTTATCAGATATCATTTAGATAGATAGATAGGTATTCATTAGATTATTTCAACTGATTAAGTCGACTGAGTAAATATTTTCATGTAAAATATTGATAAACTTCATTTTATTATAAATATATAATGAATATACTTAAACAAGATATCTAATTTTTGAAATTCGAGTAAATATTAAAGTATAACGAAACATTAGTCCTTATTTAATTTAATAAACGTTTCATATAATATGTTAATAAATAAAATTTAATCTAAATAATATTAAAGAATTAAAACATTTACTTGTTTAGTAATCATATAAACACTTTTTGAAAGAAAATTAAATTAACACATAATTTAAATTGAACTAGAGTATTAATATCAACTTTTGCAGTACTAGAATCTAGAAATTCGAAGTATACGAACTCGCAACGTTGTCTCTGTGCTCAATCTCGGCTTGCGGTATGCGAGATGCCGACGAGTCGAAGCAAGCAACCACGCAACGCTAAAAGTTGTGCCTGGTTTCAGCTGTTGGCATGGATGATGCCGACGAGTCAAAGCCATTGACCCGGCAATGCAGTTGCAGCGCTCCACTCGGATTCACTTTACTATACTGTACAGACGGTCGCAATGATTGACTGCGGTATAGTCACGCATAAACCTACTACGATTTTATGTATACTTATGCTTCGAGTGTTGTTTGCATCCCGCTAATACGATCAACTTCGCAGCGCTGGATTCGGATTTTTTTTAGTGCTGACTATAAACTTTATTCTTTTTCGACTATACAGTAGCTACTCTGTATAGTGTATATTTCTTTATTTTCTTTTTCTATACTTATTTCTAATAATTATTATTAATTGAATAATTTAAATTATATATGTTAATAATCATGTATTATATTCTGATTATGAGTGAATCAGCAGTCACAATGTTTAAATGGAGTTCTTTTGGAGTGAATTCTGATATACTATGATACGTCTCGTTTATTATTTCTTCTATTGATGAAACACATTTTACCCAGCCTATATGATTTTCGTTAGGGAACGTTCTGAAAAAGCTTCCTAACTCTCTGTTATCTCTTTCTACGATGTTGCTTTGTAGGTTTTTCATAGAGGAAAAAGCTGTTCTTATGCCATTATACAGTCGACGATCCGAGTCCCGCCGCCTTCTCCTCCATCGACTCGCTCGTGCGTTACCCCCACTCGCTGACTAAAAGAATTTGTTTCCAAACATTCTGAGTCCCGCCGCTGCTCTATGCGACTTTTTCACTTGTAAAAATGGGTTTATTAATTTCATTTTTTCGTTTAGAATACAACAAATGTTTATTGAAATAAAAAGTAACAAAGAAATAATAAAATATTGCATAAGTCTCATTTATATCTACTGAAAAAAATATAAAAATTAAACTAGATATATTTAATCAATCAATAAAATGTTATGTATTTGAAAATTTAAGTGATTGCTTTATAAATAAAAGATCAAATAAATCTTATTTCATTTCATTTTCATAATAATAATGAGTATTTAGTTCATCAATAAATAATATATTCTTTAATTTTTAAATTTATGTTACCTATAAATAAAAAAATTTAATTTTTATATTTTTTATAGTAAATATAAATGAGAATTATGCAATATTACAATATTTTTTGTTACCTTTTATTTCAATAAACGTTTATTGTATTCTAAACAAAAAATTAAACTAATAAATCCATTTTTACAAGTTAAAAAGTCGCATAGAGCAGCGGCGGGACTCAGAATGTTTGGAAACAAATTCTTTTAGTCAGTGAGTGGGGGTAACGCATGAGCGAGTCGATGGAGGAGAAGGCGGCGGGACTCAGATCGTCGACTGTATTACAGTTTTTTAAGATAATGTTTGGCAATTAACTGTGATTTAAGATCACAGAGTATAATCTTTGGTTTTCCATACTTAGAAATGTAATCATCAAAGATTTTTTTTTGTGATTATTTTTGCATTTGCTTTTCTTCCTAGATATAATACAACGTATATGCTGAATTCATCTATGATTACCAGAATATGCTTCATGCCTGCTATGGTAGTGGACCAAAAAAGTCGATTGATAAAAGTTCATTTGGCCTTTCTGGTACTATGTATTTCATTGGAGTCATGCATGATTTATTGCATGTTTATTTTTTTGAAATGAGTCACAGGTTGAGATCATCTTGTGAATGACATTTTTTGCACCTTTGATGTAGAAATATTCTTCCATCATTTTTTTAAATTGGTTGGACCTATATGTCCATAATTTTCATGTTTTTCAATTATAAAGTCTTTTATAATTGAGGTTGGCAACATAATTTTATAGATATTATGCTAATTCTTTTTATAGAAAACTCCGTTTATAATTTTGTATAAAGGATTGGTGTTTGTGCTACCGATTTGTACGTTTAAATTTGCTTATATTTTTTGTATTTTTTAGCTGCTTTTTGCAGTTTTGTTATTTTTCTTAGCTTTTTTGTTTCTTTACTTAACCCTTTTAGTTTTAGAGTTGCTATTATTTCTGTTAGCTGTACCCTTGAGTTTTCAAAGGAGTTTGTGTGTCTAGATAACAGCTCAGACACTATGTTATCTTTCCCTCTGACATATTTAATTTCTATGTCTAAGTCTTATATAGCCAGCATCTATCTTGTGATTATTTGACTAGTAAAGCGACTTTTCAAAAGAAAGGCTAACGTCTGATGGTCTCTCTTTATATACATCTTTGCACCTCTCACATAGGTGTCAAGCTTTATGAAACTCCAAATGATTGCTAAGAGTTCTTTCTCTGTCGCCAAGAAAAAGCTGTTATTTATTTTTAAAGTTCGGCTTATCATTTCTTCGCCTTCATTGTTTAGCTGTGACAGAACTGCGCCTATTGCAAACTCGCTTGCGTCTGTTCTTAAATAATAAGGTTTTTCAGGGCCTGAGTACCTTAATATGTTTGTTTTAAATAAATTTTTTACGTTCTTAAATGCTTGATGTTCATTGCTCTTCCACTCTTATTTTATTTTATTTTTTAGGAGTCTTAGCAATGGTATTTCAGCATTCGAAAAGTTTCTCACAAATATTGAGTAAAAATTTATTAATCCGAGGAATCTTTTCAACTGTTGGACGTATTTTTGTTTCGAAAAGGTTTTTATCATGTCTACCTTTTTAGGTTGAGGCCTTATGCCTTCTTTAGATATAATAAAATCTAAAAATTCAGTTTCTTCTTTAAAGAATCTGCATTTTTCGTAACTCAACATTATGTTGCTTTCTTCTAGATCTTTTCATAAATTTTCTAAAATTTCTAGATGTTCTTCTTCTGTTCGTTATACACAGGATATCATCTACAAAATTCAATATATTTCCGTTTGATTCTTTCAAGGTAAAATTGAAACTTTTGATTAAAGCAGCTGTGCTAACTTTCTTTCGAAGGGTCACACATTAAATTCATAAATTTTTTCTTCATGCATGAAGGCTGTGTATTTTTTTACAGTCATCTTTTAACGGTACTAGCAAGAAGCTGTTTGTCAAATCTAAGCTGGATATTACTTTAGTTTCAGTGGATTCTTGCAGTAGTTCTTCAATTTTTTTGGGACTTTCATGATCATTAGCTTTTCGTTTAGTTCCCTTGCATCTAGGCAAAGTCTTATTGAACCATTTTTTTTATTACTGGTACGATAGGATTAATGTACGTATTGTTCGATTTTCTCATAATTTTTTGCTCTAGCATTTTTCTTATTTCTTCTCTTACCTTGTCATTATTTAAGGGGATAGGGTAGAGTTTAATGAAAAAAGGATCTGTATTTCTTAGTCTAAGTTCGTATTTGAATCCTTTTATTAGTCCTAGTTCTTTAGAGAAAATTTCCTTATACTTATAGATTGAGTCTTTGAGTTTATTTATACTTTTCCTCTGTGCTTTGCACATCTCGAGTTTTTTTGTATTTCTTCTATGTAACCGAATTTTTTTGTGCATCTATGCCAGCAATGCAGTCGCTTAATCGTGGGATTACCAAGAATGTCATGTTCTTTTTTATGTCTTTAATGTCGATTTCAACAAAGATTTGTTTAATTAACCTAGTTAATTTTCTACCAGTTGCTCCTCTTATTACTTTTTCTAATGGGAGCATTGGACATTTTTTTAAGCTTTCTTGATTTGTGTTATAATAAGATTTGAAGATGCAGGTCACCTGACTTCCTGTGTCTACCAGCGTCTTTATTTTTTCTCCGTTTAGTTCAATGTCAATTTCAAGACATTCTGTCACTTTTTTTTTCTCATACTTGCTGGGTAAGTGGCCTATAGCGCATGCGTTTTCGGGGTGGTAAGTAGCTAATAGCGCGCGCCGCGTGTGTTTCGTCTTTGAAACGTGTGTTTGAGTAAAAAGCGTTAGGTTATAAAAAATAACGTCACGCAAATCCGTTAATTAATGAAAAAAAGAAAACCACGATTTTGTTTTGTATATGCATAAGTAGCGTCGCGCGGGCGAAGATGATAGGAGAGAGAGAGAAAAAGAGAATGCTTTATCGAAAGAAAACAAGACACGCCAGAACGCGTTTACGAGTCAGTCGTACGGCAGATATGAGAGAGAGAGAGAGAGAGAGAGAGAGAGAGAGAGAGAGAGAGAAAGAGAGAGTAAGAGCTATACCGAAAGGAAACAAAACACGCTAGAACGTGCTCGAGTCATTTGTGTGCTAGCTTCTTGATGAAAGTTGTTGGCGATGCAAAAAATAATATTTATATGAAAATTTTTTTTTTTGATTTACATATTAATTTTTTTAAATGGGGGGGGCTTCGCCCCCCCAATTCCCCTTTCCGCGCTCTAACATGTCACTCTCTCTCTCTCTTACACCCAGCACTTATGAGAAAAAATAGTATGTGAATCTCGTTCGGTTTAGTTGACTATTGCGCCACTCGGGCAATAGTAAACCTTACTCGTTACACAATATACTATAAAATATTTTATCTTAGTATTTTCTCTATTAGTAAGAAATTCTCTTAGGCTATTTATTATATTCTCTGTTGCATCATGCTGAGACCTATTTATTTCTTCATCCTAGTTGCATGGTGAAACGTTACCCAGTTTCCTTTTCACTGTGACTTTGTAGTATCAGGTTCGATTACTAGTATCTGATCCTTGTCAGATGTTTTTTTATTACTAAGCGTATTAGCTCTTTATAACACTGAGATCTTTTTTGAATTTTCTTTTAATCTTTTAGGGTTTCTATTTCTATTTTGATTTTTGTTTTTGGAATATCCTTTTTGCTCATTATTTCTATTATTTGTTGATGAGCTGTTGCCAGTTTGTTGGTTATAACTATTATTATTATATTTGATGTAGAACTTTGATTCAGGATATTGGGCCTTGTTCTCCGATTGCCATTGCGGTTGTTTTTGGCTTTCTGAGTCTTTCATTGCTAACAAATCCAGAAACTCATTGATCTCAGCAATCTTTTGCACTCTTACCGCAAATTTGATATCCAAGTCATGATAACTAAAGAGATTTTATATCAATTCTTTTTCTGAGTACAATCTAGTTATTTTGGCTTGGCTTATCACGTTAATCGTATATTCGACCCTTGACATTTTTCTATTTGGGCTATATTTGCCTGACTTTATCTTCCTTTTATGTCATCCTGCATGACGTCATTTATAAATCTCTCTCTAAATTTTATTTTAAAATCATCCAACGAGGTTATAATTTCTTCCATGATGTCCCACCATGTGGCAGTAGTTTTATAGTGCATACAGCATTCCAGTCCTTCGGTTATCTCAATGTACCCTTTGATGTCTCTGAGATACTTCATGGGAGACTCTGACTCCTCTACCTTAAATTTTGGTAATGCTATTTTGGACTTTCTGGAGTTCCAGTTATATTTGACATGGTCTCCTTCTATCTACGCTCGTTTGAAAGTAGTTCTCCAATAGAGTATGAAGATCTATTCCTCATTGAGCTCCTTTGGTATCGGTCTTCTTTAAACCTAATCTGCCTTGTTTGCTAAGCACATCTTTTGCAGTTCCTCATTTTTGTCTTGACCCTTTCAGTCACGAATTATTTTCGCAAAAACACGTTTTTTCTATCATACATTAATTTT
Source organism: Anastatus disparis (assembly GCA_017163975.1). Lineage (NCBI taxonomy): Eukaryota > Metazoa > Arthropoda > Insecta > Hymenoptera > Eupelmidae > Anastatus > Anastatus disparis. The sequence goes on along the minus strand of JAFFSR010000399.1, from coordinate 552,796 downwards.
TTAGATTTATTTACAATCATATATTGAAAATATATCATATGATACTTATAAAATGAACACTCATTTATATGAAAATGCAAAAAGAATAAAGATTAAACTTAAAGTGCGAATTAAACAATAAAAAAAAGAAAATGAGAAAGGGTGCCAGTATAGTGGCTCCTGTGACTGAAAGGGTTAAGAAATTCTATCTTTCAAGATTTCCTTTGCACATCCTTTTTAAAATTAGAAATTTGCTTCTTAACTCGTGAGATTTGAGAACTAAACATATTTCCTTCTGTTTTAAGTTTACATGCTAGTTTTTCTTCAGCTTCGTCATTCGTATTTTTCATGGTGTTGGTGAATTTTTCTGTTTTTTCCATCAGCTCCTATTTCTCTACGTGAAGCAGTTATGTTTGATATTAACGTCTTAACTTGCTCCAGGTGATTCATCAATTTTTCATCCTGGTTGTTCTTGAGACGACTCATTTTTGTTTTTAGCACCTCATAATTTGTAACGTTTGCCTGCATTACGGGCTTGAATTCGTTGAACTCTAATTTTGTTTTATTATAGTCTTCTGTTAGACTATTTAATCTTTCTGAGGTTTCCTTGGCCAACAAATTGTTAGAGTTTTCCATTCATTTTAATTCTTCTTGTTTTCTAAGGTTCTCAGTTTTATACCTGCCCACCTGTTCTTTTAGGAGTTTTAACCTAGTCTTATTTGCGTCCATATACTGCAATATTTGTCGCAAGTTTTCGTGTACTTTTTGCTCCCCAGCGCTTCGGCCATTGTCGTCGCTTAATCTTTGATTAAACGACTTTTCTAGGTCTTCTTGTTCATCTTTTGTGGACTTTTTTTGGAGGCATTTTAAAATCTAAGTCTTATAAAATTGTTATAGTCAGAGGAATCACTGTAGTTCTCACAAAGGAAAATTTTGAGTAAAACGAACTACATATGCGTTATCTTGAAGAAAAAATAGTAAATTTTATAGGTTTAATTTAATTTAATGAATTTCCCTCAATTCAAAGCAAAATTTATTAAAAAATCATCATTAAATTATTATTCTTATTGCTTAAACAAAAGAAAATTTTTCAAATGTTTTTATGTAAATAATTTTATATTTTTTTTTCAACAAACGTCTTTTTTCCCTCTGTATTATAATTAAGTTTTTTTTAAATAAAAAAGATTTTTATTTATCAATTTTTGAATATAAGAAAAAGTTTACGCAACGCAAGCCCTTGTATCTATATGTATATTTCTCTATATACATGCGAATAGTTTTTCTGTTCCTATATGTTTGCGCACTATCGTCGCGTTACACTTTCAGGTGTTCTTTTATTAACTTTAGGGAAATTACCATTTCTTTTAGTCTTGTGATGCATTTATTGCATCTCAATAAAAAATCCATTCGAGAGAATAAAAGAGTAAGAATTGAACCAAAATGCACTCGTGAAATCTATTACTAATTTAAATAATCATTACAAATTATTTTTATTTTTTATTGTTTTGTTTTGAGTAACACGTGAGTTGAGAAAGCAGACGACTTACCGGTAGAAAGAGACTGAGGTACAGGGCAACCTAACCTACAAAATAAAACACGTGGTGATGGAAAAGCCACTCTCATCATCGGTTTTCCATGAGGCACTAGGAGTTAAGCCACGAAAAAGGCTGCAACTCTTCAAGACTAGTGCACAGAATATATTTAAAGAATAAAACACTTTATTGAGTAAGAGCTTTCAGTGCTCGTGTATGTCGCCATCTTTAATGACGGGCACTGATTGCTGGACACTAACACACACACCCGGAGTTTAGGCACATACCACACACTTATACTCGAGGTAAGCGATGACGAGCGAAACCGGAAAACGATGCGGAACGTTAGAAACACGTGCTCGAAAGTAAAGAGAAAGCGTCGGTAAAGATAAAAGTGACCGATTCGCGATGGAAATTCACGATCAATGACGGAGTCGATAGAAAGAGGCAACGGTAGAAGGAAAGAGAAAGGAAATCAAGTCTCGAGTAAGAAGAGTAAAGGATCACAGAAAAAGGGAAGCCAACCATAGTTAATGCATCAGGCTCATATATACATTATTATATGGACATATATATGGAACTATGTAGAAATCGAGAGCTGCATGAATATTATATATGGGACGATGTAGAAATAGAGAGCAGCATGAGTATTATATGTGAAAATATGTGAAATCGAGAGCAAGAGTGATGGAAGATAGAAGAATCGAGTGCTGAAGAGAGATGATGATGAACTTCGAATCAAGAATAATTAAAACCAAGTATATGGAGCATTCTAAATGTTAATTTAAATAGAGCGCGAAAGGAATAGTGGGCGCTAACATCAAAGAAGCCGCCAAAATGGAAAATGTTGATTGGTTATGAGTCAACATCCTTAGTAATTGTCAAATACTAATTATGGAGAAGATTAATAACCAATCAACAGTTATTATTCCTGACGTTATTGATTAAGAATAGATAAGGAGAAAGGAGCTCGAAAAAAAACGCTCCATCGACACACTTCTCTATTGGATCTGGATAGCTTCACTCGGCTGATTTTTCTATTGTTCGTTATAGTCGTTAAGTTCATTTTAAGTTTTATACTCCATTTTGTTGGGACTTTATTCAATTGAGAAAAAACGTCACGTTGTCATTTTGCCTAAGAAATATGAAAGAGATTCTTTATTAATTTTGAGAGAGAAAAGGAGATTTTTTGTTGGAGATTTATTGTTGGAAATTTTTGTGTTTGGAGAGCAACACCTATTACTATTAAGGTGAGTTCTCCATCTTACGTCTTTATCAAATGAAAATTCAGAGTCAGTGCTTGTCGTCGGTTTGCTCGTCATAATTAGCGTCGGTTACGCCACCATTGTTAATCTTAATAATAAAGTCACGCATCTAGTCTGATTTTCATCAATTATAATTTATAGAAAAGTTTTATTGAGACGAGTCAGAGTTTTCTTTACACACAGTTTTTCTTACACTCCACATAATTTCGAGAAATTGCCGGGTGATTAAGCTGTTAAATTTACTTGAATAAATTGAGAGTGAAAATTACTTATCTTGTAGTTTACTAAACAGTGTTATTTAAGTGTTTTATTAACATTGTGTTGTTCTAAATATATAAATTATTTACCCAAGTGAGTTAATTGCTAAGATATTTATAGTTTAAATTCAGAGTAAAATAAAAAGAAAATAAAAATTAAATTGATAGTGATTTAGAAATTATATTATAGGGTTGAGAATATAGTAATTGTGGGATAGGGAACAAATTCCTACATTACAGACTATATTTTTATATAAGAATAGTATATTACACATCGAGGAAGGTAAAGAACTGGTAAATCCATAGCACATGTAAGATGCGGCCGGAGCCGGAGGTATGGGTGGCAAACATGTGCTATAGGGTCGGCATTTTACCTTCCTTGATGTTTATACTATTTTTCGCCTTACCCGGGCCGAAAATACAACTTTCGTTTTTTGGTGCTGGCATCAAAGTTGTACTTTCGGGCACGGTATGGCGAAAAATGATTTTGAATTAACTTACAACTATCTAGTTAATTCATTAGTCACTAGTTATTTGTTTATTTTAATTCAATTAAAATTAGATGATTTTCTTTACACCGAAAATAGTAATTATCTTTTTTTAGGAGTATTCAATAAATGAAGAAGAAAATTTTTTATTTGTTCTTTTCATTTATATGTTTGATTTTTCTTAATTTTCCCTTTTTGTTTCGAGAGTAAATATCACCTTTTGTGGTTCTTTGTTCATAAGGAAATCATATGTACTCTATTTGCTCTTAAAGCAAGGGTATTTTCCGATTTTTATGTGTTTTAAAATATTGATTCATTTTATTATTAGATAAACATTGAGTATCTTATCATTCTATAATGTTCTGCACTGCTTAAATTCATGAAAGTAAATTTTCAATGCCTTAAAGGAATTTAGAAATTGTTTGGCTTTTAAGCGTTTGTAACCAATTGGTTAGTCCATTTATCATCAACCAGTTGCAAAATATATCACAAGTAAAATTTTAAAGTTTATTTCTTTATCTGCGCAGAGCATTTAATACAGATACAGAGTATTTTCTAAAAAAATTATTGTCTCTTTTTCTTTTGATTATATTTTTTTGTTTTTGTTATTTTGTTTAAAATGTTAGCTTTCTCTTTTTCTATCTAAATGTCTCACCATTTTCATTAAGAGGAGGTCACGTATCTCCATTTTTCTCTAATCAAAGAATAAATTTTTAGTAAAAACTAATAACTTTAGCAAAAAATGAAGAGAAAGCCACATCTCGTATCAGAAAAAGCAAAATTTTCTTTGATAAGGAAGAATTAATTCTATTGCTTTGTTTTCAAGAAAACCTTGAAAAACCAAATTGTTTACCCAAACCTCTGTGTTTTTAGTTTTTCTAAGGTTTTCTTGAAAACGAATCGATAAAATTATTTCTTTCTCATCGATGAAAATATTGCATGTTTTGATATGAGATGCGGCTTTCTCTTTATTTTTTGCTAAAATTATTAGTTTTTGTAAAAAAATCAATTCTTTGATAAGAAAAGGACAGATATACTCGACCTGCTCTTGAAGGTTAAAAAGATTTTGAATGCGTCTACAACTATCTGATTATTCCATTAGTCACCAGTTCATTATGAATTCTTTTCAAATTAAGTAAAAAAAAGAAACAAAAGTTTTAGGTTATACAAAAAAATTTATATGGTAATTACTATTTAAGGAGATCTAAGACAGACACTACACCTGTACTCGTGAATTTGACCTATCTTTTCATTATATTGCAAAACTTGAGGAAAAGAAATGCTTTAGCTTGTAGTATTTACCACGAAGATTATTCAGTTAAATTTTCAAATAAATTTATTCCTTAGTTTTTCAGAATTTTGGGTTTCAATATTATACATCAAAATTTTTAGATTTTTTACAACAAATCTAAAATTCTGAAAAACTAATAAATAAATTTATTTGAAAATTCAACTGAATAATCTTTATGGTAAATACTACAAGCTAAAGCATTTCTTTTTCTCAAGTTTTGCAATAAAATGAAAAGATAGGCTAAATTCATAAGTACAGGTGTAGTGTCCATTTTACATCCCCTTAATAAGATAGAGGATATACTTTGTTATATATATACACGTTGGGCCATTTTAATCTTCGCACTCAATTTTCTCCAAACCTACTGCAGCTACAAAAAAAAAGTCTACAGCAAAATTGACCGTGACAGAAGGGGCCATTTAACTGCGCCCTTAGTTTTGACCTTAAGGTCCAATTTCAAGGTCATTTGAAGGTCAAGACCATTTTTTTTAATAGGAATACCTATTTTTGACTGTGGATTTAAAAAGAGCGGAGAATTCTAAGATGAATTTGTCCCAGGTCATAATTTATTTGGTGACCTTTTCAAGGACAAAAATCGAGATCGAATGTCTAAAAACCGATTAAATGCCCTTTTTCTGCATTATCTTGGTTTGCTGATAAGTGCAAATGATCTAAGTAGTGTTAAATGGTCATCTTAGTTCCAAAGTAAAAGGATCTTGACCATCTCGACCTTAAGGTCAAATTTCAAGGTCATTTTAAGATCAATAATTTTTTTTTGGTAATAGAAATTCCTATTTTAGACTACGAATTTAAAAATATTAGTTAATTTTACGCTAAGATTATTCTTGGGGAAAGTTGATTTTATGACCTTAGAATGGTCCAAAATCAAGGTCAAATATTGAAAAACTTATCAAATGCTCTTTATCTGAATTACACTGGTTTCCTAAGACTTTTGGTGTATCGGTATGAAAGGAAAGTTCAGAAAAAATTTGTGCATGGCGAAGGGGGCCACGCCATGCACAACTTTTGTCTGGACTTTTTGGTGTGATTGATTTTAACCTTGAACTTCAGTTTCAAGGTCATTTCAAGGTCAACTTGAAAGAGCGTAAAATTTTACGTCGGAAACAGTATTTTAAAATATTTTTCATGATCTTTGTGCATGGCGAAGGGGGCCTCGGCCTATTTTTGACACTGCAGTTAGAAAAAATGACACTTAAAGTGATATTTCAAGTTTGTCATGTCGTGGGTGGATCTGAAGAAGGTCAATTCAAGATTAAATAACATAATATGCTTATTTCATCTTCAGCGTTACCCAGCAACAACGACGTGGATGTAATAGGATCCTGTTCCCTTTGGGGCGCTGGATTATCGTGAGTCTCCTTGCCTCTTACTGTTTTAACCACGAAGCAAATGTTCAGAGTTACCTCTATTTACTTGCAGACACAAAATTAAGCGCCTTCGAAAATGACATACAGTCTTCAGTAGAGTTTGTCTCGGAATTCCCGCACATACTTGACGAATGCGATTTTGCATGTTTTCTCTAGCTGTAGGCCGCTCTTTAAAAATAACATTTTTTAGGAATCCCCACAAATAAAAATCTGGAGATGTTAAATCAGGTGAGTTAGGAGGCCAGTTAACTGGCCCTGCTCTGCCGATCCATCTTTCATGGTAATTTTGATTCAAAAATTCTCGGACAATTCGTGCAAAGTGTGGTGGTGCAGCATCCTGCTGAAACCACATTCTTCGTCTAGTTTCTAAATCAACATCTTCCATTAATTCTGGCAAGTCGTCTCTTACTAACTGCAAATAGCTGTCTCCATTAACATTTCGCTCAAAAAAGTAAGGGCCAATCAAATATCCATTTACAATCCCACACCATACCATAAGGCTCCAGCGGTGCTGATGATCTACAGCTCTGTGCCAATGAGGATTTTCGTTTGACCAGTAATGAAAATTGTGCCTATTCAATTGTCCATCGCTATAAAATTTAGCTTCGTCAGAAAAAGTACATATTTGAAAAAATTGGGATCATTTTCTACAATGTGTAAGATCCATTGGCAAAATTCAGTCCTCATTTGCATATGATTTCTTGTCAGTTCCTGTACGAGCGTGATATGGTAAGCATGGCAATTAAGCCTATTTAAAATTCTCAAAAATGTTCGTCTTGGAATACCAACTTCCATTTCTATTTGACGACTGCTGACATGAGGATTAAGATAAATAACCGCAAGAATAGTTATAACACGAGCATCATCTTCGTTGTACTCATGACGCCTGCGTTGGCGAGCAAGACGTCCTCGACGAGCTACGTCAGTTAAACTTTGTATTGACCTATCACTGGGATGTCTTCTATCTGGAAAGCGTTCAGCGTAAAGTCTTGCTGCAACACGATAGTTATTACGATATTCCACCAAAACCATTATCATGTCAACAATCTCATTTGGAGGATAGTCAGCCATTACAACAGTTTTAAAATTTAAATAACTCTGTTAAGTTGTAATTTATATTTTAAGTGTAGTCCAACAAACATAAAATTTTTGATAATAATAAAAAAAATGAAGAAGTTGTAATAGTAGTAAATGATAACTTTCTTCTAGCTCGAATTAGATACTTTAATATTTTTGTAAAAGATTATTTTTAAATCAAAAATAATTTATTTAACACAAACATGACTCTACATATTTCTTCAATTACTACGAAGAACGCTTTAAAAAAAATTCAGTTATAAGATAAAACTGAATAATGAGTAGGGGCAAAATTCAATATGAAAATTTATCTATCTTTCTTCGTAAACCATTATTTTCTAATCAAAAATAGTCTAAAAAGAATATTCTAATATTTAATCCGCGTTTAAATTAATTTATTGCTATTACTACTTCTTGAGTCTTAATATTATTATTAAAACTATTTTTATTTTTGTTTATTGCACTTGAAATATTAATTACTATTGAATAGTGCTATTTTAATTTTCCACTATTGTATAACCTGTAAATAAAATTGTTGATATGAAAATAATTTTAGAGGTGTGTCCTAATATTTTCGTGCTGCACTAAGACTTTACGCTGAACGTTCTCCAGACAGAAGACATCATACTAGGTATTTTAGCATTTGACCTTGACATAACCTTCCAAAGGTCATGAAAAATATTTTAAGAGTCAGCTGTATACCGACACAGTTACCTGTTTTACCGAATCTATTTAAAATTTATTTTTTATAAAAACTAATAGCTTCAGGCAGAAATATAGAGATGGTTTCGATTCGTGTAATAGAAAGCAATATTTTCTCTGATAAGAATAATTTAATTCCACCGCTTTATTTTCAAGAAAAGTTGGAATAACTTGAAAATCCCATTATTTGATACTAATTTCTAATTTTTTAAGTTATTCCAACTTTTCTTAAAAACGAAGCAATAAAATTAATTCATACTAATCAGAGAAAATATTACATTTTATTAAACACAATGAAACCATCTCTTTATTTTTGCCCCTTGTTGCTAATTTTGGGAAAAAAGTCAATTTTTTAATTAGACAAGGACAGAGATACAGCGGACTCTTAAAATAATGTTTCCGACGTAAAATTTTACGCTCTTTCAAGTCGACCTTGAAATGACCTTGAAACTGAAGTTCAAGGTTAAAATCAATCACACCAAAAAGTCCAGACAAAAGTTGTGCATGGCGTGGCCCCCTTCGCCATGCACAAATTTTTTCTGAACTTTCCTTTCATACCGATACACCAAAAGTCTTAGGAAACCAGTGTAATTCAGATAAAGAGCATTTGATAAGTTTTTCAATATTTGACCTTGATTTTGGACCATTCTAAGGTCATAAAATCAACTTTCCCCAAGAATAATCTTAGCGTAAAATTAACTAATATTTTTAAATTCGTAGTCTAAAATAGGAATTTCTATTACCAAAAAAAAATTATTGATCTTAAAATGACCTTGAAATTTGACCTTAAGGTCGAGATGGTCAAGATCCTTTTACTTTGGAATTAAGATGACCATTTAACACTACTTAGATCATTTGCATTTATCAGCAAACCAAGATAATGCAGAAAAAGGGCATTTAATCGGTTTTTAGACATTTGACCTCGATTTTTGTCCTTGAAAAGGTCACCAAATAAATTTTGACCTGGGACAAACTTATCTTAGAATTTTTCGCTCTTTTCAAATCCGCAGTCAAAAACAGATATTCCTATTAAAAAAATGGTCTTGACCTCTAAATGATCTTGAAATTGGACCTCAAGGTCAAAACCAAGGGTGCAGTTAAATGGCCCCTTCTGTCACGGTCAATTTTGCTTTGGACCTTTTTTTTGTAGCTGCAGTAGGTTCGGAGAAAATTGAGTGCGGAGATTAAAATGGCCCACCGTGTGTATATGTATATATATATATATATATATACATACACTACGAGTCAATGGCTTTCGCCCACCCTAGAGTAAAATTTACTAAAATAAAAAGTTTTATATCTTTGAAACTAATAATCGCATCTTCAAAATCAAAACGGCGTTTGAAAGATTGGTTGAAAACCTTTGAAATAAAGTAGGTCTGGTATGAAAAAAGTCATTTTCTGATTGCTTATAGCAATGTAAAAAAAAAATTTTTATTAATTATTTTTGCCCACATAAAAGTGAATGCCATTTTTATGGAAATTATGATAAAGAAAAAAAAATTAAATGGGTTCCAAAACTCTAATAGTCCTCTTTGAAATGAGCCAAGTAAAATGTTTCTATGTCTTTTTTAACCGCAGTAATAATGATTTTTCGAAAAAAGACCTATTTTTTCAATCATGATTATCTCAGAAACTAAGAAATATAGAAAATTTTATAATAAAGATAAAATGTTTCATTTTTGGTTTGAAATATATGTATTCAGTGACCAATAAGTTTTGGAAATAGTACAATACGTAACGAGTATGGAAAGGCTTTATTTACGAAACAAGAAGTTTACGGCCTGAGCCGAAGGTGAGGGTCGTAACGAGTTTCGTAGAAAAGCCTTTCCATACTTGTTGTGTAGTGTATTTTTCGCCATGAGAGCCAAAAAAGAGCAACGAAAACGCTATTTTAGAGTTAGAATGGTGAAAAAATTTTTTTTTACACTTTTAATGAGAAATTTTTACTAATTTTTCATGAATTTTCCCTAAAAAAATTAATGGAGAAAAATTTTTTTTTTTAAACTTATTGGTCACTAAATATATATATCCTAGAATAAAAATAAAACATTTTTTCTTTAATATAAAATTTTCTATCATTCTTAGTTTCTGAGATAATCATGATTGAAAAAATATTGTATTTATTCCTTTTTTTCTACTTAATGACATCCTGGCAGGATCGCCATTTTCATATTTTAGTATGTCAGGTGTCACTACTTCTACATGAAAAAAGGAATAACAAAAAATTTGGTATAAAAAAAACTATATTTTTTTTTTATTTATTTATTTAATGTCGCATCAACAACTAGGTTATGAACGACAATATAATTATAATTTTATGCAAATATATATGTTTGATTACATAGTATGGTATAATAATACATTATAGCAGTTGTATAGAATAAGAGTTCATTTGAATAAAAATACCTCAACACTTAAATTGCATTATACATATTGATTGATTTTGGAAACTTTAACAATTTTTTTTGATTGTCTTGTAAGTTGAGTAATGTCTTGATGTTTTTGGTTATGTTATGATATGTTGTCTTGCTGTGGTGAAGTTTGGGCATATGCAGATTAGATGTTCTATGGATAAAGGGATATTGCATAGATTACATATTTTTTTTTGTTCTTTGTTGAATAGGTAGGAGTTAGTAAGTTTGCTATGGCTTATGCGAATTCTTGTAATAATTGTTTGTTTTTTTCTATTGAGATTATGTGTGGGGCTTTTAGTGTAGATGTTGTCTCTTATAGTGTGAAGGTACGTGTGTTTGCCGTTTTTCCAGCTGTTGTTCCAGAGGTCAATTATTAATTTGTAAATCATATTAGCTGCTATTCTTGATGGTAATGGGAGGCTTCGTGTCTGGTTGTTTGAAGTATTTGATGAGCAAAAATGTTGTTATCATCTATTGAGTATCTTATGATTACTATTTGTTTGTTGCTTAGTTGAATTATTTTATTCTGAATTTAGTTTACTAAGGTGTTGGTGGAGTAAAGCTTGTTAATATTATTTATAAGGTGAATCGAGTTTGTAAATATTTTCCAGTTAGTGTTTTCTGAGTTTTCTATTATTTCTATGGCTTTTATTTATGCCCAATAGTTAGCGAATTCTATTGAGTATGAATGTGGAAAAGAAAACTATATATTTTGGTCTTTGGACATTATTGAGATATCGATTATGTTGTTTGAATTGTAACAGCAGGTATAGATAAGATTGAATTTAGCTACTTCTGTTTCATTATTTTGATTTGTGTGGATGGTTTGTAGTGTGTCTATGGGGTGTGGCTTATATGTTTGTGTGATGATTTCTGGAATAGTTATGTTGGCGTCTATTAAGGTATTGTGAAGTCTGTTTGTAAATGGAGTAGGTCCATTCATGAAGTCTTGAAGGGCCACATCTTCGTTTTCGAGTATGATGGAGTAGACTAAGTTGTCTGGTAGTGAGGCTATTTTGCAAGCGTACTTAGCCATCAATTTGATTCTTTTGTAGCTTAGTGAAGTCATGTTACTCTCCGCCAGTAAGCTAGTAGTAGGGCTGGTATGATAAGCTCCTAATGCGATCTTGATACCTTTATTGTGGATAGGTTCCAGGAAGTTTGCGTGTTTTGAAGAGCCGTAAATGATACACCCGTAATCTATTTTTGATAACACTGTGGCTTTTTATGTGTTTAGTAAAATGAATTGGTCCACTCCCCAGGTTTTAGCTGCTAAGGTTTTTATTATTTTTAGTTTGTTGTGGACTTCGTATTTCAAATGTTTAATGTGGTTTTTCCATGTTAGTTTTCTATTAAAGGTGAGCCCTAGTATTTAAATTTCTTTGACCTTTTGTATCTGTTGATTGTTTAAATTTAGAGTTATCTTGAATTTATCTTGTTTAGTTGAGAAAATAATGTAGTTGGTTTTAGTTGGGGAGGATTTGAAGCCGGCGGTTGTAGATCATGAAAAGATATTGTTTAGTGTGTTCTGCAGAATGTTTTAGGTGATTTGGGAGTCTTTTTCTGTAGTGTATGTTGTCAGGTCATCGTCAAATAAGCAGAATCTAGTTGGGGTTTCGATACAAATTGTAAGCTCTTTCATAGCTATCAGGAAAAGAGTGACACTGATTATCGATCCTTGTAAAACTCCGTTTTCTCGAGGTAATCTGTTTGAGAATACATTGTTTTCTTTTACCTGAATGAGCCTGTCCTTTAGGAAGTTTTCTATGAATGCGAGTATATGGCCGCTTATTTGTTTTTTGAGAAGGTGGATCACTCGGTCTTTCCATATGGTTCCATAGGCCTTTTCTAAATCCAGTGATACTGCTGCCAAGTGTAGGTTCTTTCTGAATGCGTTGCAAATTTCGGATTCTAACAAAATAAGGTGGTCGATGGAGGATTTGTTTTGTCTGAAGCCGCTTTAAAATTGAGAGAAGTAACTTTTAGATTCAAGGTAGGTTTTTAATCTTTTGTTTACTATTTTTTCCATGAGTTTGCAAATGTTGCAAGTCAGGGATATAGGTCTGTAGTTTCTAAGAGATAAAGAGTCTTTGCCAGGTTTGTTGATCGGTATTATTGTGGCTAGTCTCCACTGACTAGGAGAGTATCAGCCCTCCGAATCACGGATTTTGCTCAAACTTTGGGATAAGTTTTCGAATTTCAAAATATGAAAGAAAACAGAATTTTAGACCCCAACGCTCAATATTTGCCTAGTTACAGGAAATTAAAGAAAATCACCAAAAAAGTTACTAGATTTTCAAACGCATATAATTCCTTAGCATTGATAGCTAGAAGCTTGAAACTTTTTTTAAATAAAAGCTGAGCTCAAATCCTTTCGAAATAGTAGTTATAGTATGTCAAAATATTATTTTTTCCCAAAGTTATAGCGTAATAAACATTAAACCCAATTTCAACTTTTGTTATTAATTAATGTTTCAAAAAGAAAAATTAGGTCCAATGTTTATCACGCTATAACTTTGGGAAAAAATAATATTTTGACATGCTATAACTACTATTTCAAAAGGATTTGAGCTCAGTTTTCATTTTTTAAAAGTTTCATGCTCCTTAGTATCAATGCTCAGGAGCTGTAAGCGTTTGAAAATCTAGTAACTATTTTAGTGATATTCTTTAATTGCCTGTAACTAGGGAAATATTGAGCGTTGGGGTCTAAAATTCTGTTTCCTTTCATATTTTGACATCTGAAAACTTATCCCAAAGTTTGAGCAAAATCCGTGATCCGGAGGTCTGATACTCTCCTAGTGAGTCAGAAATATGTTGTGTGTGGCGATGCGATTATAATTTGTTTATTGTTAAAGTATTTTATTTATCGATTCGGTTGTCATGTAAACAAGTTTTGTTTATTTATTGTATAAAATATTGATCATTCTCCTGTCAGCTGTACTCTAATAAACAACTTTTTAATTTGTATAATTTTTGTTGTTATTTATAATATCTCAATTATTTATTAACTCCATTGGTGACCCTGACTAGAGAATATTAATCTAAGTGAAATTGGAAAAGATTTCAAAATGGTGTTTCCAAGAGATATGATCTTCCTTACCAATTACAACAACTTTAAGCAGAAAATCAGAGACTTGGAGAACAACTCGAGCAACAACAACAGCGTCAAGAAAATAATGCTGACACTAATTTAAATCAACAAATTCATGGACCAGCTGTTCATTGCGTTGCAGTTAAATTGTCGCCTTTTTAGTCGAATCGTCCGAGTTTATGGTTCTCTCAAGCTGACTCACAATTTTTCATTTCTAATATCGTTAATGAGGTAACAAAGTTTCATTATGTAGTGTCTCAATTGGAAACTCGTGTTGCCGTAGAGGTTTAGGACGCTATCAACTCCTGCAGATAACCCCTACGCATATTTACGATCTAAATTAATTGAACGATTATCTGCTTCTGAGGCAACTTATTAGCGAGGAGGAATTGGATGATCGTAAACCATCGCAGTTTCTACGACATTTACGCACACTTATTCGGATAACCATGGTGCTGGATTACTTATTGAGGCAGCGTTGGCTGCGACGTAATTCATCAAGTGTACAAGCGATTCTCACTGCGCAATCGGAACCAACGTTGGAAAAACTTTTAGAGTTGACAGATAATATTGTAGAAGTTTCTCCTGCATCACTTAACCTTGCTGTTTGTGTTACATTAACTGAAAAAGGTGTTGGAAATTCATTGATTTGCGCAATTGAATCTTTAAGCAAACAGGTTGCAGAGCTTTCTGTTTCTCGTAATGATTGCATTCGTTCTCGTAGCTGTTCTCGTAGCCGTTATCGTCATCGATCTAAAGATAAGGCGAGTACTAAATAGAGTCATGATCGTTGGTGTTGATACCATGACAAATTTTAAAATAAAGCCAAACAATGTATTCCACTTTGCAATTTTAAGCCGGAAAACCTGTAAAGCAGTTTGTCAGGACGGCGATTAACTGCTCTCCCTCAAGTAGCCGTCTTTTCGTTGCAGACCAATTTTCAAAACGAGATTTTTTAATTGATACTGGATCAGATATTTGTTGTTTTCCACGTTATTATTTACATAGGCATTCTGCTACTGAATTTCATCTTTGCGCAGCAAATAACAGTGAAATCAAAACATATGGCTGATTCCATTCAGATTCATGCAGACCGTCACTGGACGAATTTTTTTTTTTTTTTCTAAGTAATAAAAATACCTTCTATTATGTATATGAAGATAAAATTTACCTCATAAAACGCTCAAAATTTTTTTTTTTTTTACTACAGCAATTTTAGTGTTGGATGTAAAAACGAAAATTCAAAAATTGAAAATGAACCTCTACTTTTAAATGACTATAGCTCCGTCAATTTTTAACCTTTTTGGACGTTCTTTTAACGAAAGTGTGCGAAATTTGGTCTAGTTTTAAATGCAATCTCGATTTTTGTAATACAATTTGATCTCGCTGAGTTATTTACGAAAAACCGAAAAAAAAGCGATTTTTTTCAAACACGATTTTCTCAAAAACTATATTTTTTTTTTTTGAAATTTTTATATAATTTTATACATAAAAAATACTAACTTTTAGGGTAGGTGAGAATATGCGATTTTGCCTTATTTTTTTTAAACAGATTTTTAAACGTTTTTTTTATATTTTCGATTTTAAAACATTGATACCATGGCGCATCGTACTATTTTTCCAACTTTACGTGTCCTCACAACTATTTTTATGCTTTTATTTATTAATATATCAAAAATATCAACAATAATCTTTAAAATAAACCCCGGATCGAATATTTTGATCAATTAGAACAAAAGTTATGACGATTTAAAGTTTAAAAAAAATGCTGAAACTTTAAATAAATATATTTACTTTGAATTTTGAATTTTGAATTTTGAATTTGAATTTCAAATTTTGAAAAGGTGAATTTTTTAAATACTAAAATATATTATTTGGTCATGTTTAATGAACAAATAATATGCGATACAATTAAGAAATGAACACCAATGAATTGAGAACTAATGTGAATAAAAAAATCCGAATTTGAATAAAACCTTTCAATTTACTTCTTGCCACGCATGTCTCGAAGTTTTGGCAGTGTAGATTTGGTTTCGTTTACTTTTTCTACAGTGAATCTTTTGAATACCTTTAATTTCTTTTGCATTTCCTAACTATTCCATTTTTTTTGTCTGTCGAAAAACTTCTAACTCATCCTTGCGGATAACAAGAATGTTAATCGACGGAGTATATTTTGATACGTGAGTGGCGAAATTTTCAGCGTTTCTAATAAAATCTGCATTCTTCTTGGACAGATTATGCGTGATAGCATAATGTATAACTAAACCACCAATACCGTCACAAGCGCCTTTACCATGACCTGTTGCAGAAAAAAGCCATTTTCTGTTTACTTTTGAGTTTTGAAGCTCATAGAATTGATATCTTTTTTTAAAATGACTGGCAGCTCCATCGGAAATGGTTATGATTTCATCAAGATCTTGTGCAATATGTTTTTGTTTTAAGTTGTCGATATTTAAATTTATAGTCATTAGGGCATGAGACGAATCATGTTTAATATCGTCAGAGACGGTGACAAAACTGACTGTCTTATCATTTCTAAAATAGCATACTGACGTAAATATTGATATTTGGTTTTTACTCTATTAATAGCTTTGAATTTCATTTTGAAGCAGAACTGTCCAATTTTCTGCAAAATCGACATGAATAACTAATTGGAAGTCATTATTTTTCGCTAAAAGTTTAACCTCTTTAATTGCTATACGTTGAATTTCTTTGACCAATTTATGAGCTCTTACAGTGAGAGCACGCTCTCTTAAGGGGATGTAATAGGGTATATGATTTCTACATAGTTACCGACATCACAGTTTTCCAAATATTTTATCTTTATTCAAAAATTTTCAGAAATATCTCTATATTAGGCTCTTTATTAGTAGAAATGGAAGACTGTAATATAGAGATATTTTGAAAAATCTTTGATTAAGAACCAATAACTTGGAAGACTGTAATGTCGGTATTTCACATCCCCTTAACTCTATTAAGAAATTTTCAATCGTGCTAGTTTTATTCAGTAAATTTGATTTTTCTGAATAAAATCTGCAATGTCTTGTTTATTCTCTTTTTTATAATTATTCAAAGCATCTGTAAATATCATATTTATTTAAAGTTTCAGCATTTTTTTTAAACTTTAAATCGTCATAACTTTTGTTCTAATTGATTAAAATATTCGATCCGGGGTTTATTTTAAAGATTATTGTTGATATTTTTGATATATTAATAAATAAAAGCATAAAAATAGTTGTGAGAACACGTAAAGTTAGAAAAATAGTACGATGCGCCATGGTATCAATGTTTTAAAATCGAAAATATAAAAAAAACGTTTAAAAATCTGTTTAAGGCAAAATCGCATATTCTCACCTACCCTAAAAGTTAGTATTTTTTATGTATAAAATCATATAAAAATTTCAAAAAAAAAAAATATAGTTTTTGAGAAAATCGTGTTTGAAAAAAATCGCTTTTTTTTGGTTTTTCGTAAATAACTCAGCGAGATCAAATTGTATTACAAAAATCGAGAATGCATTTAAAACTAGACCGAATTTTGCACACTTTCGTTAAAAGAACGTCTAAAAAGGTTAAAAATTGACGGAGCTATAGTCATTTAAAAGTAGAGGTTCATTTTCAATTTTTGAATTTTCGTTTTTACATCCAACACTAAAATTGCTGTAGTAAAAAAAAAAAAAAAATTTTGAGCCATCTATGAGGTAAATTTTATCTTCATATACATAATAGAAGGTATTTTTATTACTTAGAAGAAAAAAAAAATTCGATCAGTGACGGCCTGCATGAATCTGAATGGAATCAGCCATATATCTTTTTCACAATAAAATTAAATTTTGGTCTTCGTCGTGACTTTACATGAAAATTTGTAATTGCAGATGTTGATGTTCCAATTGTAGGTTCTTATTTACTTGCACATTTTTATTAACTTTCTGATTGTCATGGAAAGTTTTTAATTGATGGTAAAACCGGATTACGATCAACAAGACATATTCGAAAAGTTTCTCAATTAAGTGTTAAAACTGTAGATGTGTCTTCATCATCGGAATTTTCACGTATTCTTGCTGAATTTCCTGATTTAACTCGTCCTTGTGGAATAGATTGTAAAATTTAACACGAAACCGTTCATCATATTCGAACAACACTTGGTCAACCAGTTTCATGTAATCCAAGACGTTTGGCTCCCGATAAAGTTTAGTTAAAATATAGTTTGAAGATATGCTGCAGTGTGGTACTGCTCGTCCTTTGGACAGCCCTTGCTCTCCACCTTTACATTCAGCACTGAAGGGTAAATCAGATTGACGTCCTTGTAGTGATTATCGCATGTTAAACAGTCGGACAACTCCAGATTGATATCCTGCTAGACAGATTCACGATTTCACTTGCAACTTAGACTTATGTACTGTATTTTCAAAAACAGATTTAGTTAAAGCTTATCAACAGATTACTGTTTATAAAGATGACGTTTGCAAAACTGCAATAACAACTCCGTTTGGACTTTTCGAATTTCCTTATATGACTTTCGGATTACGCAATGCTGGTCAAACATTTCAACGTTTTATGGATGAAGTTCTACGTGGTTTAGATTTCGTTTATGCTTATATTGATGATATTTTAGTTTCCTCTAAATCTATTAAAGAACATAAACAACGACTTAAGATTTTATTTAAACGTTTCTCTCAATATGGAATTGTGGTGAATTCTTCCGAATGTCTTTTCGGTGTTCCGGAACTTGATTTCCTTGGTTACTGTGTTTCTGCTGCTGAGATTCTTCCACCTCATGAGTGTGTAAAAGCTATTCAAGATTTCCCTTTTCCTCAGACTGC
Source organism: Anastatus disparis (assembly GCA_017163975.1). NCBI lineage: Eukaryota > Metazoa > Arthropoda > Insecta > Hymenoptera > Eupelmidae > Anastatus > Anastatus disparis. The sequence goes on along the minus strand of JAFFSR010000399.1, from coordinate 534,489 downwards.
TCATGGTTTACGCCGTTTTTTTGGCATAGGTTTATTTACTGATGCTTTAAATCATTCTATCGGCGCATGTCTTCAACAGTTTGTGGATAATTCATGGCAACCCTTCACATTTTTTTCTAAAAAAATGACACAAAAACAATGTGATTTACCTGCCTATTATCGAGAATTACTGGCGGTTTATGAATCAATTCAATATTTTCGTCATTTCATTGATGGTTATAATTTCACTATTTACACTGATCATAAACCTTTAATTTATATTTTTAAACAAAAAAGTGATAAATGGCCACCTGTACAAAGGAATCAAGTATCATTTATTTCTGAATTTACCACGGATATTAGACATATCAATGGTAATGAGAATATTGTTGCTGATACTCTTTCCCGCATTGAAGCAATTTCTCAACCTTTGGATTATAAGGCACTTGCTGAATCACAGGAAGTTGATATTGAACTTGCACAATTTCTTAATGAGGATACTTCTCTGGTTATTGAAAAAGTCATAATTCCTGGAATAAATATTCACGTGTATTGTGATATGTCGACTGGAAAATCTCGACCATTTGTTACGTCTCCTTTTCGTCGACAGGTTTTTAATCAACTTCATTCTTTTAGTCATCCTGGTCTTAATGCTACTGCTAAACTCATTAGTGATCGTTTCGTTTGGCCTTCAATTTAGAAAGATTGTCGTAATTGGGCTCGAACTTGTTTACAGTGCCAAAAATCAAAGATTTCACAAAATATTAAATCGCCTTTAGGAACTTTTGAAACTACCACTAGACGATTTTCTCATGTACATATTGATCTAATCGGTCCACTTCTATATGCGAATTTTTCCAGATACTGTTTAACAATTGTTGATCATTTTACTCGATGGCCTGAAGCTTATCCAATACAATGTATTACAGCAGAATCTGTAACTTAAGCATTTAGAAATGGTTAGATTTCTCGTTTTGGTTGTCCTTCTAAAATCACTTCTGATAGAGGTTCTTAATTCACGTCATTTCTTTTCAAAGTTTTTGAAAAAAGTTTTGGTGTTAAACATCATTTCACGATGAGTTGGCATCTTTCAGCCAATGGTTTGGTTCGATGTCTCCATTGTCCGCTTAAAGCAGCTATCAAGGCTCATTCTGACGTTCATTGGGTTGAAGCTTTACCTTTTGTTTTATTAGGCCTTCGCTCAGCATTTAAGCTTCTACTGCCGAATTAGTTTATGGTGAATCCCTACGTCTTCCTAGCGAAATGCTTTCATCATCAGCTATAAACTCAGAAGATACACTAAATTTTCTTGTTTACTTACGAGAGCACATGTCTTAATTGCGTCCTGTCCCAACATCAAACCATTCTAAACCTGGAATTTTTGTTTTTAAAGAACTAAAATCATGTTCACATACTTTTCTATGCGAGGGACCAGAACTTAAAGCTCTTCAGCCACCTTACAGAGGACCTTACAAAATTATTGAGAGAAAAGATGAAACGATAATTTTAAGAATAAATAATAAAGCAACAGAAGTTTCAATAGACCGAGTAAAACCTGCATATATACTGAATGAAGAAGGAATATCTAAATTGGACTCAACGACTTCATCAACTTCAACTACACTACCATCAATTTCAAATGATACATCGTTGATACCTATTTTGGATGATACAAAAAAGAGAGAGTTACTCGTTCAGGAAGAAAAGTTCATTTTCCAAAAATATTTTTAACATAGATTTATTTACAACGCAAGGGAGTAGTGTGGCGATGCGATTATAATTTGTTTATTGTTAAAGTATTTTTATTTATCGATCCGGTTGTCATGTAAACAAGTTTTGTTTATTTATTGTATAAAAATATTGATCATTCTCCTGTCAGCTGTACTCTAATAAGCAACTATTTAATTTTTATAATTTTTGTTGTTATTTATAATATCTTAATTATTTATTAACTTCATGCGTAACCAGATAATGTTAAATATTTTGTGGATGTACGGAATGGCCGAAAGAGGAAGGCTGTTTAGTAAGATATTGTCAATAACATCGTGACCAGGACTAGAGTTTTTTCAGTTGTTGAGTGTTTGAGTTATTTCATTCACATCTATTGGAGCGTTTAGTAGAGGGGTATACGGAAAGTCTTTGTATTTTTCTTGAGTGGAGTTGTAAATATTTTCGAAGTCTAAAAATTCTTTGTTACACTTGCTATTGCTGGAGTTTTTTGAAAAGGTGGAAGCGAATTTTTTGGCGATGTCTGTTGTTTCATGGATTATTTGGTTGTCATCATCTATTAAAGTAGAAATTATTCTTGATTTGTGTTTGCCTTGTACTCTTTATATTTTGTCCCATATGAGTGAGACGGGTGAGTTTGAATTGAGTAATTGGACAAAGTCTAGCCAGCATTTTCTTTTAGTTTTCTTTATAGTTCTTTTGTAGATTGCTTTCTTTTTATTGTGTTCTATCTTGTTTTCTGTGGTTTTGTGTTTTTTGTGTCTATTAAAGGCGTGTTTAGACTCTCTGGAAGCGTTTGAACATTTCTCATTCCACCATGAAATTTGGTTTTTGTTGTGCTTGTTACTGTATTTCGGAATGCTAGTTTCAGCAGTGGAGAGTATTATATTATTGAGGTTGTCGATTAATAAGTCTATATTTGGGTTGGTGAGTTGAGATGGATCGTTCAACTTTTGGATGTCATTATCAACTTCTAATTTGTATAGATTCTAGTCTACCTTTCTAAAATTCCATGGATCGTATGATGAATTAATTTCTTGTTGACTGCTAGTCGAACTTGAGCAAACGTGTAACAAAATAGGATAATGGTCGCTATTGTGAAGATCGTCACAAACTTCCCAGTCAAGATTCTCTGTTATGTCTGCGATGGCTATTGCTAAATTTATGATACTTTCAGTACCATTGGAGGAGTTGAAGTGGGTGGGAAGTACAAGATTTTCTATGTTTAGGTTAGCTTCTTCAATCCACTCTTCCACTATTTTACCTCTTTTGTCTGTGTTTCCTGAGCCCCAATTTGTATTTTGGGCATTAAAGTTTCTTATAACTATATACGGTGATGGTAGTTGTGATTTCAACTTTGCTAAGCTATCTGATGTTAGTTGTTGGCGGTCGGGTAGATAAATATTGCATATGGTGATCCTGTTTAAAAGATAACATTCGACAGAAACTGCTTCCAAGTTAGAGGGATTTCTTTACTGTAGATGTGATTTTTATATAGGTTGCCACTCCTCCACTTGCATGGCTAGAAAGTCTGTTAATGTGGAAGCATTTGTAGCTTCTAAGATTGGTATGATTGTCAAATGGGTCTTCTGGAGGCATAATAAATCTGGGTGTCTTTCGTATATTAATTTCTGTAGATTTTCCAAATGTCTATAGTATCCGTTAATATTTCATCAGAGAATTATTTTTTTTGTTTTATTATTTTTATTGTGTTGTTGATTCATTATTGGTTTGGAGGATGCTCTTTAGCTATTTCTTGTTCTAATTTTTTCATAATCTTGGTGAGTCTGACTTTCATTCCTTTAGTTTCGAGATAGGGGTAAAGAGTTTTGAGCATATTTTTTGGTCGACTAGGTTCGTTGTGTGTTCCTTAGCTATCTCGATGGTGTGTTGGCTGGTGTAGGTTTTGTCGATGAAGCTCTTGAAGTTTAAAAAACTTTAAAAAATGAAGTTAGGCGAGGTAATTAAAGAGTTGGAAATTTTGAGTTTTTTTTTATTTTTTGATATATTTAAGGATTGATTTGCGGCATTGTCTGATAAATCTTCCTTTTCGAGAGATGCATCTGAATATGAGTCTATTTCTGATGTTACTATTACTTCTGTGGTGCTTTGTGTTTGAGAGCATGCTAGAAACTCGGGATATGATTTTTTGAAAGCCACGTTATCTATTTGTAAATTGTTGTCAGTAATTTTAGGTGTAAGATTGTCTACTGAGTTATTAATTTTTGTTGCATTTCCTTGTCTATTATTTACTGTATTCTCGTGGTTTCGTTAGCTATTGTTTCTGTGTAGTCGGGAGCGTCTATGGTGTTAAGCAGGTTAGATTTTCCGTTTGCTTGGTCCGTGGAATTGTTTGTTTGAGATACGTCTTTTTTGTGGTTATTTCATTGTTTGTGATTTGAGAGTCCAAGACTTGACTTTTAAGTTGGCAGGATTTTGCGATTTGTCTCTCTTGTTTGCAGAGGAAATATTTGATTATGTCTGTGCTGGAAAATACAAAGAATGTTTCCTCTTCATAATTTATTTTGAGCATTTTGGGAAATTTAGATACATTGGAAGGCTCTACATACACTTGCCTTCGATCACTCAACACATGTCTGTATTATTCGCCGGTTATGGCTGCTTTTAAAGTTATCATCGGAGAACCTCTCTTTATGTTGTCATTGTCTAAGTAGTCTTCTGAGACATAGTGAGGAATACTGGGGCAGACGTTCAAAAAATTATTCTAGTTAATTTCGAAACCAGTGGTTGTATTGGAACTTTGAGTTCGTTGATATTTAGAAACTTGTATTTATCTGTTAAATCGTCTACTAGTTGTTTACTTGTTAAGTATATTCTCACGCGATTCCTAGACATTCTCGACGAATAAATAACGTTTTGTGCTTGTACAATGTTGACGACGGCCTCAGTGTAGTCAGAGATTTAATCCTTCTACGCAATCTAATATAAGGCCTTGTTCATTTTTTGAAAAGAGATTTCTTTGTATTGTCCTTGCATAACTAACCTGGTTAACACTCACTTGATTTTCACTATTTGCACTTGTTACATTTTTTTCACTATCTTTGTTTTCTGTTATCATGTTTGCACTGGCATTTTTTGAGACGATTGGGTTTGAAACTGAACTCATTTTGTGTCGATTAATCCTTTTTTGAATCGTTCAATGATTTGTTAAATTTTTGAATTTGTTATACTCGCTATGGTGTTCAAGCCCGGTATACTAAGCCAACTATGAGACGCTTTGTTTACTAAGCGCAGAGAGCTACTGTAAACACGTCTACTCTCTATGACGACACAGAGTGAACCAAAAACTATATTCTCAAAAAAGAAAATTGGAATTTATACATCAATTACTATACCGAACTATCATCTAAGTGAATGAGAAATGAGTCTAAACACTCAGGGTATAGTTGCTGCGTGCTTAGCGACGCTGGGGGGACTTCTTTTTCTTAAAGAGAGAGCAAGAGTTCGTCAGATAAATTCGAGCACCAAACATCTAATGAACAATAACCTCGACAAAATCTTGCCTTTTGTCGAGAGAAAGTGCTCCCCTCTTAACGAGATCGTCGCGCGCACCATTCTTAATCACTGTACGTGATGTATATTAATTTGGCCTTCTGTTTCTCTTTCTTTCTCCTACTCTCGCCGTCTCCTATTTCTCTACCTCGAGGATTTCCTATAGACAGATGAGGGCAAAAGAGGATTAATATGTTTCTTATATGGATTTTCAGAGTGTAAGTGTTCAGGTCGCTGCAACGCTTACATATCATTTGTATCGTTTTAAATACTATTCTTTGAATTGATTTGATTATTATTTGTTTGATTATTGTTATTGAATTAATGCAATATTCAATATCTTTAGTGCACGTTGATCTAATTAAATTACGTTAAGAGGAGGTCACGTATCTCTGTCCTTTTCTAATCAAAAAATTAATTTTTTGCAAAAACTAATAACTTTAGCAAAAAATAAAGAGAAAGCCGCATCTTGTATCAAAAAAAGCAAAATTTTCTTTGATAAAAAAAATTTTATTTTATTGCTTCGTTTTCAAGAAAACCTTGAAAAACCGAATTGTTTACCCTAACCTTCATATTTCAGGTTTTTCAAAGTTTTCTTGTAAACGAAGCGATAAAATCAATCCTTTCTCATCGATGAAAATATTCCTTTTTTTTATACAAAATGCGGCTTTCTCTTTATTTTTTGCTAAAATTATTAGTTTTTGTAAAAAAGAAAATAAATTCTTCGATTAGAAAAGGACAGATATACTTGACCTTCTCTCGAAGTAATTTATTATTTGGATACAATGATTGCTTTATTGGTTTTATATACTATAATCCAATTAAAGAAAAGATAGATATGTGCATATCCAGTTTAGTCATCTGACTTTAGTTGCGGAAATGTACATAGTTTTATGGACAAGCTGGTCAATCTTTTAACGTATTTAAAAGTATTGAATTGGTGTTAAAGGACATTGTAGTGTTTATTATAATATTTGCAATTGTTTTTATTGTCCAATTAATTGTATTTATGTCATTTCCATTTGCCATCTCTTACTGGAAGACTTTTTCCATCAATTAGGCAGATAGTTACTTCATTGAGCCTAGGCCTTGATCATTTGTTGCGCTCGTAAACATTTGTGTTTTTACTAACCTAACGTTAGAAAATCTAACGCAGTTAATTTGAGGAACGCACCTCAGAGATTGTTATGTTTGCGAATATATAAATGTTATGCAATTTGTATTAGCGTTAATTTTTTTATGTATATTAAAGCGTATATTTTTATATTTTTCTATGAGAATGTTAGAAAATTGCAGCGTTGATCACAATGATCAAATTACATTTTATTTAATGTAAAATATTGTAATTATCTTTTCTTTTTGGTTTTTATAGTCAAGCGACTGCAAATATATTTTGAAGTACTATATGTAATTAACTAGTCAGAATAGTACTAGTCGTATTCATGTATAAAGCGTTAGTATAACTAACCGTAGTCTTCAGTATTTATGTACTTTGAAGAAACTTTTCAATACATTTTAAGCATTATTTTCTCGTAATTAAGTGCTATTAAGTGTTAACTATTTTTGTAATTTAACTTAAAATATTTAAGACTGATTATATGTAATAGAGTAAATTGATATATTATTGGATAAATATCCTTTGTTTTTACAGTCTATTACATTAAAATATGTATTACCGCTTCATGGAATGCAATGTATGTAATATCGCCTTATCAATGATATAGATTGTAAGCGTATGTTTATTAAGCCTTACTTAAATGCAACACGTTTGAACGTATTTTTGTATGTATCGCCAAAATGTTTTTTAAAAATACTGTATTCCCCGCGTTGGCATTTGGGGGGAGTGTGTGGGGACACGTACGTGTGCTCCCGTATTGTGCTTGCGTGAACCGGGTTTACAGCCAAAGAATACGAAGCATCCATGTTGCGGAGTCAGTAGCGTTCGAACTCACAGTGAAAGAGATTTAGCGCAGTCGCTTGTTGAATAAATGAGAATTAACATATATTTTTTTTGTTGTAGTTCTTCTTCCTTTTCTACACGCATTCCTGGTTTTGGGACTAGGATTTATTATAATAATTGTAGTCAGATAAACGTCTTTATTTATCCCCATATTTATAATAGTTACATGAAAATTATTCACATTCTTAGTATCATAATTATACATAATTTTCTTTTTCTATATTTAGGACTATCTTTTGTTTATAATTGATTTATCCGATACATTTAATTTATACTTAAAATTAGACTTTTTTTAATTATAATGTTTATGTTTAATTCTTAATTGATGAAATCACATACCCAGTAATGACATAAACTTCGTGAAATTACATGAATCCACTTGAAATCGCTTCATTTTTTAGTAAAGTGACTACACTTGAAATCAATTTAAAACCATAATGAAATCGTCTAAATTTGAAATTATTCAATCACTTATTCTTAGAGTTGTTAACCCCTTGTCTGAAATTTGGTCTCGGTAAATTTTGCGAAAAATAGCTAATGTGATAAAAGTAGTAGTAACTTTTCTTAATGTATTTTTAATAAAAGATACATTATCCAAAAAAGCAACATGTATTCATGGCGGAACGATTGTTAGTTAAATTAGTAGTCTTATACTTGAGGATCTATTCTGTTATTCTTGCCCAAAACCAGTTATTACAGTTCTGAGAAAGCTGAATTGAATAGAAACAAAGTTTTCCAAACCAGCAATATATTTTATTAGAAGTAGTAGTTTTATTCATAGTTATTAGTTCGTAAATAGGGTCTTGGTAAATATTTCACGGTATAGTCTTTTTGACAATAGAACAGGTACAAAATGTAGGTGTACTATCAACCGTATATTAATTATCCCAAAAAGCAACATTCGCATAAGATGAAACTAGCGTTAGATAAATTAAAAGTCTAATATTCGAAAATTCAACTCTTGCTGAATAGAATTTTTCATCATTTTTAATATGATTGTTTGATAAAAATAAGATTTTCCAGATAAACTCGATACTTTTCCAGAACTGTTTATTTCTGGAATCTGATCTTCGTAAATTATTCGCAAAATAGCTTATTCGACAAACCACAGTACAATTTACGCTATCTCTGTGTATTTTTAATAAAAGCTACATTATCTAGAGAAACAACATCTATTCATGGCAGAAAGATCCCTGGTTAAATTAGTAGCCTCATATTCAAGAATCTAATCTACCATTATTGTCAGAATCCAGTTATTACGGTTCCAAAAAAGCTTAATTAAATAGAATATCGACTTTTCTGAGAAAGCAACGTATTTTATTAGAATTCTTCAATTCAGAAATGAGGTCTTGGTAAATTTTCTACGTTATAGTCATTTTGACAATATACCAGTTACGCAATACAGGTGTTTTTTCAATTGTTGATAATTTCTCCGAATAAGCAAGATCTTTATAAGGTTAAACCATCGTTATTTAGACTAAAACTCTAATACTTGAAAATCTATGCTGTTATTCTTGCTGTAAAGAAGTTTTTAGTATTTCAAATATGCAGGATTGAATTAAAATATAAATTTTCCAAAAAAGAAACATGACAGTTTCCCAGAACTGTTTAGTTCTGATATCCGGTCTTGAACTATTCGCTAAATAGCCTTTTTGACATAAAACAGTACTAGTTACGCTGACTTAGTGTATTTTTAATGAAAGATATATTATCCAGAAGAGCAAAATCCATTCATGACAAAACAATCGTTACTTAAATCAGTAGTCTTATACTTGAGAGTCTAATATACTATTATTGCCCAAAACCAGTAATTAAGCTCCTACAAAAGCTTAATTATTTAGAAATGAAGTTTTTCAATAGAATAATATATTTGATTATGATTTTTTAGTTCAGATATAGGATCTTTGTAAACGTATCACGGTTTAGTCTTTTCGACAAAAAAACGATTGCTGAATACCAGTGTTTTATCAAATGTAGATTAAATTTTCGAAAAAGCAGCCTCTGTAAAGAGTTAAATTATCGATATTTTAATAAGAAGTCTTATAATTTAGAGACTTACTTGCTCTTCCTGAAATTTGAAGATTTTACCATTTTGAAGACGCTAAATTAAATACAAATAAGATTTTCCAATGAAGAAACACGTCACTTTCCCAGGACTGTTTAGTTCTGAAATCTGGTCTTCGTAAACAATATGCTTAGTAGCTTGTTTGACGAAAGATAGTACTAGAAACGTTGACTGGGTGTATTTTTAATTGAAGATACATTATCGGATAAAGCAACATTCATTCATGGCGAAACGATCGTTTCTAATACTTGAAAATCTATCCTGTTATTCTTGTTGTAGAGAAGTTTTTAGTATATTACATATACAGAATTGAATTGAAACATAAATCTTCCAAAAAAGAAACTCGACAGTTTCCCAGAACTTTTTAGTTTCGATATCTGGTCTTAAAAAACTATTCACTTGAGAGCCTATTTGAAAGTACTAGCTACTTCGCAAGACTTTTTGCAAAAGATTTTGTCAGATTTTTTTCTAGACATCTCAAAAGATTTTTTGTAAGATTGATAACAAGACTTTTTAGGCGACATTTTTTGACAGACTTTTCGCTACACACTTAGGCATATATTTTGCCAGACTATTTAACCAGATTCATCATCAAACTTTTCTTCAGGTTTTTCGACTTCTACCTAGACTGTTAGCCAGATTTATAGGCAAACTTTACGTCAGACTTCCAGACAGAATCTTAGCTCGACTTTTTGCGAAACTTTTCACCAGGCTTTTAGCCAGATATTTTTCCGTCAGACTTTTTGACGGACTTTTCACGAGACTTTCCACCAGATTTTTTCCTATACTTTTCGTCAGACGTTTCACCAGTCTCTTTGCCAGACGTTTTCTAGACTTTTCGCCAGACTTTGTACTTGACTCTCAACCAGACATTTCGCTAGACTTTTTGTTAGATTTTTCGCCAGATTTTTTCCTTAACTCTTCATCCAACTTTCCACCAGACTATTTGCCAGACTCTTAGTCAGCCATTATGATAAAGTTTTTGCCAGACTTCAGCAAGACTTCTTGACAAATTTTCAGTAAGACTTTGCCAGACTTTATTCTAGACTTTTCGCCAGACTTTTTCACGAACTATTCGCGAGACGTACCACTAAAATTTTTTCTAGTCTTTTCTCTAGATTTTTTTACCAGACTATTAGCAAGACTTCTTGACTAATTCTTAGCAGGACTTTCCCAGACTTTTCCCTAGACTTTTCAACAGACTTTTTGACGGACTTTTCGCGGCATTTTTCGTCAGACTTTTTGCCAGACTTTTAGCTAGACTTTTAGCTAGATGTTTTGTTAAACTTTTTGACGGGCTTTTCGCGAGACTTTTTACCAGATTTTTTGCCAGACTCTTAGTCAGACTTTTTACCGGACTTCCTGCCAGGCTCTCAGCCAGAGATTTTGCTTAACTTTGTGCCAAACTCTTAGGAAGACTTTTTGCCAGTCATTTTGCTAGACTTTTGGCCAGATTCTTTCCTAGACTTCTCACCATACTTTTTACCGTACTCTTTGCTACAGCTTTTCCTAGACTTTTTGCCAGACTCTCAGCAAGGCTTGTTGCCAAACTTAGCAAGACTTTTCACTAGACTATTTCTAGTTTTTATGCCGGACTTTTTACAAGACTATCGGCCAGACTTTTTCCTAGACTTTTTGGAAGACTTTTTGACAGACTCTTAGCCAGACATTTTGCTACACTTTTTGTCGGGATTTTCGCAAAACTTATTCCTAGACTTTTCGCTAGACTTTTTGTTAGCCTTTTTGTCAGTCTCTTAGCCAAACATTTTGCTATCCTTTTAGCTAGATAATTAGCAAGACTTTTTGCAAATTTTTAGTGAGACTTTTCGCCAAACTATTTTACAGCCTTTTTGCCAGACTCTTAACCAGACGTTTCGCTAGACTTTTTGACTAGTCTTGCTATTTGCAAGACTTTTTACTTCACTTTTTACCAGACTTCCTGCCAGGCTCTCAGCCAGATATTTTGCTAAACTTCATGCCAAACTCTTAGGAAGACTTTTTGCGAGACTCTTTCCTAGACTTCTCACCATACTTTTTATTGGACTTTTTGCCACAGATTTTCCTAGACTTTTTGCCAGTGTTAAGTCCTGGCTTTCACCATAAGTAAATTGAAATGGATATATTTATTGAATTTTGTAGATTTATATAAAACTTGAATATTTGAATAAATTATTAAAACTAATTATAATAATATTTGAAAGAATAAGAATGTATATGAGATCTAGTGGTGGTTTAACTCCACCAATATTTTAATTATTTGAGATCGTTCTCACTATTAAATGTATTAAAGTTAATTTACAAAAATTAAAAAAAAAAGTATATTTATTATTCTTACCTTTGTAGAATTCAGTAGATAAGGACCGGCTACATTCAGACAGTTTATGGATAGACACGATTGAAATAAGACTCGAGTCAAATGTATAAGTAACTTTTAAGGAATTTATTAGACACTTGTAAAATAATTAATATTGAATATGACAATAACTTTGTTTGACTTTCAATTTGAATTTGAATTTGAATTGAAGTTGAAGTGCGAGAATTACAGGATGTATGACTTGGTACCAACAATAATCCTGGGGTAGTGCCCAAATGATATTTGTTTCATTCAGCTTTTATACTCATATGTTTCGTAATGATTTTAGGATTCTTTTGACAATTTCAAAATACGCGTTGTCGATTTGAACTACTTAGTCTTATAATTCTGCTAACTAAAGAGTTTTATTGACAAATATTAAACTTTGAGTTTCTTTACTGTTTCGCTTTTTCTGATCAGCTTGATAAATTCCTTTATTGTTCGATGACCGTTTAATTAGTACATCAATATCATGTTAATTAAAAGATATTTTAAAAATTGTAAATTAAAAACTAATATAAAAAATACATTGTGACGTAACATCTTGGGGCTAAAGAGATTGCATATCAGAAGGATAGGCAATTGTGAAAGTAAAACAGCTATCGAACAATTTACAAATAATTATTGCAAACTTAAGGGGAATCCTCATACCGACATAGAGTTCTACCTTATCTACATTTAAATTATGAATTTTAATAAAAATTTAACTATTCATGACTGAAATTCGTAGGAGAGGCACATTTTTAACATGCCAAAGAATTGATTGCAACGTTAAAAGATAATATAAGGGTAAAAATAAGGGCGAAAACTGCTTAATTCGATTAACTTTTTAATGTAGTTATGAATAATCGTATTATGCAGGTTTTATCTTCATTTTCACTTTTATTCTGTCTTTTAACGTTGCAATAAATTCTTTAGAATGTTAAGAATGTGCCTTTTCTATGAATGTTAGTCAAAAATAGTTAAATTTTTAATAAAATGCATAATTTAAATGTAGATAAGATAGATCTCTGTGCCAGTATGAGGACACCCCTTAATTGATAAATAAATATATTTTTCTATTTAAATTTATGCTAATGCACAAAGGTACATTCTATTAAGTAAGCCTTGGAACTCAAAAGATTGCATATGGACACTCGTAATAAATATAACAGTAGCAACTGTATTTCACAATGATTTTTGTGTGTTTTATAAAAGGTGAATAACATATTGCTAATGCAATTCAGCAAAAGAAAATGACAATATTTGATATGTCTTACAAAATATAGGTGAATGACAAGTGAGTGTCCTCAGTTTTTACAATATGGACATTGTATATTTTGATTATTGTTTTGAGTTTTTTTATTTTGATAATCTCGTTTCTTGCATTGCTCTATATTATGTCCTTTAGTTTTACAGTATCTACAAAATTTATGTTGACCTCTTTGTCCATATTTATTATTATATCGATTATATCCATTATAATTATTTCTGCAGTCTCTACCTGAGTGACCCTATCTGTCACATAATTGGCATCTTATTTGATCATCTGATTTAATTTAATTTACAAATATCTTGAATTTTTCGCAATTAGTAGTGCTGTGATTCTGATTACAAATGTCACAAGTTTGTGTGGGTATATTAATCTTTTCTTCGATTTGATTACATAATTCAGAATTGTGTCCGTTCTTTTTGCATTTTCAGCATAATTCATATTTTTTTATAATCGGACAACGACTTACTTGATGACTATTTTCTTGGCAGTATTGACAATATTGTTTATTGTCATCTAAAAGTGTACACATACCTCTTGAATGTCCTAGTTGATTACGAAATTTGCATATTAATTTTATTTCATCTTTTGTATTAGTGCACTAATATGACGAGTGAGTTGGTTCTTTACAATATACACAACTTGCAATATTGCAACATAACGCTTCATGACCTATATCTTTACATATTTGGCAGCATGTTATTTGTTTCGGTGATTTTTTTAAGATATCACTAACCATAATTTTTTTTGTATTTTGATCTGATTGCGTTCTAATATCTTTATATTTTTCCAAATTTTTTTCTACTTTCATTGCTTTTTCAGTTGCTTGTAAAAAATGCTGGACTTCTCCTATTTCATATTTAATTTTACTATTTAAACCTTCTTTAAAATATTTTACTGTATTTGCGTTCAGTTCATTATTAAAACGTTGTAAAGCATCTCTGGTTCTGCTGTTTTCATTTTCCTTTTTATCTTTAATTTTTTAACTTAATTTTGTTATTCTTTCTATGTAATCGACCACTGATTCATGCTTTGCTTGTTGAATTTGTTCTATTTTTACATATAAAGAGTGTAAATTATCAATCTCAGGATGTAATTTTTTTATAAAGGCTATAGCAGAATAAGCATGGTGAATTTGCCCCCTCCTAAATGGCGTATCTGATATGGGTCACTTAACAGGTTATCAAAAAATATTAAGAAAGCCAAAATTACAGACCCCTAAACCCCATGTAGGAGTTATAAAGCTAAAAAACGTGATTTTTCGATTTTATTTTTTTACAGCTAGGCTCTGCATTCCAGAGACTTGTAAAAAATCATGAAAGTAGATTTTTCCTTTCTAAATAATTAAAATTTTTTACGAAACTCATAACCTCAAAATTGGCTCCGAAAAACCTCATTAAAATTTTAAATCAGTGTTTTTACATCCCAGATTTCGAGGCACTAAACTCAATATAGGTATTTTTTATGTATTTTTTCCTGCTCTTCACGATGCCGTCATTAGTTTACAAAAAAAAATGGTGGCACACCCAATTTTCGGCCAAAAATCGTTTTTTTTGGCTTTTTTACGGGGTTTTAAGCATTAATAATGAAATAAATTACTATATTATGGTTCTAAATAACACTTTTTCTATATTTTCCTACTTTCTGTTGAGTTCTGAAATCAGATTGAAGATATTTTCAGCTGAACACGCTATCCTACGCTCAGAAACGGTTTTTTGTGGGGTTATTTAAAGATTTTGTTGCGTGATTATGCATCTGAGAGATTTGGAGAGACATATTTTGATAATCCATACATGTTCTTTACAACTGTATACTCGGATTAGCAATATTTTAATCCACAAACCATGAAAATTTACCGAAATCTAATTTTTTTGAGGTTATGTAATAATTTCATCTGATTATATTTCATTTAAATAACTTAACGGTAGGCCGGAGTAGAACCTGATACCGACCGAGTAACAATTGAGTTGTTTGTTATTTACTCAAGTATTAATCGGTGTATCTTCAAAATAAAGGTTGATCGCAATAGATATTATTATTATGAATATCTATGCACAAGAAAAAAAAAAATCTACCGATTTGTTTTTGAGAAAAGTAAGGAACGCCGAAGTAAAAGATTATGTTTATAATATTTTCGCGTTCCTTACTTTTCTCAAAAACAAAGCGATAGATTTTTTTTTTCTTGTGCATAAATATTTGTAATAATAATATCTATTGCGCTTAACCTTCAATTTGCAGATACACCGATTAATACTTGAGTAAATAACAAAAATGCCAATTAGACAAGGACAGCGAATCCGGCCTGCTCTTAAATAACAAATATCAGTATTTTTTATGACTTTCTATTATTTTTTCTTATTAGATTTACGATATTTTCATTTACACGTTCCAGTATTTGCCAAAAACTGATTTTAGTTTAAGTTTATGTACAAATTGTATTAACCTATATTACATTTAAAAAGCTTAAAACAACGGTTTTTAGTTTATTTATGTTACCATTTTTCAATCATATTTTCAGTATATTGCGATGCGCGCTTAACATAGTATTTTGAGAAAATGTAATGCTTTTACTAAGTTATGTTATTCTTACTAAGTTGAAAACAGTTACTTTTAAGTGTACTTCAATCATTTCTTAAATATCATGGCACAAATAATATTTTTTCAAACACTGCAACTTTTTATTTAAATAAAGTTTATAACAGAATTGGTAGGAAAAGTAATTTTCTCATTTTCATAGTTTGCTTAGTGTATAATATAATAAATTATAAAAAAATGTTAAATGTAACTCAAGACAAAAGCTCAAGATTAGTGACAAATGAAGCCTCGAGCAACAAAAATGACCAAGCCCATTTTTTTTAAAAAATTAAGCTATTAAGTAAAGCATATTTTTTAGCCTATTTTCTACTATATTTAATTATAAAATTTTTAAAAAATTTGATTTTTCAATTTTTTTGGTATGTCAAAAAACTGCTGCAAATCAAAAAAGCGCCAAGTCCATTGAACTTGCTTATCAAAAACGGTCAAGTCCAATTTTAATTTTAAGAATAGAGTACATGTGCATTTTTATGAATATACACACGCATATACTTACACATAAACATAATACGCTCACAAATACACACTCGTAAGCATATGCAATAATAATATGCTATGTGTTATTTATAAATAATAAACGCGTATTTATGAGTGTACATCTATGTTTGTTGATAATGTTCAGCGAGCTTCCGAGAATAAACTTTAGCATCTTTTCGATTTGCAGCAGTTTTTTGACATACCAAAAAAATTGAAAAATAATAATAAAATAAATAAAAAAATTATTAATGAAAAATATAAAATCTAATAAAGGAGTAATTTCTGATCATAGTCATTATAGTCAGGAGTTAATTCTAATAAAACTAGACTCAATTTCCGATTACATATAAATACTACAATTCAAAAAGTATACTAAAGAAACGCAACAACTTATATTTTTACACTAAAATTTATTAAATTAAGAAAACAATGAGAATACCATTTTTAAAATCTTAGATATGAAAAATAATTGTTTTATTTATAAAATAAACTATTAAAATTAAAGCTTGAAATAAACAATCTGATATGATAAATCATTTCTAATTAGTTTTCTGCTTTTATTTTAATTATTTTTTTTTTCTTGACATACTTTACTGAAATATATGCTTAAATTGCTATTTGTTAGAAATATTATATTTCTTTTGTAAGTATGTATAGTCTATACACACATACCAAATTTGATTTTTCAATTTTTTTGGTATGTCAAAAAACTGCTGCAAATCGAAAAAACGCTAAAGTTTATTCTCGGAAGCTCGCTGAACATTATCAACAAACATAGACGTACACTCATAAATACGCGTTTATCATTTATAAATAACACATAGTATATTATTATTGCATATGCTTACGAGTGTGTATTTGTAAGCGTATTATGTTTATGTGTAAGTATATGCGTGTGTATATTCATAAAAATGCACATGTACTCTATTCTTAAAATTAAAATTGGACTTGACCATTTTTGATAAGCAAGTTCAGTGGATCTAAAATTCTGGTTCCTTTCATATTTTGACATCTGAAAACTTATTCTGAAGTTTCAGCAAAATCCGTGATCCGGAGGTCTGATACTCTCCTAGTTAGTAAGAATAACATAACTTAGTAAAAGCATTACATTTTCTCAAAATACTATGTTAAGCGCGCATCGCAATATACTGAAAATATGATTGAAAAATGGTAACATAAATAAACTAAAAACCGTTGTTTTAAGCTTTTTAAATGTAATATAAGTTAATACAATTTGTACATAAACTTAAACTAAAATCAGTTTTTGGCAAATACTGGAACGTGTAAATGAATATATCGTAAATCTAATATGAAAAAATAATAGAAAGTCATAAAAAATACTGATATTTGTTATTTAAGTTATTTAAATAAAATATAATCAAATGAAATTATTACATAACCTCAAAAAAATTAGATTTCGGTAAATTTTTATGGTTTATGGATTAAAATATTGCAAATCTGAGTAAACAGTTGTAAAGAACATGTATGGATTATCAAAATATGTCTTTCCGAATCTCTCAGATGCCAAATCACGCAACAAAATCTTTAAATAACCCCACAAAAAACCGTTTCTGAGCGTAGGATAGCGTGTTCAGCTGAAAATATCTTCAATCTGATTTCAGAACTCAACAGAAAATAGAAAAATATAGAAAAAGTGTTATTTAGAGCCATAATATAGTAATTTATTTCATTATTAATGCTTAAAACCCCGTAAAAAAGCCAAAAAAAAACGATTTTTGGCCGAAAATTGGGTGTGCCACCATTTTTTTTTGTAAACTAATGACGGCATCGTGAAGAGCAGGAAAAAATACATAAAAAATACCTATATTGAGTTTAGTGCCTCGAAATCTGGGATGTAAAAACACTGATTTAAAATTTTAATGAGGTTTTTCGGAGCCAATTTTGAGGTTATGAGTTTCGTAAAAAATTTTAATTATTTAGAAAGGAAAAACCTACTTTCATGATTTTTTACAAGTCTCTGGAATGCAGAGCCTAGCTGTAAAAAAATAAAATCGAAAAATCACGTTTTTTAGCTTTATAACTCCTACATAGGGTTTAGGGGTCTGTAATTTTGGCCTTCCTAATATTTTTTGATAACCTCTTAAGTGACCCATATCAGATACGCCATTTAGGAGGGGGCAAATTCACCATGCTTATTCTGCTATAACCTTTAATAAATTCTTCTATAGTTTCAATTCTACTACCCTTTATAGCAGTACGAATTGTTCCTGACACCTTAAATCTTAAATAATTCATAAATTTCGATTGTTCTTCTTCACTTAATATATCTTTTGCAATTTCTAATTCTTCTATATAATCTTCTAAAGGTAAATTTTTTCCATCAAAGTCAGGTACTAATCTTGGAATTTCTTTCAGTGAGTATCCTATTGTATTTGCTATGTTTGTGTTATCCTTCGAGCATATACTACTGGAGGAAGCATCCGAATGGCAGCAAGCGTTACAAAGCGAAGAGAGAGAAAGCCTCTATTTTGGTACGTGCTGTCTCTTTCTAGCCTGATTTGATTGGCTGTTTCTGTTCCCTACTAAGAAAGTGAGAGAGAGATAGCACGTACCAAAATAGAGGCTTTTTCTCTCTTTGCCTTGTAACGCAGTTAATAGCTGGGAGGCTTCCTCCAGTAGTATATGCTCGAAGGTGTTATCTAGTAAATTTCTAATTTCGACAGTCAAATTGTTATTATTATCCACAAGAATATTCTCTTCGTCTATATCTTGATAACTTTCTTGTTGAATAGATAAATTTTTCGTATCGTTAAATATTCCGTCTGCTGTTGTATTATTTTCAGAAAAAATCGTCACGTCTCTCGTTAAAGTATATTTGTCTAAAAAACTGTCTTGTAGATTATTTTTTTGTGTTGTTTTAGTACTTTTGGAAACTATTTTTGAAGTTGTTCCTGTAGATTTACTTAATGATGTATTTTATTTGTTTAAAATATCTTTACAGCTTATATTTGGACTATTATTTTCACTTGTTTCTTGTGGAATATTTATGTTCTCTGTTAGATCTGCGGTGTTATTTTCGATTTTTTCTTGTGAAATATTCGTTAAATTGGAGGTATTATTTTCAATTGTTGTGCCTGAAGTTTTATTCGGAGAACGTGCAACTTTTGTACTTTTGCGAAATGGATATGCGTATGATATATGTATTTAAATTTTTGCACTTTATATAATATATATATTTTTATTAATTGACGCAATTCGCTAATAATGAACTTCGTGTATATATATTTTTCTATTTTAGATAACACTATTAATATTTAATGACACACTTCGTGTTTATTGTTAATGACGTCATTCGCTCTAAATATTGCACTTCGCGTATAAATAATTTATTTAATGGACGCTATTTGGCGTATAATTTTTATTTTATTTGTGCCGTTTTATAAATAATATTTTTATTTTGACGCACTTTGCGTTTGATTAATGCCTCTTGAAACACTTTATTATTAGTCCCTTATATTTTTATGCACTTCACATATATATATATATATAGATGGAGAATTATAAGTTTTATCCGATTATTCTTCAATACATTCAATACGATCTCTCAATTAAAAAACAATTTGTACCGGAACCAAAATGTTACGGTCAAATTAATTCGTACCGGAACCAAAATGTTAAGCTGGCTTTCACCAGGACTAAATTGAAATGAATATATTTATGGAATTCCGTAGATTTATATGAAACTTGAATATTTGAATGAATTATTAAAATTAATTATAATAATATTTGAAAGAATAAGAATGTATATGAGATCTAGTGGTGGTTTAACTCCACCAATATTTTAATTATTTGAGATCGTTCTCACTATTAAATGTATTAAAGTTAATTTACAAAAATTAAAAAAAAAAGTATATTTAATATTCTTACATTTGTAGAATTCAGTAGATAAGGGCTGGCTATATTCAGACCGTTTATGGATAGGCACGATTGAAATAAGACTTAAGTCAAATGTATAAGTAACTTTTAAGGAATTTATTAGACACTTGTAAAATAATTAATATTGAATATGACAATAACTTTGTTTGACTTTGAATTTGAATTTGAATTTGAATTTGAATTTGAATTGAAGTTGAAGTGCGAGAATTACAGGATGTATGACTTGGTACCAACAATAATCCTGGGGTGGTGCCCAAATGATATTTGTTTCATTCGGGTTTTTTATACTCATATGTTTCGTAATGATTTTAGGATTCTTTTGGCAATTTTAAAATACGCGTTGTCGATTTGAACTACTTAGTCTTATAATTCTGCTAACTAAAGAGTTTTATTGACAAATATTAAACTTTGAGTTTCTTTACTGTTTCGCTTTTTCTGATCAGCTTGATAAATTCCTTTATTGTTCGATGACCGTTTAATTAGTACATCAATATCATGTTAATATAAAGATATTTTAAAAATTGTAAATTAAAAACTAATATAAAAGATACGTTGTGACGTAACACCAGACTCTCAGCAAAACTTGTTGCCAAATTTAGCAAGATTTCTCGCCAGACTTTTTCTAGTTTTTCTGCCAGACTTTTTCCTAGCCTTTTTGGAAGACTTTTTGCCAGACTCTTAGCCAGGCATTTTGCTAGACTTTTGGCAAGACTTTTCAACAAATCCTTAGCAAGACTTATTACTAGACATTTTCCTAGACGTTTCTCCAGACTTTTCGTTAGACTTTTTGTCAGACTCTTTGTCAGACTCTTAGCTACACTTTTTCCTAGATTTTTCGCCAGACTTTTTACAAGAATTTTTGCCAAACTTTTTTCTAGGCTTTTTGTCAGACACTTTGCCAGATATTTAGTTACACTATTTATCGGGCTTTTCGCAAGAATTATTCCTAGACTTTCCGCTGAACTTTTAGTCAACCTTTTAGTCAGACTCTTAGCCAAATATTTTGCTATACTTTTAGCCAGATGCTTAGCAAGACATTTTGAAAAATTTTTAGTAAGACTTTTCGCCAGACTTTTCGACAGCTTTTTTTCAGTCAAGACATAGTTACAAGTTTTGCGTGTTAAAGCTTTTTTTTTCTTTTTTAAATAATATTTTTCAATTATAATTTTTATAGTTTAGCTTTGTTTTATATTTTGTTGTATTTTTGTTTAATTTTAATGTTATATTTTAAAAATTATTAATTGTTTTTATAATCGAATTTTTATAATCGAATTTTTTTCATTCTATTTTTGTATAACTTTTTTTCTCTTTTCAAATAATATTTTTTAGTAATAATTTTTATAGTTTAGCTTTATTTTATATTTTATAGTATTGTTGTTTAATTTTAATGTTATATTTTAACAATTATTAGTGGTTTTCATAATCGAATTTTTTTTATTGTATTTTTTTATTGTATTTTAAGAATTATTAGTTATTTATTGTTTATAATTGAATTTTTTATTAAATTTTTTTATATTTTAAGATTTATCAATTATTTTTTTATAGGTGGGGGGGGGCTTCGCCCCAGCTTCTGCTTAACGGCCTTCGGGCAAAAAAATAGTATATGCAGTCACGGCCACAAACGTATCATTCTTGCTCGTGCGGCTGGATATACTATTTTTTCATGAACCAAAAATGAAGTTTTACACTTTTTTCATTGAAATTCAAGGAAATCAAAAATATGCAAAGTTATCGATCAAATGAACGTATTTACATTATTAATTAAAATTAATGCGATTAAAACGTTATCAAGCGTGAAAATTGTAATTATAATACAGTTTAATAATTATCACGCACATCGTAATTGATTGAAAATATTTTTTGTGAAATTTATGTAAGAAAACAAAGTATATTTTATCATTTTTGTCAGAGCCCCGTCTCGATATATATATATATATCTTAACCCTTAGGCCCACAATGAATGGAACATCGGCTTAACAAAGTTGAAAATATCACTTCTAAATCTAATAATTGTTGTTCTTCTAAGATCTAAAAATTTATTGTTTATTAAAATTTATAAGAATTCTATTGCATAGTAACGGACCACAAACTGCTTTAATTACAGCAAGCTGTTACAGCGCGCTGAAATTTTTCAAATATGACGCTTAGCGTTCCGTCAACTTAAAGCTTACTGTCGAATCGAAAAAAATAGCTCTAGCACTTCCAGAACAGCTTCTACCTCTTAATCAAACTGTCTGCTAGCTCTCAAATAATGTGGTAGCTGTCCCGCAGGAGACGGCAGCTCGCCAATATTTCTCTCCGTGCATAGGGGTAGAGCACGCGCCTTTGCTTGAGCCAATATTGATTTTTTGCAATAGTTAACTCTTATCCTTTGCTGGATAAAATCATTTTCGGAACTAGGTACTATTCTTGGCCATTTTCCAGAGCCAGTGGTGCTATTGAAGCCGTGAATGAGATAGTTAAATTTGTGAGATAGACGTGGTTAGGTTAGCAGAACTGCTCGTCATTTGTCATCACAGTCTATTTCACAAAATAAAGTTTCTCTTTTATGGATTTAACAGCACTATAGACATGATTCTTAGCTATGGCAAAAAGTAATTTTTGTTTGTGGCAAAAAAAATATATTAATCGAGTCGAAAGCGATTCGTGGCCATATTAAACTATTATTCTTGGCTAGAGCCAGAAATTGAATCATTGCGATTGCAGATGAGGTTTTCAGTCATAGCCAAGAATAACTCGTCCCTGGCTAGAAAGCAAATCTTTGCTTAAGCAAAACTGACTCATAGCTATATTTGAGTTATTATTGCCTACGGGTAGAAAAAACGCCTTTGCTTGAGCCAATATTGATACTTTGCATTATCTAAAAATAATTCTTGTCTAGGGCAACAAAATGAATTATTGATCGAGGCCAAAGCGATGCATGGTCATAATTAACAAGAAGAGTATTTGACCTCTGGGAAACGGATTCGGCTGAAACTGCAGGATATGATTTTTGATGAAGAAAAATAAACCTGTGTTTCTTCTTTTGTGCTAATAGACCCTAAAGACAACAATATAGACATTTTTTTGAAAATATAGTAAGAAAAGGTCTTTATAAGAACTTTAATAACTAAACAACTAAATCTTTTACAGAAAATTGTGTTGAGAGTAAAAGAAAGAACAAGTTAAAAGCTTTAATTTAAGCTGAGTCGCATTAAAAAATCTCAAATAGATCAAAAGTTACGGGTGAGTGAAATATGCTAATAAAATAGGGTAAAAATTTGATTGTACGTTACATGCTAAAAATATTAATAAATATGTGGTAATTTTCAATTAGGCACAACTTTTGAACCACAGAAGCTTTTTTGATAAAACAAGGCTTAAATTAAAGCTTTTAACTTGTACTTTCTTTTATTGATTATACATTTTTCTGTAAAAGTTTTAGTTGTTTAATTATTCAAGTTCTTATAAACGCTTTTTTTCTCTATATTTTCAAAGAAATGTCTATATCTCCGTTTATAGAGCCTATTAGCACAAAAGAAAAAATACGGATTTATTTTTTTTCATCAAAAAATCATATCCTGCAGTTTCAAGCGAATCTGTTTCCCAGAGATCAAATACTCTTCTTGTGAGATTTACTATTATAAAAATACAAAATATTTCTCAGAGTTTTGCACGATTATTAACCATGGCTAATGATAACACAGCCACACAAAGAAAAATGTCAAAAGCCACGGACCAGACCATGTACATCTTATGTTTTTGAGGTATCTAAATCAGGGTCAAGGTCATTTCAAAGTAAAATCTACAAAATTAATAGCGAACAAATTTGAAAAATATGTATTTATAGTTTTGAGGTCGCTGGATCCAAATCCGTGGTCCGTTTGACTCCATCATCTCAGAATGAAGGTCATTTCAAGGTCAAATCTATAAAACTCGCGTAAAACAAACCAAAATTCATGCTATTCATTTTTTTCACTATACCCTACATGCTTCTCATAAAATGATCGGTGCAAAGGTTTTCTTTCAAGTTTTTTTCCAGTAGTTTTACAATCTCTTTTCAACATCCAGCAGTAATCGGCCAGCATACTAGTATCCCATTTACCTTGATAACGCTTCTCCATTACTTTTATGACTTGGTTAAAATGCTCTCCCTTTTCTTCACTATAATCTCCACAGTTGTCAGGCAATTTGTTATTAATTAGGCAACCCATTCCCCCAAAGTTCTTAATCATTTTAGATACAATTCCTTTGTAATTTGAGCTTCTGCGATTACCCAAAAAGTTTTTAGTAACTTCCTTAAAGCTAAGCCATGCAGCTCTTTCAATGTTTGTCATGGAACTAATCAACTGATCATCAGACATCATTATTCTAATTTCCGGACCATCAAAAATACCTTCCTCCAATTTCACATCTGATTTATTTAGAAACTTGCTTTCCAAGTATTTGAAGCACTGGCCATCTTTATTTGAAGCCTTAACGGATCGTTTCATTACACCAAGTTTTATGTGTAGTGGCGGAATGAGAACTTTTTCCGGGTCAACCCAATGGAGTAGCTATAACTTTTCTCTTTCTGACTTCGAAAGATTTTCTTTTAGGCCAGTTATGATTTGTATAGTGCTTTGCACGATCTCAATCATCCCATAAGTTCAAAAAACGTAGCGTCTTTATAAAGCCAGACTGCTGTCCTAATAATACTCCAGAAACTTTCAAATCGCCACATATAAGCCATTCATGCTTGTCATACTGAATTATTTGTAGTATAATTTACAAATTGTTATATGATTCATTCATTGTTGTAGAGTACGCCATAGGAACTGAGGTATAGTAGTTGCTGTTGTGTAGTTATACGGCTTTCAAACTTCTGTTTGATGAATCCATGAATGATCTCTATTCTTCGACTTTATATACATTAGACTTAATTTCATTCATCAAACCTTTACATCTTCACAATATACTATTTTATCACTATCATGATTCATTTCTTCGAAATATGGTTCAAAACTCTTGGTTTTTGTTCTGTTAAAAGATACTTTCGTAGCATTCAACAACTGATTTATGCCTTATAAAGCTGAAGCTAAATTTTCTGCTTCATCTTTAGGTAAGTTGAGCTTTTTAACTAAGTAGTTTAGTTTATTTTGAGTCCATAACCTTACGCTTTCGTTTTTTTGGCCCGCATCATCATCATGATTTTCAGTTTTTTCATAACTATCACTTCGATAAGATTCATCTTTTAAATCATTTTTATTAATTGCATCTCTCTCAATACCATTACTGATTTTATCGTTATTTTGTCATCATGTTTTTCATCATTGAAATCTGACTCAATTGGTAACCTCTTAAGAAGATCGAATACTTTATCTCTTCCTGTTTTTTGATAGGTCTTTTCACAGAAATAAGATCAGCATAATTCACATTTGTTTTATTTTTACTATTAATTCTAATAATTTCAGTGATACAAAAGTAACAATCCTCTCTTCTACCTGGTTAATACCATTCCATTGGGCTATCAAATTTAACTTTGTCATCTTCTTTTGTTTCATCCCACATACAAAGCAAAAGAAACCTAAATCACAGAATCTTGAAGTTGTAAAATAATAATTAATTTCAATTTAATACAAGGTCACTTTAAAAAATAAAAGATCATATTTATTTTTCTACACAATCACTTGGATAGTTTTTCTTACAACTGTGCAATTAATAGTGAAGAACAGGAAGAATGTATTCACCGAGACATTAAAGTAATGGAGAAGCGTTATCAAGGTAGATGGGATACTAGTATGCTGGCCGATTACTGCTGGATGTTGAAAAGAGATTGTAAAACTACTGGAAAAAAACTTGAAAGGAAACCTTTGCACCGATCATTTGATAAGAAACGTGTAAAGTATAGTAAGAAAAAATAAATAGCATTAATTTTGGTTTGTTTTACGCGAGTTTTGTAGATTTGACCTCGAAATGACTTTTATTTTGAGGTGATAGAGTCAAATAGACCACGGATTTGGATTCAGCGACCCCAGAAATATATGCATATAATGTTAAAATATGGTTGTTATTAATTTTGTAGATTTGATTTTGAAATGACCTTGACCCTCAGGTGATGGAATCAAATGGACCACTGGTTCGGATGCAGCGACCTCAAAAACATAAATATATACTGTTAAAATATGGTTGCCATTAATTTTGTAGATTTGACTTTGAAATGACCTTGACCCTGAGGTGATGGGGTCTAACGGACCACAGATTCTGATTCAGCGACCTCAAAAACATAAAATGTACATGGTCTGGTCCGTGACTTTTGACATTTTTTTTCTGTGGCTGATTAATTTATATTTAGGGCCAGAAAACATTATTAATCTAGCTAAAAGCGATTTATGACCATAAATAATAATTATTTATCGCTCGAGCCATAGATTTTATTTTAGCCATATATCATTTTTGTTTGCAAATAAAATTCTCAGTTTCAGCTAAGAATAATGCTTGTCTCCAGTTAGAAAAACAAATCTTTGCTCAAGCAGAAAGCGATACTACTTATACAAAAACCATTATTTTTGTGTAAAACCGTATACAGCTCTTAAAATAAATATTTAAAAAAATTTATCGAGCATGCATTTTCTAGTTTTCTGAAGGAGCTTTTAAATGGTGGTTGTAGTTTTTTAATATAACGATCTCCCATAAAAAGAAATCGCATCAAAGTTTTGGACGAAAAATTAAAAAAATTTTTATTATGACGTCATAAAACCCATAAAAAATGGAAGAATGTTAATGTTACCTCTTCCATTTTCAAGGTTTCTATAAAACCTTCAAAATAAAACCTTGTAGAGCTCCGTACGATAATTTTTTATCGAGATACAAAACTTTAAATTTTTCATAATTTTAGTCTAGAGTGAGCAAAAGTACCTGGACGGCAGTGTATATGTTGCTTATTCAAAAAATTAATAAACAATCAATAAAACACCTGCATAGTGTGATTGTTATATTGCCAACAAGACTATACCGTTAAATCTTAAAAAAATCCTATTTCTGATCTAAAGAATTTTAATAGCGTAAATCTCTCGCAAAAAGTATGGTAAAATTTCTGGTCATAATTCTAGGGAAAAGTCTGGCAAAAAGTATTGCTAAGAATTTGGCAAAAAGTCTTGCTAAGAGTTGACAAAAAATTTAGCGAAATTTCTAGCTTAAAGTCTGACAACAAGTCTGGCGAGAAGACTAGCGTAAGGTCTAGAGAAAAGGTTTTCCTAATAGTCTGGCAGAAAGTCTAGATAAATATTTTGCTAATAGTCTGGCAAAAAGTCTATGGGAGTATCTGGCAAAGAGTCTGGTAAAATGTCTGGCCAAAAGTCTTGCCAAGAATTTACATAAAGTCCTGTTGAGAGTCTGGCGAAAAGTCTTGCTAAGTGTCTGGGAAAGAGTCAAGCATAATGTCTGACTAAGAGTTTGTCGGAAAGTCTAGAAAAAAGTCTGACAAAAAGTCTTGCTAAGAATTTACAAAAAGTCCTGTTGAGAGTCTGGCGAAAAGTTTTGCTAAGTATCTGGGAAAGAGTCAAGCATAATGTCTGTCTAAGAGTCTGTCGGGAAGTCTAGGAAAAAGTCTGACTTTTTGTCAAAAAGTCTGACAAAAAGTCTTGCTAAGAATTTGGCAAAAAGTCTAGCAAAATGTCTGGCTAACAGTATGGCAAAAAACTGGCGAGAAGTCTAACGCGATGTCTAGGAAAAAGTCTAACGAAAGATCTAGGAATAGGTATGGCAAAAAGTCTTGCTAAGAACCTGGTGAAAAGTCTCTTATGATCTCTATCAAAGCCACTAGTAAAAAGTCTAAAAAATAGTTCTTCTGAAAATCTAGAAAAGAGTCTTGTTAAAAGTCTAGCAAAAAGTCTATGATAATCTCTGGCAAAGAGTCTGGTGAAAAGTGCGGTTATAAGTACAGGAAAAAGTCTGGTAAAAAGTTTTGCTGAAAAATGGACAGAAAGACTCGTGAGTCTAACAGAAAGTCTTGGTAAGTATCTGGCAAAAAGTCAAGCATAATGTCTAGCTAAAAGTCTGACAAAATGTCTTTATAAAAGTCTGACAAAAAGTTTAGCGAAATACCTGGCTAAGAGTCTAAAAAAAAGGTTGGCTAAAAGTCCGTTGCAAATCTGGAAAAAAGGGTTGCTAAGAGTATATCAAAAGCTCTGGCTAAAAGTCTGGCGAAAAGTCTTGCTAACAGTTTGCCAAAACATCTAACAAAATCTCTGGCTTAGAGTCCGATAAAAAATCTAGAAAAAAGTCTGGCTATGAGTCTGTCAAAGAGTCTAGCAAAATGTTTTGCTAAGAGTATTACAAAAAGTCCAGCGAAATGTCTGGCTAAGAGTCTTCTAAAAAGTCAGACGATGGATCTACGAAAAATTTTAGCGAAAAGTCTAGCAAAAAGTCGAGCTAAATGTCTGGCTAAGTGCCTTATAAGAAGTCTAGCGAAAAGTCTAGGAAAAGTCTGGCGAAAAGTCTTGCGAAGAATTTGGCAACAAGTTTTCCTAAGAGTCTGGCAAAAAATCTAGGAAAATCAGTGCCAAAGTGTCTGGTGAAAAGTATGGCGATAAGTCTAGGAAAAAGTCTGACAAAAAGTGTTGCTAAGACAGTTAAAAAGTCAAGCATAATTTCCTGCTAAGAGTCTGGCAAAAATTCTGTCAAAACGTCTAAGAAAAAGTCTAATGAAAAGTTTTGCTAAGAATTTGGCAAAAAGTCTTGCTAAGAGTCTAGCAAAGAGTAAAGCAAAATATCTGTCTAAGAGTCTGTGAAAAAGTCTAGTAATAAGTCTCGCAAAAAGCCCATCAAAAAGTCTAGCAAAATGTCTAGCTAAGATTATGGCAAAAAAGCTGTCGAAAAGTCTGTCGATGAGTCTAGAAAAATGTCTGGCAATAAGTCCAGCAAATGTTTACCTGCGAGTTCGGCAAAAAGTTTAGCGAAATATCTGGCTAAGAGTCTGGAAAAAAGTCTGGTGGAAACTATGTAGAAATGCTTAAGAAAAATGTATTACTAAAAATTTGACAATAAGTCTTGCTAAGAGTATGGCAAAAAGTGTAGCATAATGTCTTGCTTAGAGTCTAGCAAAAATCCTAACAAAATGTCAGGTTAAGAGTCTTGTAAAAAGCCTGGCAGAAAGTATATCAAAAAGTCTGGGAGAGAGCCTTGCCAAGATTTTGACAACAAACCTTGCTAAGAGTCTGGCAAAAAGTCTGGTAAGAAGTATCGCGAAATTCTCGTCAAATAGTCTAGCAAAATGTCTGGCTAAGAGTATGACAAAAAAGCTGTTAAAAAGTCTGGCAAAAAGTCCAGGAATAAGTCAGGCGAAAAATTTTGATAAGAGTTTGGCAACAACTCTTGCTAAGAGTCTGGCAAAAAGTCTAGAAAAATCTGTGATAAAGAGTCTGGTAAAAACCAGGTGTGGCAGTCGTGGGGACTGGCCCACAGAAGTTAATACTTCTTTTGGTTTAGGGACAGTCTTGCTTCTCATAGAATAAATTATTTTCCGTCACGCTTTGCTTAAAAATATATTTTTTATTAAATAAATATGTATATGCACAACAAATTATCAACTCATGAAGTAGAATAATGTTAGTTCTGGGTAAAGAGAAGGCCTCCTAAATACATTTGCAGCTTACTATGCTACTTCGAAGCATGTGGAAATTGTTTAAAAAATGAGCATAGAATAATAATAAATATAAAAACAATTAATTCATTTAAATTTTTTAATGATTTATGATAATTATTATATTCAATATGGGAATTGCATATTATAATAATCTTTTTTATTCAAATATAAAACTTAACTCAATAATAGCCAAAAACATAATTGATATTTTTTTTCATAGTTTTTTAAAAATATTAAAAAAATGCACAGTGCGTATGTGAATTATGATTGCAGTTCTAAACTATAGTTTAGTCGATGTTTTTTTTAAAACTTTGAATCAAGCACTAAATATAAATCATTTAAAAATTAATAATTTTACTGTAAGCATGTTAAAATATTAGAATTTAGCTTTTTAGTAAATCTACTAGCAATTTCAGCTCATTAATAACGGAAAATATTCGTAAAACTATTCTACACTTTAGGTCTAAGCAGCGTGACGTCATGGCTTTTATTTGTAAAATTATTCGCGATTTGCCTACGTTCCCTTACTGATAAGTAACCTCAGCCTACCGTCAGAAATTCACAAGATAAAATTTAGATGAAAAGCGCTAATTCAAATAGTATCTCTGATTCTACTTAAAACACAAAAAAATCAAAAAAAGTAGATTGAAGTGAATAAAAATTTATTCTATTTTTATCCTCTTTTAAAATTTGTAAAAATTTCAAATTGGAAAAAAATTTTTTAATCATATATTTTTTAATAATTACTAAAAAATTCAAACGGAAATGAAGAGAGGTTAAAAAAATGAAAAATACGATTCTGATGATTTTTTTTTTATTCTGATGCTTTTTAGTAAAGTTATAAACAATTAAAACATCAAAAGGAAAAATTTTATTAACAATTATGTTTGACATATTATATATATTATCATCATTTTCCTAGAAATAAATTTTAGTTTTTTTAAGAAATTTAGAAAAAACATATTTGAATTATTTGAATAATTTTGATTCGAATTTGATTCTTTACATGCAAAGTCTCGTAACAGAAAAAAAAATCTATAATAAATATTAGATTTTTGAAAATTCTTTCGGTTTCCGTTTGAATTTTTTCCTAATCATTAATTCAAAAAAATAAATGAAAAGTTAGTATTTTGCATCTAATTTAATTTGTTCCTATAATATTTGTTGTGCGACTATCAGAGACAATACTGTTCGAAGGAGCGCTATATATATATAGCTCTCATTCGTACATAATACATACATAATACAAATATTCAGGAAGTTTTTAATAATTAACGCATTAAAATAAAAATCATTAAGTGGCCGTTAAGAGCAGGTCGTATATCTCTGTCCTTTTCTAATTAAAGAATTAATTTTTTTGCAAAAACTAATAATTGTAGCAAAAAATAAGGAGATAGCCCCATCTCGTATAATAAAAAGCAAGATTTTCTTTAATGAGGAAAAATTATTTTTATCGATTCATTTTGAAGAAAACCTTGAAAAACTCAAAAAATAGAGGTTAGGATGGACAATTCAGTTCTTCAAGGTTTTCTTAAAAACGAAGCGATAAAAATAATTTTTCCTCATAAAAGAGAATCTTGCTTTTTATTATACGAGATGGGGCTTTCTTCTTATTTTTTGCTGCAATTATTAATTTTTGTGAAAAAATCAATTCTTTGATTAGAAAAGGACAGATATACTCGACCTCCTCTTAAAGATGTATCTGCATATGAGTGCGCGCTTTATACATATTGAACGCTTATGTGGTAACCCAATATCCAAACAGCATATACACAACGATTTGTACGCTGATGTGCCGATGAGCCTTCTTTCTCCCTACCTATACTTAGCTTGTGTAGTGCGTATTCACTTGCTATTCTCTCTCTCTCTTACTCTAGCCCACGCTTGAATATACATTGCTTAGTATAAATATAGTGTTCCCTCTCTCTCTTATTCTTATAACTTACTAGGAGAGTATCACAACTCCGGATCACGGATTTTGCTCAAACTTTGGAATAAGTTTCCAAATGTCAAAATATGAAAGGAAATAAAATTTTAGACACCAATGCTCAATATTTCCCTAGTTATAGGCAATTGAAGAAAATCACTGAAAAAGTTACTAGATTTTAAAACGCATATAGTTCCTTAGCATTGATAGCTCGAAGCTTGAAACTTTTAAATGAAAACTGAGCTCAAATCCTTTCGAATTAGTAGTTATAGCATGTCAAAATACTATTTCTTCCCAAAGTTATAGCGTGATAAATATTGGACCTGATTTTTCTTTTCAAAACATTCATTATTAACAAAAGCTGAAATTGGTTCTAATGTTCATTACGCTATAAGTTTGGGAAAAAATAATATTTTGACATGCTATAACTACTCATTCGAAAGGATTCGAGCTCAGATTTCATTTAAAAAAGTTTCAAGCTTCTAGCTATCAATGCTAAGGAACTATATGCGTTTAAATATCTAGTAACTTTTTTAGTGATTTTCTTCAATTGCCTATAACTAGGGAAACATCGAGCGTTGGTGTCTAAAATTCTGTTTCCTTTCATATTTTGACATTTGAAAACTTATCACGAAGTTTGAGCAAAATCCGTGATCCGGAGTTGTGATACTCTCCTAGTTAGTTGTGTGTGCGCGGACAGATAGGGTCAATCGTACACAACACATATTAAAATGTAACGTGACGGCAACTTGGATTTTTATGCCCAGCCAATTTTCGAGACGCGCCAAAAGAAGTATTAACTTCAAAAGTCTGGCGATAAGTCTAGGAAAATTTCTGGCGGAAAGTTCAGCAAAATGTTTTCAGCAAAGAGTTTAGTAAAAAGTTTAGCAAAACATCTTGCTAAGAGTCTGGCAAAAAGTCTGGTAAGTAGTCTGGAAAAAAGTCTAGCAAACAGTCTGGTGGAAAGTTTATCGAAAAGATCGTGAAAAAGTCTAGCGAAATGTCTCTGGCAAAAAGTCTGGTAAGAAGTCTAGAATAAAATCTGGCGGAAAATTTGATGAAAAGTCTGGCGAAGTCTGACAAAAAGCTTGACAGGAAGCCTGACAGAATGTGTAGAAAATAGTCTGGCAAAAGGTCTTGCCAATAATTTGGCAAAAAGTCTTGCTAAGAGTTTGGCAAAATATCTAGCAAAATATCTGGCTAAAAGACTGGCAGAAAGTCTAGCGAAAAGTCTTGCGAGAAATTTTGCAAAAAGTATAGCAACATGCCTGACTAAGAGTCTAGTAAATAGTCTGGCGATAAGTGTAGGTAAAAGTCTGGTGAAAAGTTTAGTAAAAAGTCTGGTGAAAAGTTTAGTAAAAAGTCTGGAGAAAAGTTTAGTAAAAAGTCTGGTGAAAAATCTTGCGAGAAGTCTGGCAAAATGTTTGGCAAAAAGTCTGGCGATAATTCTGGTAACAATTCTGGCGAAAAGTCTTGCAACAATCGTGGCAAATAATCTGGCGTCAAGTCTGAAAAAAGTCTAACGGAAATTTCTGTAAAATGTCTGGCTAAGAGTTTGATGAAAAGTCTGGTGTGAAACCTGCCTATAAGTCTGGGTAAAAGTCCATCGAAAAACCTGGCGAAAAATTTGACGAAAAATTTGGCTTATAGTCTGGCGAAATGTCTGGTGAAAAGTCTGTCAAAACGGATAGCCTACAGTCTGGCAAAAAGTCTAGGACAAAGTGTGGTGAAAATTCTCGCAAAAAGTCCGTCAAAAAGTCTAGGGAAAAGTCTACTTTTGAAAGCATGAAGCAGCATGCCTTCTTATAATATTTCTAACTGTAGCTCATGTGTATAAAGTGCATTTAATCGAATTTTTTCGCTGGAATAAAATTTGTAAGATTAAACTCTTGCGCGGATAACTCAAGAAATCCATTATAATACTATACATAAAAATGTATAATACAAACTTTCAATGTACCATATTTTCAGGTTTAGTATGTCGAGCTTGATATCTACTTTTCAATTTAAGTTTATAAAAAAATAATATCTGAATAATTTATTAATTTAATGAAAGTTATTATATTAACATTGCTTTAGTGCGGACAATTCATTATGTTAGTTTAATTTATGTATTTATAAAGATATCAATAAAATAAAAAAGACAAAAGTGGATTGCTGCAGCTTTGACATCTCGTTAAGAAACGTGAATCTTTGATCTAATATACACTTAGATAGCGTAACAGCTACTGTTTTTTACCGCGAAATCTATTTTGCGAAGAATTTCTCAAGATCACATATCTAAAATAAAGTATTCTAAAAAAATATCATATTGCTTTTTTGGGAAACCTTCATATTATGCTATTAAGCTTTTCTAAAGTTGTACCAATTGATATTTTCCAAGAACGGCAAAATTGATTCTCACAAATAAGACTTTCTATTTGACTTAAGAGTAGATATGATAAATACACGACTTACAAATACTACAGGCTTCTAAACTTTGCGAAAGACACTTTAGCTTGATTCTATATAAATCAAATGTATGGAAAAATGTTTACTTTTGAAGTGGAAAAAGGATCTCTGGTCAAACGGGTTAATCTTAATTATTTTTTTTTTATAAAAACATACTAATTCTTAAGATTAATTTGGGAGTTTTCAAATTCTTCTCTAAAATCGAATGATAAAATGAAAGTAAAAGCTCGACTTACCAGGTCTTGAAATACCAGTCGACAAGTGGTTTTCCCACCGTCATTAAGAGTATGTGTCTCCCTAGCAAATATAAAAACGAGAAAGACGCTTGACTCGTGGAGTAAAGATACTCCGTATAACATAATCACTAAGAAATGTCCTCTTCTACAACCTCATTGAACTTATTATATCAAGTTCCTACTGTTATTTTTTATTATCTAGGAAAATATTGATATTTCTCTATTTCTTTATTGACTACTGTTATAGTTTTTACAAAAACACAAGTTATGATTCGTGAAGAAAGAAAGAATAAGAATTAAGCAAATAAGATGGTAAATAATGTAGCAAATAATCTGACAAACATAAAGGTTAAGAGGACGCTGGATCCCTCTATCCTTTTTTACTTAAAAATTGTAGGGTTCTGGAAAAACTAGTGATTATTGGTAAAAATTAAAAGTTGTCCGCAACTTGTACAGTATAAAACAATATTTTTTCTTATGAGGACAAATTAATTTTGATGCTTTGTTTTCAAGAAAAGTTTTACATACTTGAAAAATCATAAGTTAAGCTAGAGATTATGATGTTTAAGTATGTCA
Source organism: Anastatus disparis (assembly GCA_017163975.1). Taxonomy (NCBI): domain Eukaryota; kingdom Metazoa; phylum Arthropoda; class Insecta; order Hymenoptera; family Eupelmidae; genus Anastatus; species Anastatus disparis. Next base: position 499,876 of record JAFFSR010000399.1, on the reverse strand, counting down.
AACTTTTCTTGAAAACAAAGCATCAAAATTAATTTGTCCTCGTAAGAAAAAATATTGTTTTTTACTGTACAAGTTGCGGACAGCTCTTAATTTCTACTAGTAATTACTAGTTTTTCCAATATCCTACATTTTTCGATTAGAAAAGGATAGAAAGATTCAACGTCCTCTTAAAAACCAAATGTGGTAGTCGTGGGGACTGGCTGACAGAAGTAAATACTTCTTTTGGTTTAGTGACAGTCTTGGTTCTCATAGAATGAACAATTTTTCGTCACGCTATGCTTAAAAATATATTTTATATTAAATAAATATGTATACGCACAACAAATTTTCAACTCATGAAGTAGAATAATGGTAGTTCTGGGTAAAGAGAAGGCCCCCTAAATACATTTGCAACTAACTAAGCTACTTACAAGGAAGCTATCCGAAGTGTCCGGCGCCGATTTCGTTCAAACTTTAATATGTTGTAGAACATAAAAAAATAAGAGACACGTATTTTTGTTTATCTGTGGAAAAACATATTTAGGGGGTGAAAACCACCCTTAAAGTTCACCCCAAAATACCGTTTTTACTAAATATCTTGGCTTAAACTCTATATTTCTTTATAATACAAAATGGAAATTATTTTTTGTGCAAAGGACAAGCAATCTATAATGATTTGAGAAGTTGAGTCTGCATCCCTTAATCTTTAGGAAATGAAACCCCCTTTTTAGTCATGATTATGTAATAAAACATTATAAAATCACTTAAAAAAAAAGAATAAAATTCTTCAAAACAAAAAATTGAAAAGTAAAGTTGGCATGCTTTCGCATTTTCATGAATTTGACCCTTAAGAGCAGGCCGGATTCGCTGTCCTTGTCTAATTAGCATTTTTGTTATTTACTCAAGTTTTAATCAGTGTATCTTCAAATTAAAGGTCGAGCGCAATAGATATTATTATTATGAACATCTATGCACAAGAAAAAAAATATCTACCGGTTTGTTTTTGAGAAAAGTAAGTAACGCCAAAGTAAAAGTTTATGTTTATAATATTTTCGTGTTACTTACTTTTCTCAAAAACAAACCGGTAGATATTTTTTTTCTTGTGCATAGATGTTCATAATAATAATATCTATTGCGCTCGACCTTTAATTTGAAGATACACCGATTAAAACTTGAGTAAATAACAAACAACTCAATTGTTACTCGGTCGGTATCAGGTTTTACTCTGGCCTACCGTTAAAAGGGGTAAACCACCCCTTACAAAAAAAATCAAGAAATACAAATTTTAAGTGGTCTAATTCCGTAAATACTCATATAAAGGATTTTTTTAGATCAATGATTAAAAATCCGTCATCACATTCTGCAAATTCGGAAACAAATATCTTGAATCCGATATAAAATATTTTTTAAGAAAACTAAAAATATATGTTATGTACAGAGCTACAGATAAATTTAACAGTATTATAAAATTAGACAAGGACGCGTTTGAGAAATCATTTCAAATGTTGTTTAACAAATAAATTATTTGAATTGTAATCGTCGTTACGTTGGTGAAATACGCAGATTTGTAAAAAAGTGTATACATAAGCACAAAAAGTATGTAACAAATATAATGAAAAATACTCCACAGCTGTTTATTGTAAAACTTATAATCATATTTTAGATTTAAAAAAATTTAAAACTTTGGATAAAGAAACTGATGATGACAAAAAAATGATTAATGAAATGCTGTACATACAGATAATAATAGTTTTAATAAAATTACAAATACGAATAATTCAAAAAAGTTTACTCTGAAATTATTACAAGAAAATTTTTCTACAGTTTGATATCCGAATTTTAAATTCTAAATATCCATCAAACATTCAAACTGCAGTATAGGTTAAGCTATTTTTTTTCGTCCATTTTCTTAACTCAAAGCCTAGTCACATTTGTAAATACAAACAGTCGTTGCGATGTTTTTAGACAGTACCGCTTAACAGAAACGTGTACGATTCAAAATTTTCAGTGGCAAGTCCCACATTTTATTCACGCATTCTTTAACGTAAGTGAATTAATTTGTATATTTTACTGAATTAACAATTTTGTAGTTAACGACTTTGTGATTTCCTATATTAAAATTTATGTATCGAATTTTACATATATTGTGTTACAGAGCGTTTTTCTTGATACAGTCTACTACGATAGGCGAAAAATCGCTAAGAAATTAAAATGGATTGTGCTAAAATCATAAAATTCAAGTCACTTATTAATTCAAATTTATAGTTTATTTTTCATTAAGCTTCAGAATAAATGCATGCTGAATATTTTGATGAGATTTGTATTTAGGGCTTACACTAAACTGACAAAGTACAATCTGATAATGGCTTCGTAATCAGCGATCTAAAAAACCGCAGTATACAATTTGTCATCGAAATTAAAACTTTTTCGACGTTTTCATCCGCCATTCCGAATTTGCAAACGACTGGAAATGACCTGTGCGATCATTTAAAGGATAGTCCGTAGATGTTTACTTATGTGTTTTGGACTAGCAGCTACGATTTATTAATTAGTTATTAACAAACTAGTGCGTTTTTTTGTCTTGCTCATAAACCGAAAACTATTTGACAAATAATCATGGTGGCACTGGAAAAGTTGTAGTGAATCAAATTATCAACGAAATGAGAGGTCAAACGATCTGATCGGTTTATTAGAACCAGAAAAAATTAGGAAAAACCGGTAAATTTTTTTTTTTTTAAATTCATAATTCCGTTGTTCATGAATATTAAGAGCTGGAATTTGGCACAGAAGTAGATAATTATATCTACTTGTAACGTGCCAAAGGCAGATATTATCGGATAATTAGTTTCTGCGCGATTGCAATTTTAATTTTTTTTCGGTATTATTCCCTTCTTTATATTACCGATTGAGAACGTCGTACATACATTTTCAACTTCAAAACGTATATTCTAAGGTTACATTAAAATTGCGTAAAAAGGGTGAAATATGCACTTGATCATTGACGCAAACGATCGAGCGCGCGGTACACAGCAAAAAATGAGGCAAAAAGGATATACTGGCGCATGGCGTGGAAAGTTAAATTTTTTAACAGGCTAGTTTTTGGCGATTCATACATAAATAATAAAAACACTTTAATATGAGTGCATAATATAAGTACAGATAGTATCTACCTTTGGCATGTTACAAGTAGATATAATAATCTACTTCTGTGCCAAATTTCAGCTTTCATAGACAACGGAATTATGAATTTTAAAAATAAAAGAAAAATTTACCGGTTTTTCCGAATTTTTTCCGGTTTTAATAAACTGATCGCATCGTTTAACCTCTCGTTACGTTGATAATTTAATTCTCTACAACTTTCTTATTGTCACCATAATAATTTGTCAAATAATTTTTGTTTTATTAGCAAAAAACAAAAAAAAACACGTTTTTTGCACTAACTTGTTAATAACTAATTAATAAATGGTAGTTGCTAGTCCAAAACACATGAGTAAACATCTACGGACTATCCTTTACACGATCGCACAGGTCGTTTCTAGTTACTAATTTTAACAAAATAAAACTTTTTTTCGGTCTATTGACTGGCCTATTATGAAACAAAATAGAAATTATTTCTCGTGTAAAGGACAAGTAATCTATAATGATTTGAGAAGTTAAGGCTGCATCCCTTACTCTTTAGGAAATGAAACCCACTCTTTTCGTCATGATTATGTAATAAAACATTATAAAATCACTTAAAAAAAACGCTGCCAAGTGCTTTGGCAGAATGCTTTCTCATAGAGCTCTTTGAGTTTCATCAATTTTTTTATATTTATTCAAATGTGATTTTAATATATAACTAGTGGGCATATATTTGCACTTGACTTATGTAATTCTTATCTAATTCTGGGGTAAAGTGCTGCTGCAAGGTTCTTACGGAAGACTGCTTCAATTCTGCTGCAAGTTTGCGTGTTCATTCTCGTAATATAATTGCGCTCAACTTATGTCATACTTATGTAATTCTGGGGTAAAGTGCTGCTGCAACATTCTTACGGAAGACTGCTTCGATTCTGCTGCAAGTTTGCGTGTTTATTCTCGTCATATAATTGCACTTAAGAGGAGGTGGAGTATATCTGTCCTTTTCTAATCAAAGAATTGATTTTTTTGCAAAAACTAATGATGGTAGCAAAAAATAAGGAGATAGCCCCATCTCGTATAATAAAAAGCAAGATTTTCTTTGATGAGGAAAAATTATTTTTATCGCTTTGTTTTTAAGAAAACCTTGAAAAACTGAATTGTCCATCCTAACCTCTATTTTTTACGTTTTTCAAGGTTTTCTTCAAAACGAATCGATAAAAATAATTTTTCCTCATCAAAGAAAATCTTGCTTTTTATTATACGAGATGGGGCTATCTCCTTATTTTTTGCTACAATCATTAGTTTTTGCAAAAAAATTAATCTTTGATTAGAAAAGGACGGAGATATACGACCTGCTCTTAACTTATGTCTTTCTTATGTAATTCTGTAGTAAATTGCTGCTGTAATATTCTTACGGAAGACTGCTTCGATTTTGCTGCAAATTTGCGCGTTTATTCTTATCTTTGAATCGCACGCATTCTTATATTAATATCTGTAATTTTTTCTTCTTCAGCACTATCACTATGAATTATTATTTTATTAAGGTAATTCTTCAAACTTACAGTTCATGTTTATAGCAACTTTACAACAAATTGCTTTCAACATTGAAAGAGATTTTTTAACTAAATTTTAAATAGGTGAATGCCAATAAGTGAGCATATTGGCATGATGCATTATAATTCAATAAGGTTAATTTGAATGTTAACCACTACATTTCATCCAATGAAATACAAGTATTATCATCGATAACATTATATCCTATAAATGTTACAAAACCTTTTCTGACTTATTAAAATATAATTAAAAAATTCATTTTTTAATAAATAGTTACGTTTTCACGTTAATGATTTATTATCTTGTGGATATCTTTTTATCACGACTAAGCTTAGTAAATCCAAGTTTTTAATTTTGGTGACGGTAATTAAATTAACAAGATGATAATTAAAATAAACTGATAGATTTATTATTACGTTAATCGCGAGAGAGAAAAATGTATTATAGATATATTTGAGTGAGCGTTTTTTTTACTTGTTCAACTTCGTAATTATTAATATCTGTAATTTTTTCTTCTTCTTCTAATTTTCTTCTTCTTTTTCAAATATTTTTTCCATTTATTAAAAAACAATTTAATTTATAATATTTAATAATGATTATATTTAAATACTTTATTGAATGTAATAATACAAATCAACATCTAAATCAGTAGTACTATTATAAATTTTCAAGAGTAACTCAGGAATCAAAAGAAGTGATCAAAAAGCTACGCTAATAAAATTATTTTTTTTTAACTTGGTCTAGAAAAACAGTAGCAAATAACTTGTATACAAATTTTAGAGCAATTCTATTGAGTACTTTACGTAAAATGGAAAAAAACTGAAATATGAAAATTTTTTAAGAAAATTTTTAAAATTTTCTAAAATGAAAACTACGCTAAAAAGATCGGTTTATAAAAATTATCCTTCTTTTGGCAGATGCAAATTATTCCCATGGAAATCTCAAAGCAAATTCATCAATTAACTTACGTAAAATACAAAAAAAAATTGAAAATCGAAAATTTTTTCAAATTCTTAAAATATCTCTATAAAAAAAAATACGCTATGAATACAAATTTTCAATAGCTTCCCGCCTAGTTATACAAAAACATAGATGGTATACAAAATTTGAAGCAAATCCATCGAGTAATTTTCGAGATCTAACTGGTTAAATAAATAACATTTTCTTTTCAAAATTTTAAAAATGCTCTAAAATCAAAAGTGCGCTGAGAAAATTAGTTTACAAAATTTTTTATACTTTTGGCAGTCGAAATTAAGTTCCGTACAAATTTTCGAACAAATTCTTCGAGTAGTTTACGTAAAATACAAAAAAATGAAAAATCGAAATTTTTTTAAAATTCTTAAAATGATTCTAAAAAAAAACTACGCCAAAAAAAACCAATTTTCAATAGCTTCCGCACCAGTTCATCAAAAAATTGAATTGTATGGAAAGTTTGAAGTCAATCCATCGAGTAGTTTTTAAGATTTTATTGGCTTAATAAATAGAAATATTTTTTTTTTTAATTTCAAAATACTCCAAAATTAAAACTAAGCTAAGAAAATCAGTTTTTAAAAATTTATTTTATCTGGGCAATCATAAATAAATTCCATGCAAATTTTGAAGCAAATTCATCGAGTAGTAAACAAAAAAAAAACAAAAAACGATAAATCGAATTTTTTTTTTTTTTTAACTTTAAAATGAAAACTACGCTAGAAGAACCAACTATCAATAGCTTCCCAGCAAGTTAGTCACAAAACTAAATTCCATGCAAAATTAGAAGCAAATCCATCGAGTAGTTCCTGAGATACAGTTTACTAACTGAATTCATACATCCACACACATACATACAGACATTTTCTGGAAACCACTTTTTTCGACTCACCGAGTTCAAATATGTACAAATTAATGAAAAAATAGAAAAAAATTTTTTCTATCGATACAATGCTTTCTCTATGAGAGAGCAAAAAGAAAAAAATTATTCTAAACAAAAAATTGAAAAGTAAAGTTGACGTGTTTTCGCATTTTCATGAATTTCACCCTTAAAAGGGGTGAACCACCCCTTACAAAAAAATCAAGAAATACAAGTTTTAAGTAGTCTAATTTCTTAAATACTCATACATAGGAGTTTTTTAGGTCACTGATTAAAAATCCGTCATCACATTTTGCAAATTCGGAATGGCGGATGAAAACGTCAAAAAAGTTTTTATTTCGATGACAAATTGTATACTGCGGTTTTTGAGATCGCTGATTACGAAGCCATTATCAGATTATACTTTGTCAATTTAGTGTAAGCCCTAAATACAAATCTCATCAAAATATTCAGCATGCATTTATTCTGAAGCTTAATGAAAAATAAACTATAAATTTGAATTAATAAGTGACTTGAATTTTATGATTTTAGCACAATCCATTTTAATTTCTTAGCGATTTTTCGCCTATCGGAGTAGGCTGTATCAAGAAAAACGCTCTGTAACACAATACATGTAAAATTCAATACATAAATTTTAATATAGAAAATCACAAAGTCGTTAACTACAAAATTGTTAATTCAGTAAAATATACAAATTAATTTACTTACGTTAAAGAATGCGTGAATAAAATGTGGGACTTGCCACTGAAAATTTTGAATCGTACACGTTTCTGTTAAGCGGCACTGTCTGAAAACATTGCAACGACTGTTTGTATTTACTAATGTGACTAGGCTTTGAGTTAAGAAAATGGACGAAAAAAAAATAGCTTAACCTATACTGCAGTTTGAATATTTGATGGATATTTAGAATTTAAAATTCGGATATCAAACAGTAGAAAAATTTTCTTGTAATAATTTCAGAGTAAACTTTTTTGAATTATTCGTATTTGTAATTTTATTAAAACTATTATTATTTGTATTCCGGTTGAAAATAAACACATAGTTTTATTACATGATTTTATCATATGGTTTTATTATGTGGTTTTATCATATGGTTTTATTACATGTTTTTTGGTTTCAATTTATCATATGATGAAAGTATATGATAAAATCATATAATATAACCCTATGATGAAATCGTATAGTGAAACTATATGGTGAAGACAAAATAAAACCATATTCACGGAGAGAAGAAACAGTTAACAGCTACTTAAAAAATTTGTAATCATTACTAACTTTGTTCGGCAATAATTAAAGGTAAAGGAATAAATACAAATCTATAATTTAGCGCCACGCGATAAAAGTAAGGTTACGATTTTACAAATGATCTGAGAAAACTAAGGACTGATTACTAAAAAGTTAGTCATAAAAAGATAGCTAGTCATAAAAAGTTAAATGAAGAGTCAAACTGAGAATTATTGTCTGCAGTCTGCCTATAGGCAAACTACAGACAATAATTCTCAGTTTGACTCTTTATTTAACTTTTAATGACTAGCTACCTAACTTTTTAGTAATCAGAGGGGCTATTCAAGTAGTGATACACATCTATGTATTACGCGAATTCTATGCGCGCGCAGACTTTTTATTCTCTTGCCGACAACTATCGTCGCGATACATACATACATATCGTTACTTAAATATCCCCTCAGTCCTTAGTTTTCTCAGATCATTTGTAAAATCGTAACCTTACTTTTGTTGTGTGGCGCAAAAATATAGATTAGTATTTATTCCCATTCCTTTAATTATTATCGAACAAAGTTAGTAATGATTCCAAATTTTTTGAGTAGCTATTAACTGCTTTTTCTCTCCGTGTGTATGGTTTTATTCTGTCTTTACCATATAGTTTCACTGTACGATTTCATCATAGGGTTATATTATATGATTTTATCATATACTTTCATCATATGATAAATTGAAACCAAAAAACATGTAATGAAACCATATGATAAAACCACATAATAAAACCATATGATAAAATCATCTAATAAAACTATGTGTTTTTTTTCAACCGGGATGTACAGCATTTCATTAATCATTTTTTTGTCATCATCAGTTTCTCTATCCAAAGTTTTAAATTTTTTTAAATCTAAAATATGATTATAAGTTTCACAATAAACAGCTGTGGAGTATTTTTCATTATATTTGTTACATACTTTTTGTGCTCATGTATACACTTTTTTACAAATCTGCATATTTCACCAATGTAACAACGATTACAATTCAAATAATTTATTTGTTAAACAACATTTGAAATGATTTCTCAAACGCGTCCTTGTCTAATTTTATAATACTGTTAAATTTATCTGTAGTTTTGTACATAACATATATTTTTAGTTTTCTTAAAAAATATTTTACATCGGATTCAAGATATTTGTTTCCGAATTTGCAAAATATGATGACGGATTTTTAATCAGGGATCTAAAAAACTCCTATGTATGAGTATTTACGGAATTAGACCACTTTAAACTTGTATTTCTTGATTTTCTTTGTAAGGGGTGATTTACCCCTTTTAAGGGTCAAATTCTTGAAAATGCGAAAGCACGCCAACTTTACTTTTAAATTTTTTGTTTTGAAGAATTTTTAATTTTTTTTTTTTTATTTTATAATGTTTTATTACATAATCATGACTAAAAAGGGGGTTTCATCCCCTAAAGATCAAGGGATGCAGACTTAACTTCTCAAATCATTATAGATTGTTTGTCCTTTGCACGAAAAATGATTTCCATTTTGTTTTATAAAGAAATATAGAGTTTAAACCAAGATATTTAGTAAAAACGGTATTTTGGGGTGAACTGGGTATTCTTTGATGTTCTACATCATATTAAAGTTTGAACGAAATCGGCGCCGGACACTTCGGATAGCTTTCTTGCTAGTATCATGCAGGAATTGTTTAAATTATAAGCATATAATGATAATAAATATAAAAACAATTAATTGATTTAAATTTTTTAATGATTTGATAAAAAAAACTTTATGAAAACTATATAAGTTCACCCAATACAAATTTGTAACTCATGAAGTAGGTGAGTGCGAGTTCTGAGTTAAGAGAAGGCTTCCTAAGTACATTTGCAACTTATTTAGCCAGTTATACGAAATAATTTTCGGGAGTCCTTTTTCAAGGGATAGAGCACTTTTCCATGCTATCGAGCGCGTCCACAGGTTGCGGATCGTAGAATGGCCAGACTGAATGAATTTTCAATCTGGTCAGTCGTTAAATACTTGAATAGATGGCCACGGACTACGGAATCTTTTTTTTAGTAGAGCAACATGAAGAGCAGTGATATAATAAATATTACCCCAGGTGGTAACCTTCATGGAAATCCACCCGCCCATGAGGCGGCCGAGCCCTAATCAGATTCTGGGGGGGGGGGCTCATCACTGCCATTAAATGCGTCCTCAGTTCATCACTTGGCTGTTGAATCAACGCAGAATGCTGCAAGTGGTAAAGAGCCTTGCCTTCTGGAAGACACAGCCCCAGGAATATTTTCAATCAGATTGAAGACTCGCAGCTCAACGAAGCAGCCAACGATGACTTGTCGTCAAAAGGAAGCACAGTCGAAACTGCAAACTTATAAACCAAAAAGAGGCTTCCATACGGAGCCGGTAAAGTCAAAAAGACAGGGAAGAAAAGGAGGAAACTTAGCCGCGAGTAGAAAGCTAAAAATAGCTATCGGAGTACGGTTAAATACCTTCGTAAGATGGGAGCAAAGAAAGTGGAAGAGCTCACGGAGAAGGATAAGGAGCACATCCGCAAGAATACAAAGATAGTAGAAAAGCACATGAAGAAAAACAGCAGCGCGACACTCGAGCCGATACAGAAAGAAACCACGACTGCCAAAAAGGAAGAAGTGGAAATTAACCCCAGGACGAAGTTTTGAAAGTTGCAAAGATCGAACGTTGTAGAATCTTCACCACAATCAGGTGGCTCCAAAAAACCATTATCCTCTAAGGGAAAAAGGGTCAAGAGAAACCGCTCTGGTTAAGGGGAAGAGCAAGTGGCAAAGAGAACAAAACCCTCAACAAGCTTCGTGTCGCCCGAAGAGTGTCAAGTGGCCATCATAGATCGATCAGATTAGGATGGCAAATTGGCGCTCAAAAGGTGGCTAGGGGTAGAGTCGAGAATATTGCTCGTGATTGCTGAAAGCCCACAGGGAAACAGTGAAGAGGACGTAGCCTTCGATGGTGCGGGCTGGCAGAGGGGAGTTAAAGTTGTTGGCTGCAGCTATAGAAAGTCGCGAGACTTTCTGAAGCAAATAGTCAGCAGCTGCGACGAACTTTGACCAGGCGCGAAACTTGAAATAATGCCAAGATCAGATCTACCTTTCAGACAAATAACATCTGTCTAAGTACCACCTCCAGTGCTGGAGGACAACGCCACAGTGTTAAAGATCATTGACAGGCAGAATAAGGGCACTTGCTTGCTCTGTTATACTCGTTCCCTCTGTTATATTCCTTACAATATTGGATAAAGGATAAACTTGAAATATTTTCCTGATTTCCTCAAAGAGATTTTGTATGTATGTTTTAAGTGTACATATATGTATATATATATATATATTCGTATATAATTTATTTGTATTATATAATTAAGATGATTTATAAATATTTTTAGGCATATATATATATATATATATATATATATATATATATATATATTCGTATATAATTTATTTGTATTATATAACTAAGATGATTTATAAATATTTTTAGGCATATATATATATATATATATATATATATATATATATATATATATATATATATTTATTAGATTCTTAATATAATTTGAATTATAAATAACATCAATCACTTAAGTAAATTCTTTTTTTTATCTTTATTTTAAATTATAACAATTTAAATAACAGTCGGAATTTTTCAGATTTTTACTAAAGTAACTAAGCATTCATATGATTAATATAAACCCCATTAATTATTTCATATTTTTCTATTTTTATATTTAATTATCTCTTAATATGTAATTTTTCTTACAATATATAAATTTACTCACTATTCCGAGGAAAGAGGGAGAAGGAAGATGATTGTTGAAATTCCTTGTCCTGTTCGTCTCGACTTAGATTACATAATTTTACACGGGTTAAGAATTCGTGGCAAGATTTGTTGAACTATCCTTTCTCGATCATCCAAGGGGTCAGCTAGTGGGTCAACCCTTTTCTCAGACTTACACTATTTGTTATTAATATTAAAATCTCAAACCCTTCTCTGGCTCACTTCACTATTAGAATATATATTTCACTTAATAATAATTTTATATTTTTATTATTATTCTTTAATCAGTGAAGCAGGGTTCTAATCTACTCACTGATATTATTTTGATTATAGTAGACTTATATAGACTTATATAGCACTGACTCTTTCTAATGGACCTGGCAGAGCCGACTTTTGCAGATACCGTCTTATTATGACTAAAGGCGTGCATGTGAGGAAGAGGGCTGTTTTTAAAACTTTGCGCCCAGGTGAACGAGAGATGGAAAGCCCAATCAAAACTCGTCATGCAGTCGAAATTTTCAGGATGGCAAATCGTTCGATTATTTTAAGTTCATTTGCTTGCTTACTAATGAATTCTTTTTCCATTCTTGTCCGTCTTTCCTTTAAACTTAAATACAATTGACGGTTGAGTTTTCGCAATGAATTGGTATTGGGAAACGCTGACTCGGGACATCACATGGAACTAATTTTGGTTGTTAACGTTTCAAATAGAAATTAAATTAAGATTTATAATTTTTGAATTCGAGAATGTTTTAATTATATTATATTTATTTGAAGGGCATAGTTCTATGGGATGTTACAAATCAATAACGGAAAATAGTGATTGTTCTTCTTTAAGTTCTATTTTAGTACAGATGTGTTGATGTTGGTTTCAAAATCCCAATTTAGTTGTGATAATTTGTCTGTTAATTTTTCTATGGTGCCGCATTCTTGATATGCTTATAGTTCCTCGCTATAGATTTTTTTTGTTGGTTGTACGATATTGATGAATGTTCATTGTATCGACGTCCCGTACGAAAAAAAGCACGACTCAGGCTTTTACGAAAATAAGCACAGTTCAAAGAGTTTTAACGAAAAGTAGCACCGTTCGTGTTTCTCTTACGAAAAAAAGCACGGTTCACAGGGTTTGACGAAGATTAGCACGAATGGTGAAAATTTAACGAAAAAAAGCACGGTTCGCTGAGTTTCAACGAAAACTAGCACAGTTCATGGAGCTCCGACGAAAAAAAGCACGGTTCGCTAAGTTTCAACGAAAAGTAGCACGACTCATGGAGCTCCAACGAAAAAAAGCACGACACGTTAGACTCGGACGAAAAGTAACACGATTCGCGAAACACTGACGAATACTAGCACAACTCGATATGCAATATTACAATTTGTACCTTATTAAAAACTTGATTATCTTAACTCTTAACAAATAGTTAATTAATAAAATATAATGAGAAGGGGTTTATTTTTATTTTTCTTATGAATTGTTTCAATATTTTCAATATGTTTTAATTAAATTATTTGCTCAGTGGTTTTCGATTCGTTTGATTAGAAAGTTGCCGCTTTCCGGCCGGAGTGCAAAAAATTCATTTTATACACATGTTAAAGCACAGCAATTTCGAAACTCAGTTGTTTCATTGTTTTTATATAAATACAATTGCTTACCGAAAATTCAATTACAAATAATTTCCTTAAAAGTTTAAAGCTATAATACGATTCATCACATAAAATAAAAAAAATTGTTGTGATATATTAAATAATATAATATTTTTTAAACCTTCGTTGTTTTAAAAAATTCTTTTTAACAAATAATTTGGTATTTACTAAAAAATATGGATGGATTCATTCGTATCATAATTATCAATGCAAAAACATTTATTTCAGGAAGAGCTTTTGGACAAAAATTAAGAAACACGTGTAGTTTTAAAATAACAGAAAGCGGAAAAAATATTAAAAGTATTTTATTCCAAGTTCATTTATTAAAAAGCAAGGTTTGTAATCTGTGAATTTTATGAGCTATAACTTTGATTATTGTATCGAATACATATTAATATTTTTCACAGAATTTTCGTGAATTTTTTGTTGCTAATTTGAACGAAATTTATGTACTTTTCTCTCAGTACTCACTTCTGATGAGAATTTTATGTTTTTATATTTACCTCAACTCAACTCAAAACTGAATATTGAGAATTTTTTTAAATTAAAAACTAAATTTTGGTACTAATCAGACTTTATAATGACCTTTTTTTAGAAACCTAACTGAGGTCATGTATTGCTTTTAAAAATAAAAAACAAGTTTGGCTTATATTTTTTATAAAAAATTTGTCTTGACTCAAATCAAGACTGCGTGAGTTTTTATATTAATGATATTTTATTAGATTTTTCGATAAGTTCGATTCGGAAGAAAAGATAAACATAAAAAAAAAATTTTTAAATACAGTCATTTGCTAGATTAGATCAAGGTTATAGCTTATTAAATTCACAGATTACAAAACTTCTTTTTATACCACTCTAACCTCAAAATCAGAACTTCAATATGATTATTCGGCTCTCGTGGTATAAAGTATTATTTGAAACTGGTGTGTAACGTGATTTTTACCTTCCACACCCGTTTCGAAAAGTAAAATGAACTTGGAATAAAATACTTTTAATATTTTTTCCGCTTTCTGTTATTTTACAACTAAACGTGTTTTTTAATTTTTGTCCAAAAGCTCTTTCTGAATAAAATGTTTTCGCATTGATAACTATGATACGAATGAATTCATCCATATTTTTTAATAAATACCGAATTCTTTGTTAAAAAGTATTTTTTAAAACAACGAAGGTTTAAAAAATATAATATTATTTTATATCACAACAATTTTTTTTTATTTTATGTGATGAAACGTATTACAGCTTTACCCTGTTGAAAAAAACCATATGGTTTAACCATGTGGTCATCATGTCCATGTGGTCATTTATGAAAAATTACTTTTGCCTCGCAAATTCAGAGGGCGAAAAGTTCTTTACTTTCGCCAAATTTAATTTCTCTAAAATTAAGGGGCGAAAAGTACTTTACTCCCCAGAGTCAAATTTCTCTTAAATGAAGGGGGAGCTGTGTACTTTTCTCCCGCAAATTCAGAGAGCGAAAAGTTCTTCATTCCCGCCAAATTTAATTTCTTTAAAAATAAACGGGCGTAAAGTACTTTTATTCCGTAAATTAAATTTTTCTTAAATTTAGCGAGAAAAAAAAATTTTCTTCTCGTAAATAAGAGGGCGAAAAGTTCTTTATTCCCGCGTCATTTAATTTTTCTAAAAATAAGAGGGCGAAAAGTACTTTACTCCTGCAAGTCAAATTACTCTGAAATGGAGGGGGTGCTGTGTACTTTTCTCCCGCAAATTCAGAGGGCAAAACGTTCTTTACTCCCGCCACATTTAATTTTTCTAGAAATAAACGGGCGAAAAGTACGTTACTCCCGCAAGTCAAATTACTTTTTAATGAAGGGGAGCTGTGTACTTTCTTCCCGCAAATTCAGAGGGCGAAAAGTTCTTCACTCCCGCCAAATTTTATTTCTTTAAAAATAAACGGGCGTAAAGTACTTTTATTCCGTAAATTAAATTTTTCTTAAATTTAGCGAGAAAAAAAAATTTTCTTCTCGTAAACAAGAGGGCAAAAAGTTCTTTATTCCCGCCAAATTCTATTTCTTTAAAAATAAGAAGGCGAAAAGTACTTTACTCCCGCAAGTTAAATTACTCTGAAATGAAGGGGGAGCTGTGTACTTTTCTCCAGCAAATTCATAGGGCAAAAAGTTCTTTACTCCCGCCACATTTAATTTTTCTAGAAATAAGCGGGCGAAAAGTACGTTACTCCCGCAAGTCAAATTACTTTTAAATAAAGTGGGAGCTGTGTACTTTTTTCCCGCAAATTCAGAGGGCGAAAAGTTCTTCACTCCGGCCAAATTTAATTTCTTTAAAAATAAACGGGCGTAAAGTACTTTTATTCCGTAAATTAAATTTTTCTTAAATTTAGCGAGAAAAAAAAATTTTCTTCTCGTAAACAAGAGGGCAAAAAGTTCTTTATTCCCGCCAAATTTTATTTCTTTAAAAATAAGAAGGCGAAAAGTACTTTACTCCCGTAAGTTAAATTACTCTGAAATGAAGGGGGAGCTGTGTACTTTTCTCCCGCAAATTCAGAGGGCGAAAAGTTTTTTATTACCGCCAAATTTAATTCCTTTAAAAATAAGCGGGCGTAAAGTACTTTACTCCCGCAAGTCGAATTACTCTGAAGGGGGAGCTGTGTACTTTTCTCTCGCAAATTCAGAGGGCAAAAAGTTCTTTACTTCCGCCAAATTTAATTTCTTTAAAAATAAACGGGCGTAAAGTACTTTTATTCCGTAAATTAAATTTTTCTTAAATTTAGCGAGAAAAAAAAATTTTCTTCTCGTAAATAAAAGGGCGAAAAGTTCTATATTCCCGCGTCATTTAATTTTCCTAAAAATAAGAGGGCGAAAAGTACTTTACTCCTGCAAGTCAAATTACTCTGAAATGGAGGGTGAGCTGTCGACTTTTCTCCCGCAAATTCAGAGGGCAAAAAGTTCTTTACTCCCGTCAAATTTAATTTCTCTAAAAATAAGCGGGCGTAAAGTACTTTTATTCCGTTAATTAAATTTTTCCTACATTAAGCGAGAAAAAAAAATTTTTTTCTAGTAAATGAGAGGGCGAAAAGTTCTTTATTCCCGCGTCATTTAATTTTTCTAATAATAAGAGGGCGAAAAGTACTTTACTCCTGCAAGTCAAATTACTCTGAAATGGAGGGGAGCTGTGTACTTTTCTCCCGCAAATTCAGAGGGCGAAAAGTTCTTCATTCTTGCCAAATTTAATTTCTTTAAAAATAAACGGGCGTAAAGTACTTTTATTCCGTAAATTAAATTTTTCTTAAATTTAGCGAGAAAAAAAAATTTTCTTCTCGTAAATAAGAGGGCGAAAAGTTCTTTATTCCCGCGTCATTTAATTTTTCTAAAGATAAGAGGGCGAAAAGTACTTTACTCCTGCAAGTCAAATTACTCTGAAATGGAGGGGGAGCTGTGTACTTTTCTCCCGCAAATTCAGAGGGCAAAACGTTCTTTACTCCCGCCACATTTAATTTTTCTAGAAATAAACGGGCGAAAAGTACGTTACTCCCGCAAGTCAAATTACTTTTAAATGAAGGGGAGCTGTGTACTTTCTTCCCGCAAATTCAGAGGGCGAAAAGTTCTTTACTCCCCCAAATTTTATTTCTTTAAAAATATACGGGCGTAAAGTACTTTTATTCCGTAAATTAAATTTTTCTTAAATTTAGCGAGAAAAAAAAATTTTCTTCTCGTAAACAAGAGGGCAAAAAGTTCTTTATTCCCGCCAAATTTTATTTCTTTAAAAATAAGAAGGCGAAAAGTACTTTACTCCCGCAAGTTAAATTACTCTGAAATGAAGGGGGAACTGTGTACTTTTCTCCCGCAAATTCAGAGGGCAAAAAGTTCTTTACTCCCGCCACATTTAATTTTTCTAAAAATAAGCGGGCGAAAAGTACGTTACTCCCGCAAGTCAAATTACTTTTAAATAAAGTGGGAGCTGTGTACTTTTTTCCCGCAAATTCAGAGGGCGAAAAGTTCTTCACTCCGGCCAAATTTAATTTCTTTAAAAATAAACGGGCGTAAAGTACTTTTATTCCGCAAATGAAATTTTTCTTAAATTTAGCGAGAAGAAAAAATTTTTTTCTCGTAAATAAGAGGGCGAGAAGTTCTTTATTCCCGCCAAATTTTATTTCTTTAAAAATAAGAGGGCGAAAAGTACTTTACTCCCGCAAGGCGAATAACTCTGAAATGAAAAGGGAGCTGTGTACTTTTCTCCCGCAAATTCAGTGGGCAAAAAGTTTTTTACTCCCGTTAAATTCAGTTTCTATAAAAATAGGCGGGGCGTAAAGTACTTTTATTCCGTTAATAAAATTTTTCTTCTATTTAGCGAGAAAAAAAAATTTTTTTCTTGTAAATAAGAGGGCCCGCTAATTTTTAGAAAAATTAAATTTGGCGAGAGTAAAGACCTTTTCGCCCTCTGAATTTGCGGGAGATAAGTACAGAGCTCCCCCTTCATTTCAGAGTAATTTGAATTGCGGGAGTAATTACTTTACGCCCGCTTATTTTTAGAGAAATGAAATTTGGCAGGAGTGAAGAACTTTTCGCCCTCTGAATTTGCAGGAGAAAAGTACACAGCTCCCCCTTCATTTCAGAGTAATTTGACTTCCGGGAGTAATTACTTTACGCCCGCTTATTTTTAAAAAATTAAATGTAGGGGGAGTAAAGAACTTTTTGCCCTCTGAATTTGCAGGAGAAAAGTACACAGCTTCCCCTTCATTCCAGAGTACTTTGACTTGCGTGAGTAAAGTATTTTTCGCCCTCTTATTTTTAGAGAAATTAAATTTGGCGGGAATACAGAACTTTTCGCCCTCTTATTTACGAGAAAAAAATTTTTTCTTTTTGCTAAATTTAAGAAAAATTTAATTTACGGAATAAAAGTACTTTACGCTCGCTTATTTTTAAAGAAATTAAATTTAGCGGGAGTAAAAACTTTTCGCTCTCTGAATTTACGAGAGAAAAGTACACAGCTTCCCCTTTACTTAAGAGTAATTTGACTTGCGGCAGTAACCTACTTTTCGCCCGTTTATTTTTAGAAAAATTAAATGTGGCGGGAGTGAAGAACTTTCTGCCCTCTGAATTTGCGGGAGAAAAGTACACAGCTCCTCTTCATTTCAGAGTAATTTGACTTGAGGGAGTAAAGTACTTTTCGCGCTTTATTTTTAGAGAAATTAAATTAGGCGGGAGTAAAGAACTTTTCGCCCACTAAATTTGCGGGAGAAAAGTACACAGCTCTTCCTTCATTTCAGAGTAATTTGACTTGCGGGAGTAACGTACTTTTTGCCCGCTTATTTTAAAAAAATTAAATGTAGCGAGAGTAAAGATCTTTTTTGCCCTCTGAATTTGCAGGAGAAAAGTACACAGCTCCGCCTTCATTCCAGAGTAATTTGACTTGCGGGAGTAAAGTACTTTTCGCCCTCTTATTTTTAGAAAAACCAAATTTGGCGGGAATAAAGAACTTTTCGCCCTCTTATTTACGAGAAAAAAATTTTTTCTTTTTGCTAAATTTAAGAAAAATTTAATTCACGGAATAAAAGTACTTTACGCCCGCTTATTTTTAAAGAAATTTGGCGGGAGTAAAAAACTTTTCACCCTCTGAATTTACGAAAGAAAAATACTTTCCTCCCGCTTAATCTAGGAGAAATTCAATTTGCGGGGGAAAAGTACTTTTCGCCCTCTTATTGTTAGAGAAATTAAATTTGGCGGGAATAAAGAACTTTTCGCCCTCTTATTTACGAAAAAAAAATTTTTTTTTCCCGCTTAATTCAAGAAAAATTTAATTCACGTAATAAAAGTACTTTTCGCCCGCTTATTTTCGAAGAAATTAAATTTGGCGGGAGTAAAGAACTTTTCGCCCTCTGAATTTGCGATACGGAGAAAAGTACACAGCTCCCCCTTTATTGAAGACTAATTTGACTTGCGGGAGTAATTACTTTACGCCCTCTTATTTTTAGAGAAATGAAATTCAAAAAATGATAAGTACACAGCTCCCCCTTCATTTCAGAGTAATTTGACTTGCGGGAGTAACGTACTTTTTGCCCGCTTATTTTTAAAAAATTAAATGTAGCGGTAGTAAAGAACTTTTTGCCCTCTGAATTTGCGGGTGAAAAGTACACAGCTCCCCTTCATTCTAGAGTAATTTGACTTGCATGAGTAAAGTACTTTTCGCCCTCTTATTTTTAGAGAAATTAGATTTGGCGGGAATAAAGAACTTTTCGCCCTCTGAATTTGCGGGAGAAAAGTACACAGCTTCCCCTTTATTTAAGAGTAATTTGACTTGCGGGAGTAAAGTACTTTTCGCCCACTTATTTTTAGAGAAATTAGATTTGGCGGGAATAAAGAACTTTTTGCCCTCTGAATTTACGAGAGAAAAATACATTCCTCTCGCTTAATCTAGGAGAAATTCAATTTGCGGGAGAAAAGTACTTTTCGCCCTTTTATTTTTAGAAAAATTAAATGTGGCGGGAGTAAAGAACTTTTTGCCCTCTTATTTACGAGATAAAAATTTTTTTTTCTCGCTAAATAGAAGAAAAATTTAATTAACGGAATAAAAGTACTTTACGCCTCGCCTATTTTTATAGAAATTGAATTTAACGGGAGTGAAGAACTTTTTGCCCACTGAATTTGCGGGAGAAAAGTACACAGCTCCCTTTTCATTTCAGAGTTATTTGCCTTGCGGGAGTAAAGTACTTTCCGCCCTCTTATTTTTAGAGAAATTAGATTTGGCGGGAATAAAGAACTTTTCGCCCTCTGAATTAGCGGGAGAAAAGTAAAAAGCTCTTCCTTCATTTAAGAGAAATTTGACTTGCGGGAGTAAAGTACTTTTCGCCCTCTTATTTTTAGAGAAATTAGATTTGGCGGGAATAAAGAACTTTTCGCCCTCTGAATTTGCGGGAGAAAAGTACACAGCTTCCCCTTTATTTAAGAGTAATTTGACTTGCGGGGGTAAAGTACTTTTCGCCCACTTATTTTTAGAGAAATTAAATTTGGCGGGAGTAAAGAACTTTTCGCCCTCTGAATTTACGAGAGAAAAATACATACCTTTCGCTTAATCTAGGAGAAATTCAATTTGCGGGAGAAAAGTACTTTTCGCCCTTTTATTGTTAGAGAAATTAAATTTGGCGGGAATAAAGAACTTTTCGCCGTCTTATTTACGAGAAAAATATTTTTTCTCCTTGCTAAATTTAAGAAAACTTTAATTTACGGAATAAAAGTACTTTACGCCCACTTATTTTTAAAGAAATTAAATTTGGCGGGAGTAAAGAACTTTTCGCCTTCTGAATTTGCGGGAGAAAAGTACACAGCTCTCCCTTCATTTAAGAGTAATTTGACTTGCGGGAGTAATTACTTTACGCCCGCTTATTGTTAGAGAAATGAAATTTGGCGAGAGTAAAGAACTTTTCGCCCTCTGAATTAGCGGGAGAAAAGTAAACAGCTCCCCCTTCATTTAAGAGAAATTTGACTTGCGGGAGTAAAGTACTTTTCGCCCCCTTAATTTTAGAGAAATTAAATTGGGCGAAAGTAAAGAACTTTTTACCCTCTGAATTTGCGAGACAAAAGTAATTTTTCATAAATGACTACATGGTCATGATGACCATATGATAAAACCATATGGTTTTTTTCAACAGGGTAGACTTAAAGGAAATAATTTGGAATTGAATTTTCGGTAAGTAATTGTATTTATATAAAAACAATGAAACAATTGAGTTTCGAAATTGCTGTGGTTTAACATGTATGTAAAATGAATTTAATATAAGCGCAAAGTTCAATTACATGTTATCAAGATTAAGTCACAAACATTAAAACCGTCCATTTTCGCCGTAGCAAAATAGTGTGTAGTATGACATATTACCATGAATAATCAAACTAAAATTAATTTTATAAAATATAATATCATATACTTCATGATTTATGCTAAAAAGTGGTTTTGATTTCAATAACTAAGTTTAAATCTTACACCTACAGTAATTGAGTTTAAGATTTGTATGCCAGATAAATTTGAAACTCTTGTTCTTTATTTGTGAAAAATGTGATGCCAAGATTCTTTGAACGGAGTAATAGAAAATGAATGTTCAACTCTTACAATCGCGCATTTATTCATTTAAATAAATAACTTTTTGTTAAAAAAATAATGGTAAAATTGTCATGGGAGTAATCAGACGAATCGAAAACCACTGAGCAAATAATTTCATTAAAACATATTGAAAATATTGAAACAATTCATAAGAAAAATAACTAATAAACACCTTTTCATTATATTTTATTAATTAACTATTTGTTAAGATATTAAAATAATCAAGTTTTTAATAAGGTACAAATTGTAATATTGCATATCAAGTTGTGCTAGTATTCGTTAGTGTTTCGCGAATCGTGTTACTTTTCGTCCGAGTCTAATGTGTCGTGCTTTTTTTCGTTGAAGCTCCATGAGTCGTGCTACTTTTCGTTGGAACTTAGCGAACCGTGCTTTTTTTCGTCGGAGCTCCATGAACTATGCTAGTTTTCGTTAAAACTCGTCGAACCGTGCTTCTTTTCGTCGGAGTTCAGCGAATAGTGCTAGTTTTCGTCTTAATTAAGTGAGTCGTGCTAGTTTTCGTCTAATGCAATGAGTGGTGTTAGTCTTCGTTTGATACTGCGAATGGTGCTAGTTTTCGTCAAACCCTGTGAACCGTGCTTTTTTTCGTACGGGGCGTCGGTATACAATAATATTAAATAAAATATTTGGTTGTAATCAAAGAGAAATGTGTATCTTAACAACTTAATCAAGGTAATTCAATGTTCAATAGAATATTTTCTCGATACTATGTTGTCGAATAAATGTATAATGTCGATTCTTGTATGCAACTGTAAATTTACTATTTCTTCCAGATATAAAAATTTTAATTAAATTGTTTCCTCATTGATCTTATATATATATGCGACGTTTCATGTCAACTCGACTGACAAAAAAATAGAATTTGCTGAAAATCCGTGAAGAGGTTCCATTTGATACCCAAAATATACGAAAAAATTTTTAGAGGCATAGGTCAAAGGGATTACAAGTAATAAGTAATAGAATATTGTGATTTTTCAAATTTTTTTGTTAAATTACCAACTTAATCATTTTTCTCCTCAGAAACTAAGGATTTTAGAGATTCACTTTTAAATATATTTATTGTTGCAAATGATGAGTGGAATCTACACAAATTTTTTGAAATATCAGAATTGCTGTCTTCTGATTGGTTCATTTTGTACTTTCATGTAATTTTGAATTTCTGGTGTTCGACCAGGTTGATTTCACTCAGGTTGCACTATGTCATGTCTTTTTATAATATCTTGAAGTGAGCTTTGTCTCATCTTAGGTATAGAACTAAGAGAAGAGCTATTAGAACTTTGAATACTAAAAAATAAAATAGAATTTTCAATTTAAAACATATATACTGTGGATTTGATTCTTCGATTATAGATAATGCAATATACGAACAAATGATTTTTAAATATCTTAAAAGAGATCTATTTTTTAATAATTTGAGTATTAATTTAGAATCTGAATTGAAATATCAACTGTTCATTATTTAGACATCCACAAAATATACTCACAACCAAAACATATTTATGTACTTCAATAAATTGTTATTCTGATTTTAAATGTTTAAAATAAGATGAGTTTATAAATATATAATACATATGTATTGAAAAATTATTTAATTACGTATTATACATTTAGGAATGATTATTTATATAATAGTTTTATGTAATCCAATAAATTAAGATTTTTATAAATATTAGATATTAAAATATTCAGATCCTTTTTCTTATTTGAATTCGATAACTATAAATTCCAATAATTGATTAAAATAATATCACAGAATTATATTACCGTTAAATTGAAAATTAGAAACGTGTTATAAGTAGAAAATGATTTTAATACTTACATGTTATGTCCCATTATATCTGTAATGTCACATAAAATGAAAGTTTATATGTACATATGTTATATACAAATTTCTTAACTTTAAACATTGACATAAAATATTTACCCATGGGCCTGGCAAGTAATTTTGTAAATATTTAATAAAATTTAAAAAATTTCAGAATATTTTTAAATAAATAATAAAAAAAAAGATAACAAGAAATAATACAATTTTGTTACTGAAATTCAACGTTAATTTATAAAGAAAAAAAATTGAAAAATCTTTTGTTAAAAATTATGGTAAGATCTTATAGTTTTATTACCTTTATTATATACTTGACATTTGATTCGTGATTTCATGAAATTCTAATGTCAAGGTTTGATTTTATTACTAAAAAAAGTTTATAATATGTTAAAGACATCAAAATGTTTAAAATCATTAATTAAAATAAATCGCCAAGCATACTTGCCCACTATATATCTTTTTAAAGGTAAGCTTTTTACAGTATTCAATTTTGAAATATACATACAAATCTGTTTATTTCTTCACCCTCATGATTTTAAACTTTTTTGTTTAAATTTTTATTAATATAAATATTTTAATATAATTTAAATAAAAAAATAATACAATTTTGGTTTGTTTGAATATAATAATAATAACGCAAGTTTTAATTTTACTTTGTAATAATTATTACAAAAATATAAAAATCTCATGTGAAGAATGAGTTATACCTATAAAGTATAAAATTATTTTAAATCTAAATTTTAGTTTTAACTTTAAAATACAACTTAAATAGAAATCAACAAATTCCTTAAAAAAATAATAACATGTTACATTTTTAATCAGTTTAGAATTTGCTCTGTCAATGATTTGCAGCTTAGATGTAGATTCCATATTTTAATCTCATCAAGATTTTATCATTCCAAGACATTTCACAGTTTTTTAGTTTGTTATCACAAGTGATATTCTTTATTTATTTATATGGATTGATACAATCTTGTAAATAATTTTTAAAACTGGAATACTGTGATTTTCTCGTACCTTTTTGAACAAGCTTTTTTAAATAAAGATTATCTAAAAATAAAATTTTCATATATTGAGAGTTATTAAAATTTATAATTTAAAGTATTTACTTTTAGCTCCATATAATTCCAAAACAGCTCTTGCAACAACATAAAAATAATGTTCACTATGAGCTTTAACGCTCATTGTAAGCCATCTATCTGATGTTTCTTGACAAGCAAGTCTTAAGAATGGTCGTTTAAAGAATTTTCCAATATCTACATCAACACTTTCAATAGCTTGTTTAAATTTTTTTTACAATGGAAAATAATTAAAATACTCTTTCACGTCACTTTCTTTAATTTTGTGTTTTTCAGAGTTAATTCATGATAACAACAAGATCTTGTTGTTATCATAAATTTGAAGTAATAGAAAATGTTTGTTTAATTAGTTTTCTGCTTGTGGTGATCTAAGTGCATTTAAATCATAAATATATTTAGTGATGAAAATGGGCCATCTTCTTATTTCAGTATCTTGTTGTTATCATGAATTAACTCTGAAAAACACAAAATTAAAGAAAGTGACGGGAAAGAGTATTTTAATTATTTTCCATTGTAAAAAAAATTTAAACAAGCTATTGAAAGTGTTGATGTAGGTATTGGAAAATTCTTTAAACGACCATTCTTAAGACTTGCTTGTCAAGAAACATCAGATAGATGGCTTACAATGAGCGTTGAAGCTCATAGTAAACATTATTTTTATGTTGTTGCAAGAGCTGTTTTGGAATTATATGGAGCTGAAAGTAAATACTTTAAATTATAAATTTTAATAACTCTCAATATATGAAAATTTTATTTTTAGATAATCTTTATTTAAAAAAGCTTGTTCAAAAAGGTACGAGAAAATCACAGTATTCCAGTTTTAAAAATTATTTACAAGATTGTATCAATCAATATAAATAAATAAAGAATATCACTTTTGATAACAAACTAAAAAACTGTGAAATGTCTTGGAATGATAAAATCTTGATGAGATTAAAATATGGAATCTACATCTAAGCTGCAAATCATTGACAGAGCAAATTCTAAACTGATTAAAAATGTAACATGTTATTATTTTTTTAAGGAATTTGTTGATTTCTATTTAAGTTGTATTTTAAAGTTAAAACTAAAATTTAGATTTAAAATAATTTTATACTTTATAGGTATAACTCATTCTTCACATGAGATTTTTATATTTTTGTAATAATTATTACAAAGTAAAATTAAAACTTGCGTTATTATTATTATATTCAAACAAACCAAAATTGTATTATTTTTTTATTAATAAATATGAACTAATACACATTAAACTTTAATGAACATAAGAAATCAATGATCAAACATGATTTTTAAATTATTTCATGCTTTATTTTAAGCATTTGACATTTATAATTATTATAAGATTATTTGTCAAGTATGTACAATCAATTACATATTTATATCTGCTTAAAATTATCTTTATATCAAACAAAGTATGAAAAAAGAAGTACAATTATTGTTTTACAATCATTATCTTTTTTTTATTATTTATTTAAAAATATTCTGAAATTTTTTAAATTTTATTAAATATTTACAAAATTACTTGCCAGGCCCATGGGTAAATATTTTATGTCAATGTTTAAAGTTAAGAAATTTGTTTATAACATATGTACATATAAACTTTCATTTTATGTAACATTACAGATATAATGGGACATAACATGTAAGTATTAAAATCATTTTCTACTTATAACACGTTTCTAATTTTCAATTTAACGGTAATATAATTCTGTGATATTATTTTAATCAATTATTGGAATTTATAGTTATCGAATTCAAATAAGAAAAAGGATCTGAATATTTTAATATCTAATATTTATAAAAATCTTAATTTATTGGATTACATAAAACTATTATATAAATAATCATTCCTAAATGTATAATACGTAATTAAATAATTTTTCAATACATATGTATTATATATCTATAAACTCATCTTATTTTAAACATTTAAAATCATAATAACAATTTATTGAAGTACATAAATATGTTTTGGTTGTGAGTGTATTTTGAGGATGTCTAAATAATGAACAATTGATATTTCAATTCAGATTCTAAATTAATACTCAAATTATTAAAAAATAGATCTCTTTTAAGATATTTAAAAATCATTTGTTCGTATATTGCATTATCTATAATCGAAGAACCAAATCCACAGTATATATGTTTTAAATTGAAAATTCTATTTTATTTTTCAATATTCAAAGTTCTAATAGCTCTTCTCTCAGTTCTATGCCTAAGATGAGACAAAGCTCACTTCAAGATATTATAAAAAGACATGACATAGTGCAACCTGAGTGAAATCAACCTGGTTGAATACCAGAAATTCAAAATTACATGAAAGTACAAAATGAACCAATCACAAGACAGCAATTCTGATATTTCAAAAAATTTGTGTAGATTCTACTCATCATTTGCAACCATAAATATATTCATAAGTGTATTAGGGCGGTCCTTTTTTAAAAGGTTTACCCTCTCAAAAAAGGACGACCCCACTATTTTTATATCTAAAAACTATCACACTAAGAAAAAAATAAAGGAATTAATCACGTAAATAAGTTTCCTGATTAATTAAATGAATTTTGGACTCCTAAACTTTTATGCGTTGTTCAATCTCATTCGAAGAGAACAGTTATATATAGTAAATATTTTTGAGAAAAAGAAGAAAAATAGACCTTACTTAATATTTATTTGAGTCTTTGCTTTGTTTGGAAAAATTTTAATTATTTCTCATTTTGAAAAATTGCACATTAGACACAATTAAATATTCAGTAATTTAAGTAAATATAAAAAGAAAAGTTCCTTGTAAAGCGACGAAAAACATTTGAATTTTTGTAATAATTGGAAAAACGTTAAGCACTGGTTAAATAAATTTTCCACTTTATAAAAAGTATAAAATGCACAGCAAACACGGGTATGAAACGAAAAAGACGAAATAAAAGTAAAAATGTAGAAATTAATAAATAAAAGTTGGAAATCGTTTTAAATATAAAGCAAAATGATTAATTAAAGGCAAAATATCATCCGTATACCGCAAATACATGTTAGAGCTTTCCTTTTTAATACTTGGCAATTTATAGTATTTCGCAATATAATTATTTCATTAATAGAAATTAAGTTATCGTAATTAATCTCTTACTAAATTATATGAAACAAGCAGTCACTCACAATAAGTACAAAAATGTAAAGTGTGTAATTTTATACATGAAAGGAAAAATAAAATAAAAGGAAACATGATGAATTTTATATAGATTATATTCTATGTAAATATTATTTAACCATAAAAATATTAATACAAAAAAAATTACTACGTACATTTATTTGAAAATAATTTTTAAATTTTGCTAATTTTAACTCTAAATCTGTCTTTTAAAATAACTTATTTAAAACGTGATTTTTGTTCGGTTTGCCTGATTGAACAATTTCGAGTAGTTATCTTTTCTTATGGTGAACAATATGTTGGCCGGCATGGCGGCATTGCCGGCTTTCCTAGGTGCTGCTACTCTCGCTCGCCGTCCCCAGCTGCTTCCTCTCAGATGTTGAAACCAACACACTCCCGGGCGGGTTACATAGAAATTTTACCCGGGTAAATTTGCAAAACACTAAACTCTTTTAATAAAAATAATAAAACACTAATTGGATTTCTCTCATGGTTGAAGAGCATGAGAGAAAATAAAAAAAAATGACAAAAAAAAATTTGGATAATGAATTAAAAGAAAGAAAAACACCACTTAACGTTTTACATTAGAGGAGGAAGCTGCGCGAGCCTCTCTCCTCTCGCACTTGCCCCTAGGGCCTGTCCCGCGCGTCTGATTCATGAGCGACCGTCAGTTGAAGCAAAAACTTCAAATCTTAATTCATGAAGAGTGGGAAGAAAGCGCGAAGAAAAGAGAGGTGAGACTCTCTCTCTCTGTCGCACCCTATCAATCACTCAGAGGGACTTGCTGTTGCATTCCCCACTATCCAAGCAACGAGAGCGAAAAGAGTGGAGCATGCAACAAACTCCGTTGACGGTTAGGCCGTCGAATTCCCGGAAAACCGATAAAGTGTAAAAAAAGAAAGTGGCCTTGCTAGTTTGAGACCTCCTTCTTTTTAACATGAAGCATGATTTTAAAAATTATTGAACTGTATTTAAAAAAAAGAAAATTGTGTCACCTAACAAAGTAATCTCTAAAATCCTTAGTTTCTGAGGAGAAAAATAATTAAGTTGGTAATTTAACAAAAAAATTTGAAAAATCACAATATTCTATTACTTATTACTCGTAATCCCTTTGACCTATGCCTCTAAAAATTTTTTTGTATATTTTGGGTATCAAGTGGAACCTCTTCACGGATTTTCAGCAAATTCTATTTTTTTGTCAGTCGAGTTGACATGAAACGTCCCATATATATATATATTATATTATACAAAAGGACAGCGTTTGTTTGAATGCTCTCAATTATCTCAAAAACTACTGAACCGATCGTTTTCAAATTTCAGATTTAAATTCTTTATAATGTGACGAGTGTCATAGGCTATATAAATAATTACTTTTTAAATCAATGCTTGCAATAAAATAATTATAGACCTAGATCTTAACGCGTAGGGAATAGGGACTACTTTTTTTGGGCGTTCTGCGGTCAACATGCTCTATCCTTGCTACTTTCCTTGGTTGCCCAATAGGTGGCGACCGATTTTGTCTTTCACTTTATTAAACTGGTACGGCAGAAATACTTATACACCTATGATATTCCGTAACCTCAACACAATAAATTTTTATTGCACATTCTCTAATCACAGAGTAATATTACCTCGGATTATTTTATGAAATATTTTCCTATTCCATTAGGCAGAATCAAAAATTAGACAATTTTTTTAACTTTAGAAAAAATTTTATATCTTATTCAAAGAAATTTCTTATTCCCCAAATATTTATTGGCTCATACATGAGAATTTAATCCTTCATGGTTAATAGAATAATTTTACAAATAACAAATAATTATGTATGATTTGCGATTTTTTCTAAAAATTTTATTTCGAATATATTAACAAAAAATATAAGATATTTGACCCGCTTTCAAATCACGTTAATTTCTCATAGATTTTTTAAGAAACTTGATGTTTACAAAACTTAACCATTTTTATACAAATAAATTTTTTTTCAATTTTTTTAATCATTAATAATATGAAAAAAAATTTTTTTTTCATCTATTAACAAAATCGCAAATGACGTTGATTTTATTACCCTGTGATATTTTCAAACAAATATTTCAGCAAATTTTCGGAAAAAATACATTTTTTCAATATTATATATATATGTACCGATTTTATTCAAGAAAAAATGCTTAAGAAGAGGTCACGTATCTCTGTCCTTTTCTAATCGAAGAAATGATTTTTTTTACAAAAACTAATAACTTTATCAAAAAATGAAGAGAAAGCCGCATCTTGTATCAAAAAAAGCAATATTTTCTTTGATAAGAAAAAATTAATTTTATTGCTTCGTTCTCAAGAAAACCTTGAAAAACCAAATTGTCCACCCTAACCTCTATGATTTAAGTTTTTCAAGGTTTTCTTGAAAACGAAGCAATAAAATTAATTCTTTCTTATCAAGGAAAATATTGCTTTTTTCGATACAAGATGCGGCTTTCTCTTCATTTTTTGATAAAGTTATTAGTTTCTGTAAAAAACTCAATTCTTTGATTAGAAAAGGACAGAGATACGTGACCTCCTCTTAAGGTTAAATTGTCATTCTTAGTTTGAACAAAAATTTACATATTCAAGAAAAAAAATTTCTTATTCTCATTTCAGATTTTTGTCATTTTTAAATAAATAAGTGCTGAAGGTTTATTTGTCATTTTTAGTTTATGTTTATTAAAATCGACATAATTATGGAAAAAAAAAATTTTATTTTCAGTGTAATTATTTTTCAAAAATTTTTTAATTGATTTCTTTTTTGGTCATTTTTAAAGATAAAAATTAAATTATTTTGTATTTTTTTCATGTCACTTTAATTTTAATAACTTACGATTTTTTTTATTATAAATGACACTTCGTTCACTTCTCAATAGGTGGCGACCTGTTTTGCCGCTCACTCTACTAGATTAGCACGATATAGGTACTTATATCGCGAGGATAATGCAAACAGCTTATCGACAATAAATTTTTATTGCACTTATTCCCTATCATTGTTGTACATTCATATTTATTAATGAATATCTCTTTCACGATTTTGATTTGCTAAAAAAATTTTCTATTGTCAATTTAAATATATTTTTTGACATTGGTACTAAATTGAACATATATCGAGAAATAAAAAAAAAAATTCAATGCTTATTTTTTCTACAGAAAAAAATTATTTTAAATCAAAATTCATTCTATTATTACATGGTTCACAAACAAAAAATGTTGTGTATTCCGAAGTTTTGTAAGAGTACGATTTAATAAATAATAATTTTTGAGATTCTATTTCTATATCTACCGACTTCTGCCCAACTATTGCGCGGGCGAAGCCGAGACGGGGGATGCTAATATATTATAAATCTATTCATCAATGTTTTAGCTTGATTCGAAGGACTCGATAAGTAATTCCTTTAATGATACTCGTATTCTGTAGTTTTCCACTCGCCAGTAGATAGTTGAGTGTTGCGTTTGTTTGTAGCTGTATGTTATTTCGCAACTGGTGGTGCAGGTTATTTGTGATATATATGGTCTTGTTGCCTCGTTGTAGTTTTGCTCTAGGCTTTCGATTACTTTGGCTACCTTTTCCCATTTAGTGTTTTTTATTTTCTC
This sequence comes from Anastatus disparis, assembly GCA_017163975.1. Classification (NCBI taxonomy): domain Eukaryota; kingdom Metazoa; phylum Arthropoda; class Insecta; order Hymenoptera; family Eupelmidae; genus Anastatus; species Anastatus disparis. The sequence continues at coordinate 468,956 of JAFFSR010000399.1, read as the reverse complement.
TAAGAACCGAGTGTTACATTCCTGATCGCTATCTCCGTATGGGAATATTTGGGTTCCACGATCTTAACTTGCTTTCTCAAAGAGGTATCTTGTCACATGTCGGTGACAGTTGTTAAGATTTTGGTATTCGGGTAGGTCTTCCCTTTTCCTTATATCTTCGTAGGTATGTTTAGTTGTTCTCTATATTTTTTAAAATGTTCGTTTATATGACGTCCCACACAGCATGTAAGCTTCCTGGAAGCTTCCCGGAAGATCTGGAAAAAAGGTTGGAAGCTTTCAGAAAGAATCCAGTGGAAACTTCCCGGAAGAAGGATATGTCCTCGATCAGGAGTCTTCCGTAAGTCTTTCATGGAATATTTTAGTGAAAGCTCACTGGAAGCATACGTAAGTCCTTCATGGAATATTTCAGTGGAAGCTTACTGGAAGCTTCCGTGAATTATTCATGGAATATTTTAATAGAAGCTTACCGACAGCTTCCGTAAATCTTTCATGGAATATTTTAGTGAAAGCTTACTCGAAGCTTCCGTAAATCATTTCTCAAATATTTTAGTGGAAGCTTCCAGGAAGCTTTGGTAAGTTTTTCGTTGAATATTTCAGTGGAATATTACCGAAAGCTTCCTAGAAGAAAACGTGGAAGACTTAATTCACTGCAGAAAAAACATTAGAAGCTTCCAGGAAGATTCCGGTGGAAAGATCCTGGAAGATGGATATGTCCTCGATCAGGAGTCTTCCACAAGTCGTTCATGAAATATTTCAGCGGAAGTTTACCAGAAGCTTCCGTAAACTTTTTATGGAATATTTCAGTGGAAGCTTACTGGAAGCCCTCGTAAATTATTAATGAAATATTTCAGTGGAAGCTTACTGGAAGCCTCCGTAAATTATTAATGAAATATTTAAGTGGAAGCTTACTGGAAGCCTCCGGAAGTTTTTCATGAAATACTTCATTGTAAGGTTACCGAAGCTTCCGTAAATTTTTCATGAAATATTCCAGTGGAAACGTGCTGGAAGCTTCCGTAAATTATTCATGAAATATTTCAGTGAAAGATTACTGAAAGCTTCTGTAAATTTTTCATAAAATACTTCATTAGGAGCTTACTGAAAGCTTCCTTAAATTATTCATGAAATATTTCAGTGAAATATTAAATAAGTGATGAACTAATATTTCTTTGAACTATTTCAGTTTATGAATATTAAATAATTCATTGAAATATTTCTGTAATATTGCTGGAACATTTCATGTTTTATTACAAAAAATTTTTGAATCCGACACTGGAATATTCAAGTAAGTTGTTACATTATTTCTTGAAATGGAAATTCCAAATTAATATTCTTCAAATCTTTCAAGAAACACGTCATGAAATATTCCTTTTATATTTAAAAAATATTTCATGAAGTATTAAAAAAATGTTTAAACATAAAACTAAAATATTGAAGAAATATTCCTGCACCATTTCTTAAATTATTTTAAATCAATAATGCGCAAATTATTGAAGAAATATTTCATGAAATATTTTTGTAATATTCCAGAAATATTTCATGAAGTATTTCAAAAAATTTATAAATATAACACTAAAATATTGGAGAAATATTGTTTAAATATTTGTAGTTATCTTGCGTGCGCAGCAACTCTTTCATCTTGCCAGCAGGTGGCTACTTGATTATATTTTCATGTGATCGTAAATGCGGTTGACAAACTCTCGCAATGTCTCAATGACAATTTCCAATATTTCGCTGATAGGTAAACGAAGTCTTCCATTCAAGCTTCCATGAAATCTTTCGGTGCAATGATTCATCAATCTTCTAACGGAATCTTCCTTGGAAGGTTTACGAAAGCTTTCAGGAGCCTTCCACTGGAGTGTTTTAATGACAATTTTTAATATTTCGCTGAAAGGTACACGAAGTCTTCCATTCAAGCTTCCATGAAATCTTTCGGTGCAATGATTCATCAATCTTCCAACGGAATCTTCCTTGGAAGGTTTACGAAAGCTTTCAGGAGCCTTCCACTGGAGTGTTTTAATGACAATTTTTAATATTTCGCTGAAAGGTACACGAAGTCTTCCATTCAAGCTTCCATGAAATCTTTCGGTGCAATGATTCATCAATCTTCCAACGGAATCTTCCTTGGAAGGTTTACGAAAGCTTTCAGGAGCCTTCCACTGGAGTGTTTTAATGACAATTTTTAATATTTCGCTGAAAGGTACACGAAGTATTTCATTCAAGCTTCCATGAAATCTTTCGGTGCAATGATTCATTAATCTTCCAACGAAATCTTTCTTGGAAGATTTACGGAAGCTTTCAGGAGCCTTCCACTGGAATGTTTCAATGACAATTTCCAATATTTCGTTAAAAGGTAAACGAAGTCTTCCATTAAAGCTTCCATGAAATCTTACGGTGCAATGAGTCATCAATCTTCCAACGGAATCATTCTTGAAAGGTTTACGGAAGCTTTCAGAAGCCTTCCACTGGAATAGTTTAATGACAATTTTCAATAGTTCGCTGAAAGGTAAACAGAGTCTTCCATTCAAGTTTCCATGAAATTTTTCGGTGCAATGATTCATGAATCTTCCAACGGAATCATTCTTGAAAGGTTTACGGAAGCTTTCAGAAGCCTTCCACTGGAATAGTTTAATGACTATTTTTAATATTTCGTTGAAAGGTAAACGGAGTCTTTCATTTAAGATTCCATGAAATCTTCCGGTGCAATGATTCATTAATCTTCTAACGGAATCTTCCTTGGAAGGTTAACGGAGGCTTCCAGGGGTTCTTTGTAGAAATTTTTTTTGTTATATTCCAGAAATTTTTCTGTTTTCTTCCATAAAGCTTCCATACATATTTCAATGAAATATTCTATTGGAATATTTCGGAATATTTCAATGATATCTTTTATGCTGTGTGGGACTTTGATCGCCGCACACTCTGCACGACTGTATTATAAACTTTCAAACCTGTCCCACCTTCACTTACCTGTCTGATCAAATTTGGATAATTTTTTTTTAATAGTGTATTGCTGTGTATGCTATACAGTCTGTGTCAAAAGTTAGTTTTTTCGATAATTGTTAATATTCTTTGTAGAAAAGATTAATTTAATTTTTAACTTACAAGGAGAGTGCATTGCATTTGGGTCTTGGATTTTCTTCTAGCTTTGGGATCTTTTTTCTTACATAAAATCATGAAAAAAGCCGCGTCCATTCGGTCCAACGCTCGATTTTTCCCGAGTTATGAGCAGTTTTGTCTGTTTTGTTAAAAAAATTGCATCTGTTTTATAATTTTACAGCTTTCGAACTACTTATTCTAGAAGGTTTTTACTGATTGCATATTAAAGTTGAGATTAAAACCTTTCGATTAAAAAAAAAAAGCGTCCAAAAAGCTCAAGTTGTTAAAAACTTATGAAGGGATGAAAATTGAAATGGATTTCTGACTAAAATGTTGCATTTATTTTCTATGTATTTTTTGAGCTAAATATTTGCGCTATTTTTATTCGCCCATATCTTTTTAACGACTTGAGCTTTTTGGACACGTTTTTTTTTTAAACCAAAGGTTTTAATTTCAACTTTAATATGCAATCAGTAAAAACCTTCTAGAATAAGTAGTTCAAAAACTGTAAAATTATAAAGCAGATGTAATTTTTTCAACAAAATAGACAAAACTGCTCATAACTCGGGAAAAATCAAGCGTTGGACCGAATGAACGCGGCTTTTTTCATGATTTTATGTAAGAAAAAAGATCCCAAAGCTAGAAGAAAATCCAAGACCCAAATGCAATGCACTCTCCTTGTTAGTAACTTATCAGATAGTATTAAAACAATCATTTCAAACTTCGTTTTATTTAAATATCATGAATTATTAACTAGTTTTAACATTTTAAATTTTATAACTTTTACACAAATCAAATGCAAATTTTAAAAAAGGGGCCATAATTTCATGTTGGTGATATGGTTTAATAAAATAAAACAACAAGATTAGAATTGTAACATTCTTTAATATGTGTGAAATTATATGAACACTCTTTATATGTGAGAACAGTCGTTAACACTCTTTAGGAAAAGGGAAAACTTTCTAATAAAGCGCACAGCAAAGACTAAATACCAAAGCTAAGACAAAACGGCAGTTATGGTCAAGTTTGGAGACGAGGAGAGGAGGGGAAACCAAGATGCTTTATATTATATATATAGTACATAGGTGCATGGGCGCACTTATATTCTAACACTCCCTCCCGACCATGCTCCTTTGGTTTTATTAACGTGAGACTTTAAAATATATTTTGACATATAAATTGCGTATAAAATTACAAAATACTGTTGACATTTAAATAACAAAAATTTATTTTAATTTTAATTTTAAGACAAGATTAATAGGAATTTTATTTTTCTATTTGAATTTTTGAGTTGTAGTGTTTCCTTTTCTTGAATTTACCCATCTTTTTGATTCACGTCTTCAATATTGCTTGTTTTTATTCTCTGAAACAAATAAATAAATTAAATCACTCTTTACACATCTTTAATCGTTGTAAACCAATCTTTACAAGTCAATCACTCTTTACACGTCTTTGGTTATTGTAATCAAGTCAACCACTCTTCACACATTTTTAATTCTGTTTAGAATTTTATCAGTTAAATTCTTATGTACACTGAAGGGCTTAGTAAAAATATCAGCTTTTGTTCTTTTGAGAGAATCCAGCACACCATGACTAAATCTCTTTAAAGCATTATTTTACATAATGCTCTCTTACTTCCGTCATGTGTCGAAGTTTATTCCAACCAGTTATCTTTGCACTTACACCTGCTGCCTTGTTATCACACCATAATTTCATAGGATGAAAAGACTTGTCTAGCATTATGGTTATTGATTTGTTTGATGCAGTTAGTTCTTGACAAGTTTCACTCGTAGCGACAGACTCAGCTTGACAAGCAGATAGAGCCACATAAGATTGCTTGTGCGTACGTCAAGTGATTGCATTACCAAATAACTGAATAACATGTCCACACGTGATTAAAGTCAAAACTACAATCGGCAAAACTTGCATTAGCAAATGCTTATAAATCATTTCTATTTGCACGATAACAAAGAGTCAATTGTTTCATCCCTTCAAATATCTGAAAATTATTCTCATCATTTTTCATTCATTCATATAGTAAAGTTTGGTTGATGTATGCTTAGTAGATTTGTTGCATGAGAAATATCAGGTCGTATTGCAACAGCTGAGTATAACAACGAACCAATAGCTTTTCTGTAAGGTGCGGAAACAATCGTTACTGTTTTCAAATGTTCATCTTCTCTGTCTCTTCTCTCTTTGTTAATAACCTGTGTGGTTACGAGAGTTATTCTTTGCAAATACATCTCTTCGAATTTAAATGTCTTCAGCAATTGGTCTATATATTTTGTTGATAAGAATTCTTTAGGTTTACTTAAGTCTTTCATTGAAAATTCCTCTTTGAGTTTGGATTTTATATCATTCATTTTCTTATGGTCGTTGCTTGTGAGAAGGATGTCGTCTACATAAAGTAATAATATGACCATATTTTCCATTTCTCCAGATAAATAGACAATTTCAGACTGTAAAGTGCCCTTTTCAGTTTGCATACATAAGATTTCTTCATTTTATATTTCTATATTCTTTATTGCTTATTCGCAGTACATTCGGAATTTCCGTGTAGGTTTCTTCACTTGTGATTCCATTTAAGAATACTGATTGATAAATGTCTAAGTTATATTTATTTGCCACAGCTAATAATGTTTTCACTATTGGAGGTCTTGATACAGACGTATATGTTTTTCTTTAGGTTATAGTTTATATATATATATATATATATATATATATATATATATATATATATCTTTATCTTTAAATGCTTTTATAACTAATTGAGCTTTATGCTTTCTTTGACCATCTTCTCCACTCTTAAAGATCCATCTAGAATCTATAATATTGAGTTTTATACCGTCTTTTATCTTCTTGATCTATTCACAATTTTTCGTTGTTTTTCCTGTTATTGACACATCATTGTTTTTCGATGACATCTTGCCTCTTTATTTATTCGAAAAATATCAATACTTCTCTGAATGACATTAAGTCTTCAATAATCTTCGCTAATAAAGAAAAAAAAACTTCATTAACAATCCTTTAATTGCCACATCTTTCATGTTTAGCTGTTTTGGATAAGTTTAATAAGACTTAAAACATGCTTAAGGCGAGAAGTGTATCTGAAAAGCTATTATCGACCAACAAAACTTCTTTTTCAAAAATATCTTTATTTTTTTGTTGCTTCTCTCTTTTTTTTTTTTTTTTTATCTCCCTCCGTTTTTAATCTTTTTTTACGAATTCTTCACAGTCCTTCTTCAATCAGGTAAATCATTTCATTTTTCATTGTCATTGGGCCAAATCATTACGCAGTCTTTATTATATTTCAAATTTCACATCTTTACTCTCATTAAATTTATCTCCCTCCGGTTTTTAGGAAGAGATATCCAATTTTTGCATATTCAATAAAAATCATTCTTCTACCCCGCTTTCGAAATTTTGATTCTACTTTTCTTTGAACTTTTATGTACACTAGATACACTGGGACTGGGATAACTGGCCGCTGTATAACTTGCCGCAAGAGTCTTTTCTCCTCCGTACGCAAACAAACATCGGCTCCCACTACCTCTTATACGTATATATCTTGACCACGCCTCTTCGCCTAAAGTATAAGAGAGAAAGAGAAAGATATAGCGCGCTTGTCAATAGAGGGGTTTCACAGTAACTGGCCTTTTCTGAGAATTTTGTTTCCCTACAGCCCCGTGCGCGGCAAGTTATCGAGGTCCCACTGTAATTAAAACATCTGATTTGACTAATGTCATAATTCTTTCAGAACTTTTACATGAATATAATCAAGTCGTTTGTTTCATGAGGCGTTCTTTATATACGGCTGCTTTTAACTTAAATTCCACATATTTTTAGGTGATTTTTGATTATATATGTGTAGGCTTTTACTCTTCTTTTGTTTTTATTATTTAATCAAATCTTTCTGCAGTTTCATTATATTGAGGCGTGTCTGGACAATCTAAAGCTGAGCTTCTATTAATTCAAAACTTTAATAGTAATTTCTTCGGCAAATTTCATATTTTGATAGGTACTTAAAAACACATCTTTTTATCTTCACAGAGTATGAATATCGTCGTGTAACGATAACCTTTGAGATGAGTTGTTGAAGTGATTGATTTCGCAATATCAGCATGAATCTGCAATTCTTTCGTAGTACAAGTTCTTAAATTTATTTTGTAATTGTGTGAATTTCGCATTCTTGTATAGCTTCATGAAAAATAGGACTTTCCATGTCCTTCGAATGAAGCTACTTTCTTTCCAAATTCTTTAAATAGAGTGATAACACACGATCTGATTTTACGTAACATAGCATAGCTTTGTTTAATATTGATTCTCTTGATGTATTTGAATTAAACATTGCTTCTTTCTGTAATAATTCAATTTTGGCCAATTCATTAAATTAGTGTTCGACCTTTGATCGTATTTCAATATAGTTTATACTGATACATGAATATATTGTTAAATTTGATAACACCTTGAATTTTTTTTTTGTTCAATTCTTTTAAAACTTTCCTCATTTATCATTTGCGTTGTCTTTTCCTTTCCTGGTCCACTCTCTTTACCTTAATAACTTTCTATAGAGATATCAAATGAATCAATAGAAATTTAGAAATTATAAATGTCGATTTTCTTTAAGATAGTATTTCTGGCGAAATATGTATTCATTTTTAATCCTTTTGAGCTAACAACGCTAGCTGTATTTACATTGATCCTTTTAGGTGCTTTAAAATTTTCTTCAAATTTTATTTTTATATTCTTTTCACTCTTGAATTCCTTTAATATTGTTTCCTGAAAAGATTCTTCATAGGCTTGTATTATCAATGATTCATTCAACGCAGGATCAAAATGTCCATTATTTTTATAATTTAAGTATATGTTAAGTTCTTGTTCAATAAACTTTCTAAGAAAGATAAAGTTTTCTATCAAATCTTCAGCACAAAGAACATTATTAATTTTGTAAATACTGCTGTCATTTACTTAAATTTCTACTGCCTCTAAGCTTGATTTTATGTCATCGGTTCGATATTCTTTATTTTTATTGATCTGTTATTTTCTTCAACTTCAACTTTAAGATTTTTCATATATATTGGAGTTGGCCTTCTTTGCATTGTTGTATTTGGATTTATCATTGCATGTTTTTATTTTATCTATTTTCCTTGTATATGAAAATTTTTCTTTCTGTCCGATTTAAATTGCTCTTTTTCGTGACAAACCTACCAGTTTGTGTTTCCTTTAAGCAATTCAAAGCAACTTGGTAACGTTACATAATAGCAAAGCTATTGTCGTTATAGCATTTTGATTTCACTCTTCATTAGACAACTCCTTCTATAATGTTCTCGATCTTTATAATCATAACATCTTGCATCGTTGAGGTCAATCCTAGCTTGAGAGAACTATCTATAGAGAGCCATTACCTTTATCACATGTTCAAATTTCAGGTTGTATAATATAACTGATCCTAACTGAAGTCTTCTTTTATTATATTGTTAATCACAAACTGTACGGCCTGAACTTCAGGCAGTGTAGTGATAGCGATGTTATAGGAAGCATTATATTTTTCTTCTTTTGACATTTGATCAGCGTGTCAGAAAATTTCGTTTCATTGAACAATCTTCTTGAATCCATCCTAACATTTAAATGTTTTTTTTTTTCGTAAGAAGTCTGTCCTATGCATGGCTACTATCTAATTGAACCTGTTGCTTTTTTTTCTCATATCGTTTTAACCTTTGTTTTAACTCTTTCTCACATCATTTTAATTCTTTCTCATATTAGTGCTTTTTGCAGTTATTTTTCAGTTGATTGAAGACATCCAATTGTTCGTTGAGTTTGTTATATTTCAATCTTTCAAATTTTTCTTCTAATAATTGTCAATATCTGTGATAACTGCGATTGAATAGACTCATTGCATTTTGAATACTGTGAGATACTTGATTATTTTCAATCGAATCTTGTGCCACTGTTGTTTAATTCTTTTACATCCTGAACTCCATCTTGAGTCTGTGATTCTGTCAAATCTTCGTAATTCTCTCCAATAACTTCGTGTATATTACACGTATCTAAACCAAGTCGTGTCAAAACTGATCTTAATCTCTTTAAGAGCACTCGTTGTTTGATCATGTTACTCCCATGATTCATGCTTTATTGCCTTTAGTATACCTTTTGTTGATTTAATGCTTTTGCAAGCGTATTCTTGAAATCTGTTATGGAAGCTGCGAATTGTTTTGTGAACTTTATTGTAGTTTCACACAAATTCATTATATCCTTAAGAATTTTGTTATATCGTATAATTTCTGCATCATACTCGTTACCTGAAACTTTAGACACCATAAGTTTCGGTTTATCTCTTTTAAATAAACTCTCTTTTACTTCGCTGCTTTTACACTCTTACTGTTCTTACTTCACTCACACATGCACGTGCCACTCTTCAACACTCTTAATGCAGAATTTCATACCGTCTTACTGATCCTATACTGTTCTTTAATTTCAATGTGACTTAATTATAATATCAGTATATCTCTTTTACCTGTCATTGTAATATTAAAATTAATATTTGTGTTGTTATTGTCACCGTGGATATCATTAGGACAATCCTTGATATCATGTTTCCAGCTTCCTGAACAGATTTTCCTTCTTGTTGGATTGTGGCTTCCTTAATCTCAATCCTCTTTTTCTCCTCTGCGCGTCTTTGAAGTCTGTCATTTACGAGCTTCCACCCACTTTCTTTCGTTGCAGGTCGATCTGTAAAGCAGCAATAGAGATTAAGTATAAAGCCTTGCTACTGAACTTATTGACCGAACATCAAGTACAATAAATTCGTAACAGGTAATTAGATTTGTGTTTGAACACAAAATCACAAGCCCAATCACCCTAGTCTCTTACATACAGGTAATACGCACAGCATTCACCTGTATGCAATTGACCCAACAAGGTATCGGTGTCTTAATATATATATACACACATATATATACATGTGCATACACGTAGGTATATACACACACAATGTATATACCTGTCAGCTGACTCATTTGTTCTTTACTCCTATTATAATGAATTTATCAATAAAGGGAGTAAAGACGTAATTACTAGCTAGATTTTTAATATGTATATATATTTTTAATTGAAATAAATTTATTTTACTCGAGTACTCTCATTTACCAACCTACTGATCGTAATAAACTGAATAGTATTTTCGGTGGCTTCGATAAATAAATCTTCGCCTTAAAATCTCATTTTTTCTGAAATAATATGTAAAAAATTCATTATTTAAAGTTATTTTATGCGCATAAATTTTTAAGATTATTTGACACTCTTTAAAAATACACTCGTACATTCTTAAATACAGTCGTACACTCTTTAAAAATAAATAATAATAATTTGAATTATTATTATTCATAACTGCAGTTTTATGATTTATCATATTTATATATATGTACATACATGTTTACATATATACACACATGCCATTTACATATTTATTTTATGTATTTTTAATTAACACTCTTTATGGCATAAGCACATCTTATGTATTTTAAAACTCTCGTTATCTTGGGGCATTAGTTGTACAAATTATAATTTGTATAACTAAATTTTTAGAAAATAATGTTTTTTTTTTTCCTATTTTAGTGTACAACGTACAATATGTATTCACATCGTATATTATTTTCTTTTAGGGCCCTTTTTTATGACAGTATAGCCATTGAAGCTCATACTTGACCTGCCGTTTAAGCACGGGCCTGCAAGCCGGGAAAAACCCAGACCTTTTCGTTCGCTTTACAGTTCGTTCTTAGGCACCACATGTTTACATCCAAGCAATATTTTGCCTAGATGTAAACTTATGACTCACGTTTTTGCTTTTTCTTTTTACAAATACAATACACTCTTTGACCGTCTTTATAAAAAAATTTTTTTTTTCGTTCTTTCGTTTTCTCTCCTTTTATTGCATGTTCAAAGCGTCCTGACGCTTTCCTCTTTTTTTCTTTTTCTTTATTTTCTTATTATAATTATTCTTTGGATTCATATTATAAGTTAATTAGATAGATTTTAACACTCATAATATTTTCAACGTTCTTGCATTATATGGATAAGGAGAGAAAAGACAAGAATGAATAAAATTATTGAAACATATCATATAAACACTCGTACACGTCTTTATAAAATTATATGCATAAATATAATTTTACTTACTTTCAATTTCAGCTTGTTCTGCCATTGTTATAATATAAATTATCCTTTTTATTATTATAAAACACTCTTTAATTCACTCGTTATGTTGTTTTCTTTTTTTTTTTTGTTATTTTAAATGGCAATTTTTCCTTATTTATTTATGCACTCACTAGGATGCGTGAATATAAAACAATTTCTAATTTGTTATAAATATTTGCAAAGATATCACTTGTTATTCGCGCAGTTGAAGCGTGTCCTGGGCGCATAACCTGTTGGTGATATGGTTTAATAAAATAAAACAACAAGATTAGAATTGTAACATTCTTTAATATGTGTGAAATTATATGAACACTCTTTATATGTGAGAACAGTCGTTAACACTCTTTAGGAAAAGGGAAAACTTTCTAATAAAGCGCACAGCAAAGATTAAATACCAAAGCTAAGACAAAACGGCAGTTATGGTCAAGTTTGGAGACGAGGAGAGGAGGGGAAACCAAGATGCTTTATATTATATATATAGTACATAGGTGCATGGGCGCACTTATATTCTAACATTTCAAAATTAATTTTATTTTACAGCAACAAAGTTTATTTTGTTTGGTTCAAAAATAAGAATCTATTTATTAAAAATAATTTCGATTTTCATTTTTTATTCAAATTTATTGCCAATTTTCTATGATGAAATAATGAGTACTGTCTGAGACATTAACATTTCTTTGCAGACAATTGACAATAAATTTGAATAATTAATGAAAATCGAAATTATGTTTTAGTGAATAGATTCTAATTTTTAAACTGAACAAAATAAACTTTGTTGCTGTAGAATAAAATTATTTTTGAAACTTTGGCACCTTTTTTTATATTTTGATTAGATTTGTGTAAAAGTTATAAAATTTTAAATGTTATAACTGATTAATAATTCAATATATTTAAATACAGTAGACTCTCTCTAACTCAAACCTCTCTAACTCGAAGTTCTTCTTAACTCGAAAAAAAAATTTGGTTCTTTCGAAAAGTCTCTCCAACTCGAAAAAATACATGGAAAAATTATACCTCTCTAACTCGAATTTTATTTAATTCAATTTGTATAACTTGAAATTTTTAACGAGAAAAATTCAAAATTTAAATTAAAAAATTCAAATATCTATAATCCAAAATTACTGTCATATTTATTTATATTTTTGCAATAACTATTGTAAAGTTAGTGTTATGTTCAGTGTACAGTCTGTATTCATGATAAGCGCTTCTTATCGCAAATTAAAGTGTTTATCTATTGAAGAAAAAGTAAAAGTTATTTAGGCTATAAATGCAAAATTAAAATCTAAACAAGATATTGCAAAAGAATTTGGCATGCCTCTAAGTACCTTGTCGACTATTTTGAAAAATCAAGAAGAAATATTAAGAAGATTTGCTTTAAATGATACTAGCCAAAAAAGAAAACGATGGTATGAATTTGCGGAAGTAGAGGAAGTTGCGTTAAAGTAGCTGAAGCAGTGCCGTAATAATAATATTAGTTTATCAGGTCCTCTAGTACGCGAAAAGGCTGATTAAATTGAAGGAAAGAAAGGCGGTTGATGAAATTGACTTCGCTGAACTTTTAAATGTTACCGACTTTACTGCTAGCGGTAGTTGGCTTGAAAAATATAAACAAAGACATTGCTTGGTTTTTCGTGAAATTTATGGCTTATGTGCATTGGTATGTGAAAACGTATGCAATGATTGGAAAAAGAAATTGGAGCTGCTTACATCTACGTACAAACTTGATGACATATTTAATGCAGATGAAAGCGCACTTTTTTATAAGGGCTTACCAGATAAAACTTGTTATAAAAAAGAATCTTGTCATGGAGGAAAGAAAAGCAAAGAAAGAATAGTGTTGTCTTTTGCAGTAAATACAAGCAGAACTGAAAAACTTAAGCCATTCATGATTGAAAAATCTACTAAACCACGATGTTTTAAGAATGTTAAAACTTTACCTGTGAATTATAAAGCAAATAAAAAAGCTTGGATGACAGGAGATTATTTTTGTAAATGGTTGATTGATTTAAATTAAAAATGAAAACTGATAAAAGGAAAATTATTTGATTTATTGACAATTGTTCAGCTCATACAAGTGTTATTTCGCGGCTGCGTAATGTACAAGTAGAATATTTTCCGGCAAATGCTACTTCAAAACTACAACCACTTGATCAAGGAATAATTCAACATTTCAAGTGTTTTTACTGCAGAGAAGTTGTACGAAGAATTTTTAGTAACATTGAAACAAAACAAACACCTTCCATAAGTTTATTCGATGCTGTTAAAATGACAATTAAAGCTTAACAAAATGTCAGTGAAATAACTATTCGGAATCGTTTTAAAAGGGTTTGCTATTAAACATGTTATTGAGAAAGATGAAGTTGTAGAGTGTGACATGTCAACTATTAACAACCTTTTAAATGTGATCAAGCCTGTCTCTTTTCAAAATTTTGTTAATTTCAATAACGATCCAGCTATTAGTGAAAAACTTACAGAACATGAAATAATTAAAAGTGTTTGTAAACACGAAGAAGGAGAAGAAGGCGATGTAAATACAATCGAACATGTGTCAGAAAACGAAGCAAAATATGCTTTGAATAAATTAATTACTTTTTTCTCATCCCGGGCGAAAAGTGTGCGAAATTCCCCCCCTATCTCGCTGAGAAGTAGCCCATTAAATGTTAAGCTGAGTTGCGCACTAAACTTGTGCGTCGATTCAGAGACTGCTGGCTGGCTCACTCTGTCTCTCTCGCACCCAGATACTTATCCATGCAAAACTTTACTGCTACACTGAAAAACCCTAAAGCGGCTGAGTGTACTCTTGAGTTGAATAGATGTCGCTTTTAGAACCTAAATATTAAATTTTTTAAAATCACATCGGTTGCTTTCCAGATTACACTGAGTGTCATCTGAGAGTACGCTGATCGCTCTTTCGAGCGATGAGATTTTCGGAAATGATACTCAGTGTAATCTGGTATGCAATGAGTTGAATCTGAAAGTACGATTAGCGTCCACTGTTCAGAGTGGCGTGAGTGTCTACCTTTGAAAACACTCAGCCGCATTAGGGTTTTTCAGTGTACATTAACGAAGACACTCTTTTTACACAATATATCAATTTATGTATGAAAAAAAGCGTGTTATATAAATTTTTCTAATCCCGCTCTCGGCGGCTGATTGATACAAGCATCACTGTATACGATACACATTTATTCACAAACACATTGAAACAACCTCGTCGTTAAATAACATCATAATGATAGCATAAATACAGCGACGTTAAATAAAATTAAAAAAAAAATAATAGTATTTATTATTTAAATTTCACGTGCACTTTTTACATTTTATCAAATATAATATTTCTACACAAATTCTTTTTGTAATCTTTGATTTAGATTACAAAATATTCGAATAGAATTAAGGTATGCCGAAAAGAAAAGAAATCACCATGTGTATATATGGATATATATACTAACCGTAATATAGATAACTTTTAATCTAAATAACTTTTACAAACAATGAATTATAAAATTGCTTCAATACCGAGTTTGATATTATTTAATGAATTATTATCTAACAGTTTAAAAGACTTGATACATTGGGCTCGCTTGCTTTCTTTCTTTTTCGCAATCGCACGCCGCGTCTTCCTCACTTGAATAAACGCTAGTGCGCAGGTCCACTACTCGATGTGCTGACGCACTACAGCCGCAACAATTTTAATGAATTTCATATAAATAAACATTTATTGTTGCGCAAACTTTTCGCCGGGAATAAGAAAAAATCGTATATTCATCTTGGTTAATAATATACTATTTCTGAGCAAACTGCTGTAAACGACTATGTATTTTTCCAGTTAATAGATATTGATAATGCTATAAACATTGCTATTTCTAAAAATTTAAATAAAATATAATTACTGATTATTTCAATAGAGTATAATAAAATATATAACGATAAATTAAACCGCTTTAATTTAAATTTTTTATTTATCAACTCGATAACTCGAACTCTCCATAACTCGAAACTCTCTCCAACTTGAAAAAAAATTTCGGTCCCTTACACTTCGAGCTAGAGAGAGTCTACTGTATAACAAAGTTTAAAATGATTGTTTTAATATTATCTAATAAGTTACTAACTAGGAGAGGACCCCTTGTTTTGATCATGGATCTTGCTGTAACTTGCGAATATGTTTTTATACATGATATAATGACAAAAGCTGCGAGCATTCGGTCTAACACTCAATCATTCTAAGATTATAAGCTATTTGGTTCAATTTCTTTAAAAATCGTTGTTTCTAATATTGAATCTTACTCCCCAATAGGAGCTTCTAAGTTCAATATGAAAAATTCTAGTAAAAGTTATGGCTAAATCCTTTTAATTATAAAAATGTGTTCAAAATGTTCAACCCGTTCAAAAGCTATAGCGAAATGAAAAAAAAATGAAAAAAATCTGCAAAACAATTTTATGAAAATTTAAGTTTAATTTTATGCTAATTTTTATAACAATTTTTATTTCTCCGTAACTTTTAAATGGGTTAAGCTTTTTAAACACATTTTTTTTAATTAAAAGGATTTAATCTTAACTTTTACTAGAATTTTACAGAATGAACTTACAAGCTTCCATTAAGGAGTAATATTCAATATTAGAAACAACGATTTTTAAAGAAATTAAACCAAATAGCTCATAATCTTTGAATGATCAAGCGTTAGACCGAATACTCTCGGCTTTTTCCATGATTTTATGTATAAAAACATATCCGCAAATTACTGCAAGATCCATGACCCAAACAAGGGGTCCTCTCCTAGTAAGCTAAAAATAAAATAAACACTTTCTACAAAAAAATTTTTTTTAATAATCGAAAAAACTAACTTTTGACACAGTTTTATAGCCAATACACCCTTAGGTCGCTGTCCTTGAAGGGTCAATGATTAGTTAATGTTTCTAAACTCTATAATAACCTCTTACCTCTTACACATAATTGGCAATCTTCAAAAGCTTCAGGATAATAAGAAGGATTTCTTCCTATGCATTCCTTCTTTTCAAGGCAAGAGAGTTTTCTTTTCGAAACTTTGTCATCTTAAAAATCAGTTTTGTTTGAACACTCACAAGCTCAAACATAAAATTATCAAAATTGAACACTGCACATCTCCAGGCTCCAGCTCCTGAGACTTTAACACCACAAGCTCAAAGATAATTCTCCAAATAAAATAAAACATTTCTATTTCATTTATCATTCCCAAATTTATACGAAAATTTCTATTTCATTTCCAATTCTCCAATTCATACAAAATCTCTTATTTCTAAAAACTATTCATTACAAATATCATTATTCTTTCACATTGCATTTTTATTTTCTAAATCAAAGAAAAACAAATTTCAATTCTATTCTTTTTAATATTAATTTTATTTCGATAGCAAATTTTGTTAAAGCTTTTTCTTGTTATTTTACTACTTAAATTATTTTTTTCTCTTCAAGTTCTTTTCTTGTGCATACATTTACCTTAAATGCGTTTGATGTTCTGTTAAAAAAATATTCTTTTATGAAATACTGAAAATAACAGCATCTAGGGGATCATGTGCGCATCCAAGTGTGTTTATTAAAAGTAGATATAAACTTATTCGTCTCTCTTATTTTTAATACTTTTATTATTCGTTTTCTTTTACATTCAAAATCTTTAAAATTCAATAATTATGAATATTATTACCGATTTCACTTTCATGTAGCAATGATTTTTACATTCAATTTATTTTAATAAATTTCAAATTAAAATTCAATATATTTTTGTTAAATATTATATATATATATATATATATATATATATATATATATATATATATATATATATATATATATATATATTGGGACATTTCACGCAAACTGATAGAACAAAAAAATAAAAATCATTGAAACTCAAAGAATTTATTCTTTTTGTTACCCAAAATATGTAAAAAAATTTTCAAGGATCTAAATTAAAAGGATCAAGAGTTACAGGACCTTGAAATTTGAAAATTTTTCAAACTTTTGGAAAAGTCCCAACTTTATCATTTTTTTTCTGAAAATCCTGATGTTTTAGAGAAAAATGCATAATAACACTTCTTGTTGTAAATGAAGAAGAGAGTTAGCAGGATTTTTTACAGACCTGAATCTCGCAGTTTTCTGATTGGCTCTTATATGTAAAACATGGTTATTGAAATTATTTAATGTTTGCCACTGCCAAAATTGGCTTTTGGAGGCTTATTTTTTTCTATTTTTTATCAACTTTAAAATAAATTTTGGTTCGTGTAAGCAAAAGTCACCAATAAGGAGCCATCACAGTTTTAAATATACATTTTCATGTAAAATTTATTTTTATTATTGAAAATAGCCTGTCACATACTAAACATGATCATCTGGTTTTAATACTCAAAAACTATTAAAATAAGTTTAAAAATCATTAAGTAAAATGTCATTTATCAATTATAAGCCTAATTATTAATTAAACAACATTCGTTATTCTTCTTCTTCTTCTTCTTAATTATTATTTTGGCCTCTTGGCTTGCTTCATATGAGCGTTACGTCTTAGGCCATCACCAAGTGATTATTATATTTTTTGTTTTTGTTGCCCAGTGGGACTTTTTATTATAATTCAAGTTTTGCCCAGAGGGACTTTTATATATATATATGTTTTTGTGTTCTTCGGGTTTATTCCCTCGGAAAACTTCGAAAACTATTTTTTCTAATTTTTCCTAGGGAATCAAACCCCGATCCACTGGGACGCAAGGTCAGTTGATTTTTACAACTGCACTTTTTCATCCCTTAGCGACGGAGCTCGTAAGTGTGTACTGCGTACAAAGCACATATAACAGAGGTGCTCGTTTGAAAAACAGCCGAGAGCGAGATTCGATCCCGGTTCCCCAAGCATACGAATCCAACGCTCCTACCGACTGTGCCACAGACCGGCTCTAACACTCGTTATTATTATAATTACAATTAATTTCAAAGGAAAATAAGAGTTATCCCAAAATTAAATAATTATTTTTCAATAAGAATTTACTTATTTCAAAGAATTGATTCATCAATAAAAAAGAATAACTTGGATTGGAAATATTGTTAAGAGGAGGAGTTTTAGTATGCCCTTAAGACCGTTACATATGAAAAGTAAATAAGATGTTAATTACCAAAAAATTCTCTTAGTTTTATAAATTGTTTTTTTTTTAGAATATTATGAAGAACAAATAATAGAAATATAGTTCAAATTATATTCATTGGATGGAAAAAGAAAAATGGATTTTGATCCATGAACAGTTGTAGATACAGCTGTTAAAATCGCTGAAACTAGATACATGCAAAGAAGAATGGTAAGAGTTTAGAAGATCTTAGTTTACATTATGATATGACAGTTGAAAATTCTTTTGTTGATATTGTTTAAATTCTTTATCATGTAGATTCTCAAAGACTGTCTTATTGATTATAAAAGAGTTCTTGATGAGATATTAAATCTACATCAACGTACAAAATTGAAAATCCATTAGACAGCCCTAGTATTATTAAAGTAACCCCTGAACTTTTGATGTCAGAGAAATTTTCTTGTGTAAGTTAAGAATTTAAGCAAGAATCAGCTCAATTTTTGAAAACAGTTGCAATTATAATTGCTAGGATTAGACAACATATTGAACCATATGTCCCAGTTTACAGGTATATTATACGTTTAACTGTATAACAACTTCTTGAATTTATTCATACAAGTAAGAAAAAATATATGAAAGCAAGAATTGAACCAGTCACTGCAGTTGGTGCTTTAGCTGCACAAAGTATTAGAGGACCTGGTACTTGAATAACCTTGAAAACTTTTCATTTTGCTCGTGTAGCACCTATGAACATTACTCAAGATGTACCTTGTATTAATGAAATTATTAATGCTAATCTAAAAATCAGTATTTTAATTATAACAGCTTATTTAATGTAATTCATTGTAATTAAAGCCTCTATCATTTCTTTTAAGCGTATGTTCCAAAATGATATCATCATTTTCCATTTTACTGATACTTTTTATAGAAAGTTAAGGCAAGGAAAATAGTGATTATTTAATTATTCTTTTTTATTGATGAATCAATTCTTTGAAATAAGTAAATTCTTATTGAAAAATAATTATTTAATTTTGGGATATCTC
Source organism: Anastatus disparis (assembly GCA_017163975.1). Classification (NCBI taxonomy): domain Eukaryota; kingdom Metazoa; phylum Arthropoda; class Insecta; order Hymenoptera; family Eupelmidae; genus Anastatus; species Anastatus disparis. The sequence continues at coordinate 449,544 of JAFFSR010000399.1, read as the reverse complement.
TTATTTTCCTTTGAAATTAATTGTAATTATAATAATAACGAGTGTTGTTTAATTAATAATTAGGCTTATAATTGATAAATGACATTTTACTTAATGATTTTTAAACTTATTTTAATAGTTTTTGAGTATTAAAACCAGATGATCATGTTTAGTATGTGACAGGCTATTTTCAATAATAAAAATAAATTTTACATGAAAATGTATATTTAAAACTGTGATAGCTCCTTATTGGTGACTTTTGCTTACACGAACCAAAATTTATTTTAAAGTTGATAATAAATAGAAAAAAATAAGCCTCCGAAAGCCAATTTTGGCAGTGGCAAACATTAAATAATTTCAATAACCATGTTTTACATATAAGAGCCAATCAGAAAACTGCGAGATTCAGGTCTGTAAAAAATCCTGCTAACTCTCTTCTTCATTTACAACAAGAAGTGTTATTATGCATTTTTCTCTAAAACATCAGGATTTTCAGAAAAAAATGATAAAGTTGGGACTTTTCCAAAAATTTTGAAAAATTTTCAAATTTCAAGGTCCTGTAACTCTTGATCCTTTCAATTTAGATCCTTGAAAATTTTTTTACATATTTTGAGTAACAAAAAGAATAAATTCTTTGAGTATAATATGTTTTATATGTACATTTCAAAATATACGTATAAAACATATTATAAATCTAACAGAAAGCACGCCATTAAGCATCACTCTTGTAGTTGTGTTTAGTATTAACGCAATAAGTATCGCTTGCAGAAAGCGATATTATTATATGACCTTACGCGATTTACTAACAAATTGGTATTTCGTGATATAACCTGTCTTTAATAGGTTGTATTACAGACCAAAACGACTGTTGATACCCGTGAGTGATCAACGCCTATCTATAAATATTGTATCGTTTGTTTCTTTTTTTTTTGTTTGTTTTTATTATTAAATTTAACCCCTTATACACCTATTCTCCTACCGATTTCGAACCCCGACACTAAGCGCATGCCCGGTCAAAGTTCGACCGTAGTAGCTTATTGCAAAAGGGTTAAATTCCCGACGTAAAAGCGGATTAGAAGAAATGAATCCTAATGATGCTTGGGAAATTTATAAGAAAAGATTGGAACAAGCTTTTAGAGCAAATTTCGTTGACGAAGCTATGAAAGTTTCAGCATTGATCACGGCGATATGAAAACAAGTTTATGTAACATTACGTGATTTGTGTAATCCAGTGCGGCCTTAAGAGGCGGTCGGGTCTATTCGCCGCTACATATAGGGTGGCGCTGCGGTCAGGTGAGAGAAATCTATTAAATATTTTTTATACAGCTATTTACAATTTTCTGAGACGACAATATACTTTTAATGTTGTCATTTCCTCTAGCCATCTATATGTAGAATAATTATTAATACTTATCTTGTTTGAAAAGTCTGAAATATTGTTATAAAGCGAAAAATGCGATGCAACGTAGGACCGATGTAAACATGCGTGCACCTTCCCTTAGTGCGACAGAGAGAGCAATACTAAAGAATGATGTATGCTAATGTTTACGTCGGCTCTACCTCGCACCGCATTTTTCGCTTTATAACAATATTTTAGACTTTTCAAACAAAATTAATATTAATAATTATTCTACATATATATGGCTAGAGGAAATGACAAGATTAAAAGTATATTATTGTTTCAGTAAATTTTAAATTGCTATATAAAAAATATTTTATATTTTTCTCTCACCTGACCGCAGCGCCACCAAGCGGCAAATGGTTCCGACCGCCTCTTAAACGAAGAACTAGGAACAGCTATGTGAAATTCGTATGAATCACTATTTGCTATGTATAGCAGTTTACAAGAAGCATAAACAATTTTATGAACTACAACAATAAGTGGATAAAAATATAAGTAAAAAAAAATTTTTATTTGGCCTTTTTTACCCACTTTGTTCAATATTTTAAAGATATCAAAATCTTATTACATTCCAACAAAAAAAAATTTTTTTTCCGAAATGAATTTTTTATTATATATTATTATTTGACACAAAAGGAACATTTTTTCTCTCTGACAAATTTTTCTATTCTTCTTGAATTCAGAGATATTCATACATCAAAAAAAGCCTTTTTTTATATATAAAATCTTATAACTCCGGTTTCAAAGGTCGAATCAAAACGTTCGACATTGCATTTTTATCGTCAAAATATAAGCTTCAAAATCTATTTAAATTGTATTAATGTAACTATTTGTACTAAAATTGAACACTATTTTACAAAGTCAAAACAAAGTTAAAAAAAATTCTTTTTAAACAAGAATAAGTGATGCGAATAAAATGTTTTTTTTTATATCAAACCAATGGTTTTTGAAAAAATTTTCAATAATCTTTCAAATTCCGTTAGAATTTTTAGGCTACGACCATTTTTTCCAGAGTTATAAAACTTTTTAGATAAGTCGATTTTAGATGAAGGGGGCAGAAGTAGCTCGGCGAAAGTGTATATGTAGAAAAAAAAAATTTTTAATGGAAATTGATAGCGATGTCCGTGTATCGTTTATACCGTGAAATAAATATATAGACATATTTTAAAATTGTACGTTATAAAAAAGCTTTTAAGAGCAGGTCGTATATATCTGTCCTTTTCTAATCAAAGAATTAATTTTTTTGCAAAAACTAATAATTGTAGCAAAAAATAAGGAGATAGCCCCATCTCGTATAATAAAAAGCAAGATTTTCTTTGATGAGGAAAAATTATTTTCATCGATTCATTTTGAAGAAAACCTTGAAAAACTTAAAAAATAGAGGTTAGGATGGACAATTCAGTTTTTCAAGGTTTTCTTAAAAACGAAGCGATAAAAATAATTTTTCCTTATAAAAGAGAATCTTGCTTTTTATTATACGAGATGGGGCTTTCTTCTTATTTTTAGCTACATTTATTAATTTTTGTGAAAAAATTAATTCTTTGATTAGAAAAGGACAGATATACTTGACCTCCTCTTAACCCTTTCAGTCACGAATTATTTTCGCAAAAACACGTATTTTCTATCATACATTAATTTTTTAGATTTATCTACAATCATATATTCAAAATGTATCATATGATACTTATAAAATGAACACTTATTTATATGAAAATGCAAAAAGAATAAAGATTAATCTTAAAGTGCGAATTAAACAATAAAAAAAAGAAAATGAGAAAGGGTGCCACTATAGTGGCTCCTTGGACTGAAAGGGTTAAATTTTAAAATCATACGATAGTAAAGATATAATTCCGAAAAGAGGAATTGATGTTAAAATTAAATCTAATAGTAAAGAGGTTAAGGCAACACTTATTGTAGTTAAACAAAACGATAAAATGAGTTTAATGGGCAGTGATTCAATAAGGAAATTTCGTATATCGATTGTAGGCATAGATTCTTTAGAAACGCAAAATCGTTAAATTAATCATTTAATAAATAAATACGCAGAGTTATTTAATGGAGAATTAGAAAAGTATATCGGTTCAAAAATATATTAATATGCTAAAAAAATATAAAATCAATTTTTCGTAAGTCTATCACAATCCCTTTTGCTTTCAAAACGCAAGTTGAAAAAGAAGTGTTGAAGTTATAAAAAACAGGCATGAATACGAAAATAAGTTCAAGTGATTGTGGGACACTCCTTATACCGAAGTCAAATGGAGAAATAAGGATATGTGCAAATATATATGATATATGGAGAAATAAGGATATGTGCAAATATATATAATATATGACATATTATAAAATGATAATTAATCAATATCTTGAAGATCACTATTATCCTATTCCTCGCGCTGAGGAATTATTTGCTGCGTTGGGGGTTGAGGAGGATTTTATGACATTAGATACAAGCCCGCCGCGATATTCAATCTAATCTTTGATTTTACTTAGCATACAAAAAAAAATTTAGCTATAAAGTAAAGAATATAAAATATTCTTTACGCTCTCACTCACTATGTGTTTCTGTGTTTTGTTTGCAAATAAAACGAATATGAAGAATAGTTAAATTTCGATCGCACGCTATTATCGCGAATCAGTCTGTATCAGATGCTGACGACAGAAGGAATGACGCGATGGCGTCCCCTTCGTCTCTACTCAGCTTCGTCTCTCTTGCTATGCGCTTCGCACGTTGTAAGAGAGAGAGAGACAAACGATCCTCAACAGAGTAGCTACTAGAGTCAAGCTGCCTCTTGTAATGAGTGCATTAGCTTTATGCTGTTTAATATAATGTGCTCTATATGTGTGCGCGTTGGGCGATTTCGGTTTGATATTATATATTGACTCAAGTGATCCTCTTTCCGTCGTGCTATCGTTTTAAAAGGAGGCCGTATGGCTCTGTCCTTGTCTAATATAAATTTGAGTTATTGTTACTAAATTAAATATTTTTGTACAAAAGTAAGGGCACAGCCCAATAGATTTAAGAACGAGCAAATGATTCTATTCTATAAAAAAATATAAAATTTTCATTAGTTTTCGAGTGAAGTCTGAAACAGAAAAAGAGTTGAGGGAATCCTCATACCGACATAAAGTTATACATTATCTACATCTGAATCATGCACTTTCTAATTATTTAATAAAAATTTAACTATTCATGATTAACACTCGTAGCAGAGGCACATTTTTAATATCCAAAAAAATTCATTGCAATGTTGAAAGACAATGTAAGGGTAAAAACAAAGACGAAAAGTGCTTCTATGATTAACCATCCAATGTAGCCATAGATAATCGTATTGTGCAGTTTTTGTTTTTATTTTTATCCTTGTACTGTCTTTTAGCACTGCAATAAATTCTTTAGAATGTTAAGATTGTGCCTCTATTATGAATTTTAACCATGAATAGTTAAATTTTTATCAAAATGCATAATTCAAATGTAGATAAGGTAGAACTCTATGTTGGTATGAGGATACCCCTTAAGTTTGATTGAAAAGTTCAACTCTTTTTCCGTTTCAAATTTCACTCGATAACTATTAAAAATCTTATATTTTTTCATCTCGTTTGATTAAAAATTTTTAGTAATTTTTCATGAATTTTCCCTAAAAAAATAAGTAAATAGTACATTACGTAACGGGTATGGAAAGGCTTCATTTACGAAACGAGAAGTTTACGGCCTGAGCCAAAGGAGAGGGTCGTAACGAATTTTGTAAAAAAAGCCTTTCCATACTAGTTGCTTAGTGTATTTTTCGCCATGAGAGACAAAAAAGAGCAACGAAGTTGCGATTTTAGGGTTAGAATGGCCGAAATAAAAATTTTTTTCAGAAACTTATTGTTCACTAAAAATATATATATATATATATATATATATATATATATATATATATATATATATATTCTAGACTAAAAATGAAAGATTTTATCTTTCATATAAAATTTTCTATCTTTCTTAGTTTATGGGATAATCATAATTGACAAAATAGGTCTTTTTTCTGAAAAATCATCATAACTGTGGTTAAAAAAGTTACAGAAATATTTTACTCAGCTTATTTTAATGAAGACTTTTAGAGTTTTCAAATTCCATTTGGTTTTTTTTTCGATATCATAATTTTCATAAAAATGGCATTCACTTTTATGTAGGCAAAAAAAATTAATAAAAAAATTTTTTTTTACATTGCTACAAGCAATTGGAAAATGACTTTTTTTATACCGGACTTACTTTATTTAAAAGATTTTTTACCAATCTTTCAAACGCCTTTTGGATTTTGAAGATGCGATCATTAGTTCCGAAGATATAAAACTTTTTATTTTAATAAATTTTACTCTAGGGTGGGCAAAAGCAATTGACCGGTAGTGTATATATATATACATATATATGTATATGTAGATAAAAATATGGTCAATTTACCATGTTACAACTTTTGGACAAAAAACAAATAAACCAGTGTTTTTTTATTGATAGGTTTCATAAACAATAATGTACACATTGTTTTGAGTACATAGTACAAAGAATCATTTAAGATTCATGAAAAAATGTATAAGAGAATAAATAAAGAACAAGTTAAATACTTTAAATTGAGCTTTATAACATTGTGAAATGTTATGTAGTACTAAAGATTTAGATATTTAAATATTTAGATATTATTTTATTTTGTTTTATATTTACAAAAAGAGCGTGTAATGCAATAAAATTACAAATAAAGTTAACATGAATAAAATACTTGAAATAGTCTTGCATATATAAAATTAAAATAGTACAGTATGATATCACAGTTATAAAACATAATAAAGATAATAATACTGTAATAGTAAGTCAGTGAAGTCAAGTGAAGAGACCCACTAGATATTTGGGAGTATTCATACGTACGATTTTGTACATAAGTGCATCCATAAAATACTATCTTCTCGAATCAGTACGTAGCCAACCCAAAGCATGTTTACGGGAGAGATATGATCACTCATCATCACGACTAATACATATCTCACACATGAATTTTGCATTGCCTGTAGCCGTCTTCATAGCTCCTGCGAAGCATCAAGCGAAACCACTGAGCAGTAATCAAGATGTGGAAACAGCAGGGTGGTTGCGAGTTGTTTACGCAGAGCCTCAGTGGTGTGCCGGTGGAGAAACCGCAGGCTATAAATCACTCTATTGAATTTTTCAGTTATCATATTAATGTGTGGTCCCCATGACAGTTTAAAGTCGAGTACAACACCAAGGCTCGTAACGGTGTCAGAGAAAGGAATATTGATACCGCTTCCCAGGTTGATCGTCCTTGGCTCACCCGGATAAAAATTTTTAATAAAACGATTACTTCCAAAGACGATCACCTTTGTTTTACAAGCATTCAAAGTAAGAAAAATACCAGCAGCCCACTTTGACACCGCCCTGGCCACCCTCTGTAAAATACGAATTCCCTCATCCACATCATCATAAGGGACCTGTGATTAAATTTAAAGATCATCCGCATACAGCAGATGTTCGACGCAGCCAGAGTCCAGTGCGTCACGTACGCCATTTATGTTAAGGCAAAACAACAGAGGCCCCAGCACCGAACCCTGAGGTACTCCTAGATTGGTTGTTAGCCAATTCAATTCCTCCTTCAAATGCGTGGAAACCATTGTTTCCTACCTGATAAATAGGAGTTGATCCATCCGAGTGCGGCCCTGAAAAACCCCATCGATCTAAGCCTCACAAGAAGTTTGAAGGGAGAGATGGTGTTAAATGCCTTACTAAAGTCAAAAAGTAGTAGTAACGTGACAAGTTTCCTATCTAGACCTGACCTTATATCGTCTGTAAGCCTAAATGTAAACGTAGAATGGTTTTTTCTGAAGCCCGTCTGCATAGAATCGAGCAATTCTTTGGATGTAATGTACTCCTGCAGTTGGTCATGGGCGATCTTCTCAAGAACCTTTGAAAGAAAAAATAAGATGGCTAAGGGTCTAAAATCATTCGGCTGCTGAGGTGCAGCACAATTTTGCAATGGTATAATACGTGCTTGCTTTCAACGGCAAGGGAAGACCCCCGTGCAAAAGAGGAATTGAATAGAGTCACAAGATGTTCACTAATAAATGGTAAAGATTTAACTATCACGCCTTGCGGAATGCTATCCTCTCCACAAGCCTGTGAGGAAAAGTGTGAAATCGCAAGAACAACATCATTAAAACTAATTAGTTCACAGGTCAACCCACTTTCATTGCATTGAGAAAGAATTCTCAGTCGCTCTTTACTATCCTTTTGCGGCGATACTGACACCCCAGCAAAGTGCGCATTAAGTTCATCCAGAGTGAATCCATTCAAAACCCCTTGAGGTCCGGATAACAGTCCCAGGTCTCTAAACTCCTTTGAAACATTACCACCTGCGAGAGCATCAAACAGTCTATTGTGAATATAAGCAGTTTTAGCATGATCCGTTCGTTCGTCTACCACCCTACGCAACCGCAGAAGCTCATGGAGATACTGCTCGTTCTCTGTCCGTTTGTATCCACGGTAAGTAGCATCCCTCCTACGCCGCATCTGTGACAATTCTTCATCTATGTGTTGCAAAATAGTATTTCAACAATTAAAAACAATACTTATGTCGACTGAAATTGAATAAGTTGAAGAATATTCCTATTTGTCTTACAGTCAAATAAAAATATATAATAACAATAATAGATAAACGAAGATGGACAGTCAGAATGCCCTAGTTTATAATCAGCTTCGAAGAATAATCTGAATTAAAATCTTAGAATTAACTGCGTTGGAACCTGAAAATAAATAAAATTAGTAAAGGGCAATCTAAGGGCCTTCCATTACCATGAATCCTTGATTCGATTGCAAACTCCACTCTTCTTAAAACTGTCCAATGTTTCGAGCATGCTACTGCTCATCCTTAGGGACATGTAATGAGCATTAGTGTGCTCGAGTAGTCTCTTAGAAAGAGTGGAGTCTGCAATCAAATCAAGGATTTTTAGTAGTTGGGGCAGTCAGATTGTCCTTTACTAATTTTATTTATTTTCAGGTTTCAACGCAGTTAATTTTAAGATTTCATTTTAGATTATTTTCCAGAGATAATTATAGACAAGGAAGTTATGACTGCCCATCTTTGTTTATTTATTATTATATATTTTTATTTGACTGTAAGACCGTTAGAAACATTTTTGAAAATTGTATTTTGACATGATAACTCACCTGAGATCTGACATCAGATCTCACGTGAGATCTCATGTCATTTTTTTCAGTAAGGCAGAATTCACACTATATTTTATCTTCTAAATATTTTTTCATAATAGTTATTTGGTTAATTAAATTTTTGTAAACGTTTCATTAGATATATTTTTGGAAAAATGTTTATATCTTGGCCCAGGGCACTGATTCGATAAATGAAAAAATTATGGGACCGTTTTATTTCATCAAAAAAATGATTTTCTGCAATTTCAGCCAAGCCCGTTTCCGAAGCTGGGTTGCTCCGTTCGTAAGTGAAATAGGATATATTTATCAATTCTCACCCTATGAATAGTAATACTAATACAAAAACCGTTATATTGCAGTAATAATAAGATACAGTAATTTATCAATGTAATTTTCATTTCTGTATGTTTTTATGTGCTTTTCACCTGTTGTCGAAACATAATTCCTTTTCTAGCGAGACTTCGAGCTAAGATCATTGATTGCTGAAATTGAACATTATCATCTGCAGTTCCATGTATAAGATAAAACATTTTATTGCGTAGATTGTTTACTTTATTGCTAAGATCAGCATCACTATATCCTTGATAATTTGATGTTACGTTCGGTGATCCCATATATCTTTCAGCGTAGGTAGAATCTAGAATTAAATATATAAATATCTTTCTAGAATAGAGTAGAATTATTATAATCAGAAAATCCTCAAGTATGTGTATACTTCATAATTAATAATTGCAATTAGAAAAGAATAAATAGCTATATTTTGTATTATAATTATAAATATATATTGTTTTTTTTTAAAGAAAAGCAGCAAAATAAACTTTTCAATTAGGAAGATACAGGAAGACTAAGCAGCCCCTTAAATTTATAATGCAGCTAAATTTTTAAATACAAAAATTATATAATTTTTGTGTAACTTAATTCATTATAGATTTCGGCCACTACTAACTAGGAGAGTGTCACACCTCCGGATCACGGATTTTACTCAAACTTCGGGATAAGATTTTAGATGACAGAATATGGAAAAAGCTAAAATTATAGTCACAAACACTCAATATTTCCCTTGTTACAGGCAATTAAAGAAAATCACTGAAAAAGTTACTAGGTTTTTAAGCGCATATAGTTCTTTAGCATTAATAGCTAGAAGCTTGAAACTTTTTTTAAATTAAAGCTGAGCTCAAATTCTTTCAAAACAGTAGTTACAGCATATCAAAATATTATTTTTTCCTAAAGTTAGAGCGTGATAAACATTGGACCTAATTTTAGCTTTTATTATTAATTAATATTTTAAAAAGAAAATTCAGGTCCAATCCTTATTACGCTCTAACTTTGGGAAAAAATAATATTTTGAGATGCTGTAACCACTGTTTCGAAAGGATTTGAGCTCAGCTTTAAGAGGAGGTCACGTATCTCTGTCCTTTTCTAATCAAAGAAATGATTTTTTTACAAAAACTAATAACTTTAACAAAAAATGAAGAGAAAGCCGCATCTTGTATCAAAAAAAGCAATATTTCTTCGATGAGAAAGAATTAATTTGATTGCTTCGTTCTCAAGAAAACCTTGAAAAACCAAATTGTCCACCCTAACCTCTATGATTTAAGTTTTTCAAGGTTTTCTTGAAAACAAAGCAATCAAATTAATTCTTTCTTATCAAAGAAAATATTCCTTTTTTTATTACGAGATGCGGCTTTCTCTTCATTTTTTGCTAAAGTTATTAGTTTCTGTAAAAAACTCAATTCTTTGATTAGAAAAGGACAGAGATACGTGACCTCCTCTTAATTTGAAAAAGGTTTCAAGCTTCTACCTATCAATGCTAAAGAACTATATGCGTTTAAAAATCCAGTAGCTTTTTTAGTGATTTTCTTTAATTGCCTGTAACTAGGGAAATATTGAGTGTTTGTGACTATAACTTTAGCTTTTTCCATATTTTATCATCTGAAAAATTATCCCGAAGTTTGAGCAAAATCCGTGATCCGGAGGTGTAACACTCTCCTAGTAAGTAATTTTTCCCAAGTTATGGAGCATGTTAAAAGAGTGTCAAAGTGATTTCAAAAGTTTCACATTTGTTCTTTCTCAAACAATAAATAAAAAGAAAGAATTTTTAAACTGAGGGATTCAACATTATCAAATGAATCATTATCTTATCACGATGGTCCTCGAATAATTTTGACCATGAAGGTTTTGCACCTCTGATTTTCCTTTTGGATATGATTTTCGACTCATTAAGGATCAAACTCCAATAAAAACTAAAATCGAAGAATGAGCACTTTTTCATTTATTCAAATTTTATTATTTATATACATGTTTTTTATAAAAAAAAAATTTTTATTAATAATTTATGAACTTAATTTCTAGAATGCTGTTTTTGAATAGAATCATAAATTATTTAAACATTTCAAGCAAATATTATTATAAATATATGCATAAAAATCTAAAGTTTTGTAACAATCTTAGAGCATATACTACTGGAGGAAGCGTGCCTGAACAAAAAGTGTAGACGATGTTAAGAGAGAGGGCGATAGTTTGGCTGTTTTCTCTTTCTAACCGTAGAGATGAAGAGGGAAGACTCCGCCCAGTGAGCGTAGAGCGGAGTTTTTAAAATGTTAGATTGACCAAAAGGTTTCTGGATGAAATCTCATCATAAAAAAAAATGATTCATGGAAAAATTATTATTATTATTATTTTTATTATTTAATAAATAATATAGATTATAAATAAATTTAAATCTTGAAGGGGGGCTCAATTTAAATAATACCTTCGCTATATTATTAGTGATGGAGACGATGGCGTAATGGACGAAGCCTATGCCTTGCATGCTATGAGATGCGGGTTCAAGTCCTGATTGTAATTTTTTTTTTTTTTTGTTTAAGATCGATTTTTATATACGATTAATTAAAAAAGTATTTTTATTCACTTATAAATTTAGCTTTTATTGACTATACCCATTTTAACCAAAATTTAAAATTTTCATTACTGTACCTATTTTTCTGGCAATAACATAAAGTTATTATATCAGTGATGAAAATATTATTAATAATTTGGCTATCCAAAAATTTTAATTTAGTGTTCATTTGTTTGAAATATTTATAATTTCTTTTATTAATAATTTTACAGGATAATTGAATTGTATTATAATATTATTTTTTTTAAATAACTGCGTGGACTTATATATAGAGTAATGAAAAAAAGAAAAATATTATTAGAATAAAGATTATTTAATATTATAGTTTGAATATTATAAAGATTACAATTTTGAGCATTCGAAATATTTAATATAAATATTAACACTGAAAAAAAATTTTTCTAAATTGAAACATTTTTTCTTTGAATCATAATAATATTTTCTTGAAGAATATTTAAAGGATAATTTTTTTAAGTTTAAAAAATATTTCATTAATTTAAAAAAGATTTATCTTGGGTTCAAAGAAATACATTTCTTTGAACTGTATTTCTTACATTCAAAAACACCTTCTTTAAGGGGAATCCTGATACCGACATAGAGTTCTACCTTATCTATATTTAAATTATGAATATTAATAAAAATTTAACTATTCATGACTGAAATTATAAAGATACTGATTCGTAGGAGAGGCACATTCTTAACATGCCAAAGAATTTATTGCAACGTTAAAAGACAATATAATGGTAAAAATAAAGGCGAAAAATGCTTAATACGATTAACTTTTCAATGTAGTTATAAATAATCGTATTATGCAGTTTTTTTCTTCATTTTCTCTATTATTCTGTCTTTCAACGTTGCAATAAATTCTTTAGAATGTTAAGAATGTGCCTTTTCTATGAATTGTAGTCAAAAATAGTAAAATTTTTATTTAACAGCAGGCCGGAGTAGAACCTGATACCGACCGAGTAACAATTGAGTTGTTTGTTATTTACTCAAGTATTAATCGGTGTATCTTCAAAATAAAGGTTGATCGCAATAGATATTATTATTATGAATATCTATGCACAAGAAAAAAAAAAATCTACCGATTTGTTTTTGAGAAAAGTAAGGAACGCCGAAATAAAAGATTATGTTTATAATATTTTCGCGTTCCTTACTTTTCTCAAAAACAAAGCGATAGATTTTTTTTTTTTGTGCATAAATATTTGTAATAATAATATCTATTGCGCTTAGCCTTCAATTTGCAGATACACCGATCAATACTTGAGTAAATAACAAAAATGCCAATTAGACAAGGACAGCGAATCCGGCCTGCTCTTAAATGTATAATTCAAATGTAGATAAGGTAGATCTCTGTGCCGGTATGAGGACACGCTTTAAGTCACAAAAATTTTTTTCTCAATGTATTACTAGTAGTGTAAGTATTTAAAATAAATATTTATTTATGGTTAATTATCTGTAAAAAATAATAAAAAAAACGTTTAGAGTTTTTAAACGGGTGACAAAAAATTTATTATCTTACAAGCTTTTATTGATGTTTCCCAGTACTTGAAATAACTAGTTAACATAAAAACCTTCATGATGGTAATGAAAATATGCTTTATTATCTCAAAAGTAAATTACTAAACACAAGAATTTATTTTGAAAAGTATGTTATTTAATAAGAAAGATAAATAAGTAAATAATATAGCTTTTCATGCACAAGCAATTGTGAAAATACGATTATAAATTATAAATTAATAGCGTTAGAAAATAAATACTTGAGAAACCAATAAAATGGCTTATCTAGTGACTGTATTGAAATTTAAAAAAATTAAAACGTAATGTTTATAATTATTTATTCATTACGGAACAAAATCAGCTTTGTATATATTCTCCTAATTTTTTGTTGTTGTTGACTTCTTCATGTTTCAAAATGATTAACTCTAACTCTCAAATAATTAAAAATGATTTCTTCAAGTATAAACAATCTGTGTTGACAAGGGTCTATGGTATGATTTATTCGCAATAAAGACACAGGCATATTCTTATAAATACTTTGGAATAATTTGCTAAACATCCCCTTTTAAGATTTGTAAAAGAGTATGAAATTTTTTTCAATAAGTTTGCAAATGTTGACGAGATTAATAGAAGGGGAAATTAAACCTCCTCGACTTTTTCTTTCAGTTAGAGTAGCATTAGTAACTTCAGACGTTAATAATAAAGGACATTGGAAACATCGACTTTTTTTTTAAATTGTTCTTACAACAAATCCAGCAATATGACTTACAGTGTAGTCGATATACTTCTTATTTGTGTCTTTTCCGTAAAAGTCGTCGCATTCTGATAAGACATTATCTGTTTCAAAAAGAGAAATGACATCTGCTGAGCCTTCAGTTACATTATTTTTCTGTGTTGATATTTGCAAAATACTTGTTTTATCTAAAGATGTACAATTAGCGTACTTTGACTCTTTAACATCTGCGTGTACTAAAAGTTTTTTGATAATGTTAGTGAATTGATAACAAGTAGGATTGTTACTGCGGCCCCCTTTGCTTCTTACAGCACTAAAAAAAATTTCTAAATGGTCCTGTGAAAGTTTGTATGTTAATAAGTAACTGTTAGTTGGTTCAATAAAAGTTTCGTAGACTTTTGAAACATTATGTAACGAAATGATCATTCCAAGAAATCCAGTTTTTCTTGCATTCACTATGACTGGGGCAGGGTTGTAAATTTTTCCATTTACCGAGTAAGCAACTCGTAAATGGTCGGACTATTTACCAGTTACTGGGTCACTGAATGGTAAATGGTCGGACCATTTACCATTTACAGAGCAAGTAACTGGAAATGATCGTGCCATTTACCAGTTACTGGGTGAGTAAATGGTAAATGGTCAGACTATTTACCATTTACAGAGCAAGTAAATGGTAAATAGTCTAACCAGTTCCCAGTTACCGAGCAAGTAACTGGAAATGGTCGAACCATTTACCAGTTACTGGGTGAATAAATGGTAAATATTCTCATCAGTTTCCAGTTGTAGAGCAAGGAACTGGAAATGGTCGACCCATTTACCAGTTACTAGGTGAGTGAATGGTAAATGGTCCAGGGTTGCGAAAAAAGTAATTAAAAATTATTTGAATCACGAATCATTTTTGAATTTGTAATTAAAGTTTTATTTAATTAACAATTCCTTTTAAATTAATAATTAAAAATATTTTAATTAACAAATCAAAATCTAATCGTGAATTGAAAGGGCTTTAATTACAAAATCAAAAGGAATTTTTAATTAAATAAATTTCAATTAAGAAATCAAAATTTAATCGTGAATTGAAAGGGCTTTAATTCCAAAATCAAAAGGAATCCTTAATTAAATAAATTTCAATTAAGAAATCAAAATGTAATCGTGAATTGAAAGAGCGTCAGTTATGATTATGATTTGTGAATTCGAGGGCTTTAATTAAAAATTCCACAATTCCTTTTTAATTAAACGTACTAAGGAATTTGTATCATATATATGTATATAGAAAAACATATGTGGACGCGCACATACATACGCACCTAGGCTCATATATATGCAACATTTCATGTCGACCCACACGCACACATACGGACAAGTTGATATATATATATATATATATATATATATATATATATATATATACATGGTCCGTTTCATGTCAACTTGCACCCGTTGACCCGTATATATTTTGGTTTATATATATGTATATATATATACATACATACATACATACATACATACATACATGGGATATTTCATGTTGGTTAGCACGTACTCATAAGTACAGGTTTTCTTTATATGTGGTACATTTCATGACAACACGCACACACCCATTCGTGTACCCTTAGATTTACATATATGGGACATTTCATGTCGATTCGCATGCATGCACACGCACGTTAATAAACATAGGATTTTTCACGTCAATTCGAAAGCACACACACAGGTTTATATATATGGGACATTTCATGTCTATTCGCATGCATGCACACAGACTTTAATAAACATGGGATTTTTCACGTCAATTGGAACGCACGCACTTACAGGTTTAGATATATGGGACATTTCATGCCAATGCGCACGCACACACACACACACACACACACACACACACACACACACACACACACAGGATTATATATGGGACATTTCATGTCAACTCGTACATACTCATAATGACAGGCTTTTTGATATATGTGGGACATTTTATGAAAACACGCACACACCCATCCTAGTAACCTTAGGTTTATATATATATATATATATATGGGACATTTCATGTCGATTCGCATGCATGCACACGCATGTTAATATATATAGGATTTTTCACGTCAATTCGAACGCACACACACAGGTTTACATATATATGGGACATTTCATGTCAATTCGCATGCATGCACACAAACTTTAATAAATATTGGATTTTTCACGTCAATTAGAACGTACGCACATACAGGTATATATATATATATATGAGATATTTCATGTCGTTTACAGGTTTATATATATATATATATATATATATATATATATATATATATGGGACAGTACATATCGTTGCGCATGCATGCACACACACGTTAATATACATGGGATTTTTAATGTCAATTCGAACGCATACAAACACACAGGTTTATATATATTGGACATTTCATGTCGATTCGCATGCATGCACACGTACGTTAATATACATGGGATTTTCCATGTCAATTCGAACGCACGCACACACACACAGGTTTATACATATGATTTCATATCGATTTGCATGCATGCACACACGTTAATATACATAGGATTTTTCACGTCAATTATTACCCACGCCTATACAGGTTTATATATATGGGACATTTCATGACAACTCTAACACACCTATCCAAGCGCCCTTAGGTTCACATATATGGGACGTATCATATCAACATGCACGCACCGGTTTTCATATATTTGACATATCTTGTCAATTCGAACACGCAAACACATCTAAACATGTATTTGAAATTTGTATTTATATATATGGGACCGTTTCTGTCAATTCGCATGTACGCACACACATGGGCTTATGAATATATATATATATATATATATATATATATATATATATATATATATATATACATATATATGTGTGTATATCTGTGTACACATATACATGGGATATTTAATGTTAATTCACACGCGCACGAACACACAGGTTTATATACACGAGACGTTTCATGTCAATTTACATGCATGACACACGTACTTGAGTTTGTATATATTTTTTTTATGTATATATATATATATATATATATATATATGGGGCTGTTCCTGTCAAGGCACACGCACGCACACACATGGGCTTATGAATATATGTATATACATATACATGGGATATTTTATGTCAATTCACATGCGCGCACACACACACACACACAGGTATATATATATATATATATATATATATATATATATATATATATATATATATATATATATATAGAGTGACACCAGATTTTTTTTTAAACAAGTGAGCAGTTTTTAATCAGTTACACAAACAGGTTATTTTTTCTATGTTACTTAAAATAAAAAAAATTCTAATTTAGGAAAAATTGCTAATATTAATACTGATAAAAATCTTAAAGATTTTTAAGGAATGGTTTTACTTTTTGATGGATAATTTGATTATATGATTTTATTTTCAAAAAAGTTTTTCCCATAATAGTTATCTGTAATAAAAAAATTCTTTTACAATGTTAATTACTTTTTCCTGACATTCGTTTTGAAAGTTTATGCTTAGCAATTTTAAAATTTGGTTGTGACACTGATGATGCTGCTATAAATTATTTTGGATGTGTTATAATTAGTGTGCTGCCTCAATTTTCAACTGAAGGATTAGAAATTAAGGATATTTTGGATTGAATTGCGGAAATAAAATAAATGATTAAAGAATTACTATCAACAAATCAATAAATTCAATTATTAATAGTTAAAAAAAAATGTTACCATGTCAGTGAGTTTTTTCAACAGGGTTATACATAAATTAAATTAATAAAAATTAATATTTTCAATCAATCATATACCTATTATTTTTACAAAATATGTAACAGTAAAAGAGTAGTTCACAGAAAAAAATTGTACTTCGTTAAAAAATTTTATAAATTATAAAAACACAAGTTTTTTAAACTTCATAAAATAATGAATAGCGTACTGTACATATTGTTCTTGTAGCAAAAATTCTACATGTAAAAAATGTAATAAGATTAAAATACAAATAACGATTAATTAAACGTATTTATAAATTATAACATAAATTTAGCAAATGAAATAAAATTTTGGAAATCCTATTCTAATCTCTGCTGCACTGTAACAATAGTCTCATTCTAATATGAAAAATTGAAAAAAATTATAAAACTTATTCTTTTTTATAACTTTGGCATGAAAATTGCATGAAATAAGCGACAAAATGTTTTTTATTTGAAAAATAGACTTTTCAAATTTTTGGAAATTAAATCATACAAATTTTCCTGGACATTTTCCGACTTCACCCCCTTTAAATTAATGTTTAGTGACAAAATATATAAAAAAAATTTTTGGAACCGTGGACTTTAATGTTACTATAGCAATCTCCCCTATTTTCCGACCTGACTTTTTCATGTGAGCACCGTTGCGCGGTACTTTCTGAATAAGCGGTTCAATTATTCGTGAAAAATTAAAGGAAGACCGCAACCAGCCTAAACCATTCTTTTTTTATCAACAGTTGGTGGATCAAAGAATAATTTTTGCTAATTAAAATGTAAAAATTCTTAATTATATTGGTCACCAATGATTAGTGCAATAAAATAAAAAAAATCATTAAAAATGGCAAAATGAGTTTTTTTTATATTTATGATGTTTTTACAGAGAAATGGTGCAATGTACGGCAAAATTGATAAGAATATTTTCGACTTAATATTTGATGAAAAACACGAAAAATTATGTTTTTCTGCGAAGAATTAACAACCAGAAAATTTACTTTAGAGATTTTCCTAACTATTTTCCAGCTATCTACCCTCGAAATTCGTGTTCAAGGCACCAAAATACATAGGAAAAACTTTGGTGGAGCCGTGGATCTCTATCGGCTACGGAAACTCTCCTAGCTACCTATATTAGTTATAAATGTCCTCCGTATTCAGGTGAAATACCCCGGTGAACATGTACATTAAGGTTTGGAAAGATTCTGATGTAAAAGAACCTTTCTAATTTTTTGCGGTTTTTGGTACCAGTCCATAATACAACTTTGTGAACTCTTATGAAAAAAATTGTCATGATTTTCGTTGATACCTTCTGAACTTTTTTGATTCATTAAGTTTTACTAAGGAATAGTAACCTTAATTTTATCGTATTCACAATTAATGAACAATTAGGATCGCTTTAGAATTGAACAGCACTGTAAAGTTTTCAGGAGAATCCTTCTAGATTGTATTTTAAAAAATTCTTCAGAAATATTTTTCACGTTTTATCATCGTATGAATATATTTATTAAATTATTGGTAAATAAATGATTATAAATCTATGAGATCATTTTTTTTTTTTTTAACGTCGCTATATTTATGCTATGCTATTATTGCTATGCTAATCAGCGACGGAGCTCGTAAGTGTGTTTGTGAAAAAAGCACATGTAACGTAGCGGGATTCGAACTCGGAACCTCGAGATTACGAATCCAACGCTCTACCGAATGGGCCACAGACCGACTCCTATGAGATCATTTAAGAATACGGATGAATCTTTATATTTTCTGTATATTGATTGAAAGGTTAATGAAACTTCACGAACTCTGTGGAAGTAAATCGAGATGAATTATTACAATCTTGTAAAGAGTTTAATAGCTATTAAAGATCCTTAAGAGGAGGTCGAGTATATATGTCCTATTGTAATCAAAAAATTGATTTTTTTACAAAAACTAATAATTTTAGCAAAAAATAAAGAGAAAGCCCCATCTTGTATCATAAAAAGCAATATTTTCTTTAATTAGGAAAAAATTTTTTTATCGATTCCTTTTGAAAAAAACCTTGAAAAACATAAAATATCGAGGTTTGGATGGACAATTCAGTTTTTCAAAGTTTTCTTTGAAACGAAGCGATAAAAATAATTTTTTCTCATAAGAGAAAATATTGCTTTTAGTATACGAGATGGGGCTTTCTTCTTTTTTTGCTACAATCATAAGGTTTTGCAGAAAATTGAATTTTTTTATTATAAAAGGATAGAGATGTACGACCTGCTATTAATAAAATACCGTGAAAATTATTTATGATTCTCAGTAACGATCTTGAAGTTATAAAAAATATACATATTATTAAATTTTTTTAACTCTTGAAATAGTTAAGCATACCATGGAATTGTTTGATAGTGGAAATAAAGCCATTTTACACGACTAAGCTATAAATTTTTTTTGTGAATAAATACAATAAATCGCACTAATTTATTAATACTAGGCAATTTTTCAGTTTATTAATAAGTTAATTTAATTAATACTATGATATGCCCTTCAAAAATCACTATTCAATATATTAGAAATTCATAAAGAATCTGAAGAAGTCATAATCATATTTTTTGATATATGGGGATATCCACAAAACTTTTAATTGTCTAGTAACAGGTCATATTACAGCTGTTACTGGGTAACCGCATGATGCACATTGTTTAAACTAGGTTCAAATCTTTTGTGCTGTCCTGTAACTCTATTTCTGATGTATTTTGTAAATGTTTAACAAACGGCGCAGTAGATATTTCTATGAAACATTCATTTTTACACATAAAAAATTACCGTAATTTATCTTATGTGTAAATTTACTTTTTATAGAATTATCTGCTGCGCCGTTTGTGGCACATTTACAAAATACATCAGAAATAGAGTTACAGGATAGTACATAAGATTATCACCTAGTTTAAATAATGACCTGTTACTAGAGAATTTAAAGTTGGATGGATATCCCAATATAATACCATAGTGGTACACATGAAATTGGAAAGGTTCTAAAAATATATAAATTACAATAACTTTTCTGATGAGGATATATTATTCAGATTAATATTATTTTGAAAATTAGATAACATTATTTTTATTTTTAAGAGCATGACGAAGCTTCCAGTCTTCTAATAATATTTCCAATCCCAAGTTATGAATAAACAATGCGTTTAATAACATTTTTTTGCGACAAAGAAAAAATTTGTAAGATTCAACTCGAGTGCGGACAACTCGAGAAACCCACGAAAATACTACATAAAAAGTAATAATACAAACTTCCAATGTAACGTATTTTAAGATTAGGTTTGTCGAGCTTGATATAATTTCCAATCCAAGTTCATAAAAAATTTACAAGTTTAAATGATTTTTTATTTTAACAAAAATTATTGTATTAACATAGCTTTAGTGCGGACAAGTCATTATATTTGTTTTTCTCATCCGTGCTGAGTAAGCGGCCTATAGCGCATGCGTTTTCGGGGTAGTAAGTAGCTAATAGCGCGCGCTGCGTGTGTTTCACAGCTATGTATAATATTATTTTGTATTAAATCACGTAAATACGTTACATTCTGTAAAATAATGTCACGCAAAAGCGTTAATTAATGTAAAATCGCAAAGGTTTATACAAGCGCAGCGCCCTCATACTGTATCTCATCGACCATATGATGAATTTTATATTCTATCTCGCTTTAACCTCTGACAAAGTAAATCGTATCATCTATTCTTGTATTATTTTTACATTAACGAAATCGTAATTATTCCTTATAAACGTGAAATTGGTGAACTAAAAGTATGTAATTTAATTACAAATAATAGTACCAAAAAGTATTGAAATATACTATTGCGAGTCAGTCGTACGGCAGATATGAGAGAGAGAGAGAGAGTCTCGGGCAATGGCGCTATTCGCTACGCTCGTGCGCCAACTTGCCCTCGTGCGCAATAGTCAACTAAACCTTACTCGTTACACAATCTACTATTAATTTACGAATTTAAAATGATATTAATGAAATAAAAAAAGCAAAATTTGATTGCTGTAGCTCCAACATCAGATAAATATTACGGAAAGAAACATAATGAATCACCCAAATTCACAATTTTATAAATTACAACTGAATCACTGGAAAAATAGTTGCATACAATAGACTTTTCAAAATTTTATGAGTAACGGCTTAACGGAACGATTCGGAAAACTTGAAACATTTATCAATTTTCATTTCATAATAGTTCTTAAACATTCTTTAAAGACCGGAAAAATATTTGTTCCGATTCTTTTAGAAATTTTCGGGTCATTTTAACGAGGATATAACTGATGATGATGTAACAAAATTCAACTGCAATAATCACAAATTTTCCAATCGAAAACGTTTCCATAAATAATTTCCATAACTTTATAATTTCCGCGAAAATAATCATAATCTTCATAATTCTGCAAAAATGACGATTTATATTGACTTTTTCATAAATTTAAGTAACTTATAGAAATTTTCTCAAATTCAATTTACTTGTTTTTGTCATAAAAAACGAAAGATAATTAGTCTCAAAGCAGACTTAACGTAGGTAAATATTATTTTTTTATATACGCTTTTCTTATATTCGCCTTCATGTCTGTTTGCATGTTTGTCTGTCTGTAATCAAATCTTGCGCGCTTGATTTCAGGCACTTTTTGACAGATATAAATTCTGACAATTGGCATAGACTTCGGTCTTGGATGACAATACAATAATCAGTTGTCATTTTGGTACCTGGACATCCAGGTCGATGATAATGGGTGTGAAAAGTCATCTCCGAGGAAGTATAAATGGGGAGGCTTTCTTTGGGTCAAGGCGAGTTTCTCGGGGGTTTTCAGGGTTGCTAAAACCGAATTTGAGATCAAACAATTGCCACAAAGTGATGCACGTTGTCCAGAATACGCATGGACGTCGTCTCCGAGGAAGTACAAGTGGGGAGGCTTTCTCTGGGTCGAGGTGGGTTCCCCAAGGGATTTCGGGGCTGCTAAAACCTAATTCAAGGTTTGAAAGTGAATCTATAATGCATAATAATGATTTAGGATAAAGAGGTCGAACTGGAGTACCAAGTCGCCGATAACGGATGTACCTGAGTGTAATCTTCGATGTTTGATGAAAAAATGTTAAAATTATTCACTAATTACAATAGTAATATGCTTTCTCGAAGTTAAATTTCGCTGGCATTATTCGAACGAAAAATTCATAAATTAGTAGGGATACTACCGCAAATTTATATGCGAGATGATTTGTATGAATGATCTTTATATATGGGTATCGACTACGAGTAAATCAACATATTTCATGGAACTTGCATGAATCTTAAACAATTGTTCTTTTAAAATCTTTTTATTTCCGAGTATTCTCCGACCTAATCAAACAACCTTAGAATCAAAATCTAAAAGAATCTCCAAGTTTCATTTGACGTAGTCCCTGCAAATATCTGTAAACTTCATAATCGGTATGGGAAATTTCAAAATTCATTCATATAGACGATTTCCAGGTAGCCAGGATCACCTGGATATTGTGAGATGTCATCTCGGGAAACGTACATGTTATTAATAAATAATGGCTAAATTTCAAAAGATATTCTTGTAGACAATGTTTATCTTACTCGGAACATCCATGTTTGGCTAGATAACATTTGAAACAACTTCAAAGTAGTTATTAAACTATAAGTTGAATTTCAAAAGTTTTAGCTGTAGATGATGTTTAAGTTGTCATTAACACCTAGGTATCCAAAGACGGCGATCGTGGGTACCACAGCATAATAAATAACTATTTTTTAAATATTGTCTACATCGATAAGGTAAAGTATGTATATATATATATATATATATATATATAAAGTTAAATATGTGTTTGTATGTGTGAGCGTGTGCGTGTGCGTATGAGTTCAAATTAAATGTTCCATATAAGCTTGAATAAACCTGTGTGTGTACGTGCGATTCTACATGAAATTTCCCTTATGTATATATATATATATGTTTATATCATGCTTGTAAGTTGACATGAAAAGTCCCACGTACATGAACGCGTGTGTGCATGCATGCGAATTGACATGAAACGTCTCATATATATAAACCTAAGGGTACTTAGATAGGTGTGTACAAGTTGTCATGAAATGTCCCATATATATATAGAAAAACCTGTGCTTGCGAGTACGTGCAAGTTGACATGAAATGTCCCATATATATATATATATATATATATATATATAGAAACAAAAAAATTGCGGGTGAACGTGAGCAATTTGATATGGAATGGACCATATATACATATGCAAAAACCTGTCAGTAAGGTCGTACATGAGTTGACATGAAGAGTCGCATGTATATAAAAGCGTGTATGCATGAATGCAAATTGACATGAAACGTCGCATATATGTAAAACTGAAGGAACTCGGATAGGTGTGTGAGAGTTGTCATGAAATGTTCCATATATATAGAAAAGCCTGTGATTATGAGTACATACGAGTTGACATGAAATGTCCCATATATATATATATATATATATATATATATATATATATATATATATATATATATAATCCTGTGTGTGTGCATGCGCATTGGCATGAAATGTCCCATATATATAAACCTGTATGTGCGTGCGTTGAAATTTACAGAAAAAATCCCATGTATATCAACGTGTGTGTGTATGAATGAAAATTGACACGAAACGTCCCATGTATGAAAACCTGAGAACTCGGATAGGTGTGTGAGAGTTGTCATGAAATGTTCCATATATATAGATAAGCCTGTGATTATGAGTATGTACAAGTTGACATGAAATGTCCCACATATATATATATAATGCTGTGTGTGTGTGTATGTGTGCGTGCGCATTGGCATGAAATGTCCCATATATATAAACCTGTATGTGTGTGCGTTGAAATTTACATAAAAATCCCATGTTTATTAACGTGTGTGTGCATGAATGAAAATTGACATGAAACGTCCCATATATGCGAACCTGAAGGAACTCGGATAGGTATGTGAGAGTTGTCATGAAATGTTCCATATATATAGAGAAGCCTGTGATCATGAGTACGTACGAGTTGACCCGAAATATCCCATGTATATATATATATATATATACACATATATATATATATATATATATACATATATAATCCTGTGTGTGTGCATGCGCATTGGCATGAAATGTCCCATATATATAAACCTGTCTGTGGGTGCGTTCTAATTGACGTGGAATGTCCCACGTATGTATGTATGTATGTATATATACATATATATATATATATATATATATATATCAACTTGTCTGTATGTGTGCGTTTGGGTCGACACGAAATGTTGCATATATATGAGCCCAGGTGCGTATGTATGCGCGCGTCCACATCTGTTTTTCTATATACATATATATGATAAAAATTCCTTTAAAACGTTTAATTAAAAAGGAATTATGGAATTTTTAATTAAAGCCCTCGAATTCACAAATCATAATCATAACTGACGCTCTTTCAATTCACGATTACATTTTGATTTCTTAATTGAAATTTATTTAATTAAGGATTCCTTTTGATTTTGGAATTAAAGCCCTTTCAATTCACGATTAAATTTTGATTTCTTAATTGAAATTTATTTAATTAAGAATTCCGTTTGATTTTGGAATTAAAGCCCTTTCAATTCACGATTACATTTTGATTTCTTAATTGAAATTTATTTAATTAAGGATTCCTTTTGATTTTGGAATTAAAGCCCTTTCAATTCACGATTAAATTTTGATTTCTTAATTGAAATTTATTTAATTAAGAATTCCTTTTGATTTTGTAATTAAAGCCCTTTCAATTCACGATTACATTTTGATTTCTTAATTGAAATTTATTTAATTAAGAATTCCTTTTGATTTTTTAATTAAAGCCTTTTCAATTCACGATTAGATTTTGATTTGTTAATTAAAATATTTTTAATTAATAATTTAAAAGGAATTGTTAATTAAATAAAACTCTAATTACGAATTCAAAAAGGATTTGTGAATTAAAATTTATTTAAAGCCCAAAATGATTTAAATATTTGCAACCCTGAAATGGTCGGACCATTTACCAGTTGCTGATAGAGTAAATGATAAATGGTCAACCATTTACCAGTTACTAGGTGAGTAAATGATAAATGGTCAACCATTTACCAGTTACTAGGTGAGTAAGTGGTAAATGGTCCGACTATTCACCATTTCCTCACTCAGTAACTGGTAAATGGTTTGACCATTTCCAGTTACTAACCGAGTAACTATCAACTGATCCAACCATTCACCATTTACTTACTCAGTAACTGGTAAATGGTTCGACCATTTACCACCTACTTACTCAGGAACTGGTAAATGGTCCGACCATTCAACATTTACTCACCCAGTAACTGGTAAATGGTCCAAGCATTTACCAGTCGCTCTGTAACTGTTCCGACCATTTACCATTTACCCAGGTCGTAACTGCAAACTGGTTGAATCATTTATCATTTACCCACTTGCTTACTGCGAACTGATTCAACCATTTACTAGTTATCAGAGTTGTAAATAAGAAAATAGTTTTTTCATTTGAAATGGTGAAGTAATTGAAAATATTCGCACCATTTACCATTTACAGATCAAGTAACTGGTAAATGGTCAGACCATTTACCATTTAGAGATCAAGTAACTGGTAAATGGTCGGATCATTTACCATTTACAGATCAAGTAAATGGTAAATGGTCTGACCAGTTCCCAGTTACAGAGCAGGTAACTGGGAATCATCAAATTTAAAATTTGGTCTATAATTCAAATAATTTTTATATATTTTAACATTATGATTAAATGATTCTACTTTACATCTACAAAACAATCGTTATCTAAAGCATGCTATTATGAATAATGGTTTCGAACTATATTCGAGCATGATTATACTTGGCGATTAAATAATAATAAAACAATCTAATTTTTTACAAAGATTTAGACGATGTTTACAAGTAGTAGTTAAGAAACTAGTCACTACAATTATATATATCGCCTTTCACACTCGAGAAGGCAATCACTTTTGAGTAAGGTCTGGAGCGATGCCGTTCGTATACAAAGCTTTGTACAAAATTTGCGTATTCACAAATTGAGTTACTCATTTTATATCACAGACGAAATCATGTATACGAGGCTTGGGGTCAGTTCACTGATTAATGACAGTTTTTCTAATCAATAGGTAGCGTCGTTCTATGACGCAAACTGGATCTGGTTTAGATTTACGGCATAACACGTCTTACCAATTGTTATACAATTTGCATGTCGCCGCAAAAACAGTTGCAGCTTTATTTATGTCTTAGAACATTATGACAAACTACCTTCAATAAACCGACAGTGACTTAGTACTTAATACCTTTTTTTTATCATACTGATAAATTATTTTTACATATCGTTTACAATTGCATCATACAGATTTAAATAATATAGGTTTTTATAACTCAAGAATTATTGATTTTACTTTTATTTTAGAGTATTATCGCAATCTTATTGCTTGTTTTACTAATTCTGTTGTGAATCTAACGTAATCAGAAAAATTGTTAAATCGTGCTCGAATATAATTTCAAACCATGATATGTAATCATATCCATACAGACATTTCACATAGTTTTTATAATAAGAATTATATTTGTATGCAATGTAAGTCTAAACGTTAAAAGTAAGGCAATACACATATTTCATTATTATACTATTCGTTATGTTAAAGGTCAGTTTTAGACGAGGTTTTAGACATTTTTTACCGATCAAAAGTAGCGAAAGAAGTAATTTCGTTTATTTTCAATAAAAATGTATATCGGAATTGCTTTTACTTGTAAATATCTATTCATTTTAACAAATGAGAAATAGAAGCATGTAAATTTGTTAATATTCAAAGAACGAGCCAAAAAAAATAAATAGACACTAAATATCTTTTTTAGCTATTTTCGATCGGTAAAGTTGGTCAAAAGCTGATCTTTGATTGGAAAGTGTCACCATAAAATACAATGCAAATTAACTGAAGTGGCCAAAATAAGAACTTCTGTCCCCGGACAAGATGCTTGGGGTCTAATGGCTCCACTAAATTTATCGAGTATGATAATATTATAATGTTCGAAGACGTATTTATAATATTAGTGTAATTATAAGGGCATAATGAAGCTTCCCTTTCTGATAATATTTCTAATCCAAGTTTATGAGTAAATTGTGAATTTAATCGGGTTTTTTTCACTTCAAAAAAAAAATCGGTAGGATTCAACTTGAGTGCGGACAACTAAAGAAATCTAACAAAATCTTATACTGAAAAAGTTATAAAAAAAATTTCAATTTATAGTATTTTAAGATTGGGATTATCAACTTTGATATCTAAATTGCGATCTAAGTTCATAAAAAAATAACAGCTCCAAAGGATTTTTTATTTTAACTGAAGTGATTGTACTAATATAGCTAATGTCAAAATTTGTCAAATATTAAAGAACAAGACAAAAAAATCAAAAAAGTAATAAATATATTTAAAAAATTTTTTAAATTGAATAAAATATGTAAGAGCTCCTATGTGAGATCACTTATGAGATCGCACACGAGATTGCATATGAGATGTCACATGAAATCGCCTATGAGATCGCATATGAAATCGAATGTATATTTGTTAAATTTTTGAAATGAAATGAATATATGTGCGATCTGACATGAGATCTCACATATATTTATTTTATTTTCAAATTTCAAAGAATATGTATGAGATTTCATAGGCGATTTTATATGAGATCCCACATGAGAGCTCATACAAAATTTTCAGTAGGGATGATTTTTCTTGGCTTGTTCTTGAAATTTATACATATTTACACTCTTCCGATTCTCATTTATTTAAAATAAGTTCATACCTATAAGTACAATCGGTGGTAGCGCAGGGGCTAAGGCTCTTGGCTCATGCTGTAGTAGACCGGAGTTTAGTCTCTGGGAAAATTTTGGCAAAATATTTCTGAATTTTTCTTTGTGAAATAGAATTAGGAGACCAGGAAAAACCAATTAAAAATTGTCCCTGGACAATAAAAATTACGAGTCTCAGTCCACAGCAATCAAGAGACCCACTGTCAATAAAATAGAGGAGAAGATGATATCTCCAATCCCTAGTGGAAATATAAAATGTGCATTACTGTTTAAAATAGTTTTGAATTATTAAAAACTGTTTAAAACTGTTCAAAATAGTTTATAAGTGTGAAATTTTTGACATTTAAAACAGTTATAAAAAGTTTTCAACATTTTTGAACAGTTTTGAGCAGTACAGAATAATTTTAAACTAAAGTGAACATTTTCTCGTATATATTATAAAAATTTTAATATATATAATAAAATTTTTACTAAGACAAAATTATGAAACACTGTTTGAAATCATTTCGAAATTTTTGAAACTTTTTGAAACTTTTTAAAAATGTAGGTGTTCAAAACTTTTTAAAACCATTCAGAACTGTTCAAGTTAATAAAAAATAGTTTATATTGATTTAAAATTGTTTTGAAATATTTTTAATATTTAAAATAATTTATTACTTTTAAACATAAAAAATTAAAAACTATTCAACACTGTTTAAAATCATTTCGAAATTTTCAAAACTTTTTGAAAGTGTTTGAAAATGTTTAAAACTGTTTATGACCGTTTTAAATATCCTAAATTTCGCACTTATAAACAGTTTTAAACAGTTTTGAACAGTTTTAAATATTTCTAAACATTTTATATTTCCGCTAGAGATTACAAACAATTCTGATATTTATTCATATGAAAAAAAAGAAATTTATTTTCAAACTATATTTGATCGATAAAGTATAGGTCTCAAGCAAATCCTCAAACATTTTGTTTTATGATAGGTCATTTATTTTTGTCCTTTTCGAATCAAAATCTCAACTTCATTATATATTGTGTCATGAAACGAATTTTTAAATTAGTGTTATTCAAAAACTATATAGTAATAAAGAGACATAATTTTTTTATAAATTATTGATTTTTTCAATAATATAGCATGAGAGAAAAAATAATTTGACATTAGTGAGTAATAAAATAATCAATGATTGTTAATCAAAAACATGTATGATTTGTAAGATAAAAAAAAACAGGCACATTTGTTCTAAATTTATCCTAGACCAGGTCGCTCATCTTTGTCCTTTCATATTAAAGAAATGAAATTTCATTTCCAACTGCAGAATGATTAAAAAAAAGGAAACCTTATTTTTCACCATAAAAATAGTTATTATACATTGTTTTGAAATGATATTAAATTAGTATGTAAAAACTTCCTTTTATCACGGAATTTTACGCAAACTTTGTGACTACACAGCGTAAAAGGTTTTTTTAACTTTAAAGAAGCTGCTTTTAAATTGAATAAATGCAGTGCAAAGGAATTAATTCATTTGAGTCAAAGAAAAATCATTTTTAAATTAATGAAATAATTTTAAAAATAAAAAAAAAACTTGAAATATTCTTCAATACAATATTATATTTGAAAAAAAAAATTTACGAATTTAGAAAAATATCTTTTTAGCTTTGAGAAATTAGTTACTTCCAAAATAGTGTTGAAAGTCAGTAAAACTTTCTTAAAAACAATGCTAAATTTTTTTATTAAAAAAATGTAATATTTATTTGAAATAATTTTTATATAAAAATGAAAAAAATATCTTACGTCAAATAATTTTTTAATCCAAATACATAATTTTTAAATTAAACAAATTAGTTCATGACTTCGATAAAGCTATCTCTTTTAAACATCAGAATGTTTTTTGGTGCCAAAAAGCGGTGTAATTTATTAAATTTCTTTACATTAAAAAGAGGATTTTGAATTGAAACATAATAATTGTCAGAATGAAGAAAATATAACTATAAAACTTTCTCATTTTAATAAAGTAATTATTATTTAGATTAAAAACGTATATTTCAGTAAAAAAAAATTTCACAACAATTATTTATACACATAATTACAAAAAATAAATTTATAATAAAATCAGCTGTTAAGTGACGAATTTTTAACCTATTAATTTTTTTCATTAGATTTAACTAATTGCAAAATTTTTATTAAATGTAATCAATTTATTTACTACAGTGAAGAGAAACGGGCCTTAAAAGCATCAAGGCCAATTTCTTTTCACACTTTTATCTAATTTCCACGAAGCCAAGCTTGAACGTTGACGGGAGCCGTTGCTTCGTCTCCACTCTTTCTCGACTTCGTTGAGTTCAAGTGGGGACTTAGCGTCGGTTCCCATGCATAAGACGGGTGAGAGCGACGGAGAGAGAGGGCTACCTTTTTCTGTCTTCGCGCTCTCTCACACAACAATTAGGACGTTTGAAGCTGGCTTGGAAGCCAATTGTGAAGAGAGATTTTTTCTTCTTGACAGTGACGCGCGCGAGAAGGCCAGAGGTGGTACTTGAATGTGTTGCAGCCGCGGGGCTGGAGACACTATCTCCCCCGTCGGGAGATTAGTTTTTTTTTGCAGTCAATTTATTTTTTTTTTTTTTTCTTTTCTTTTATTGAAGTAGTTACATTTCTAAAAAAAGAGCGGATTTCTGTCGTCGGTGTTTGTTGTTCTTTCTCTTTCTCTCTTTGCCCGTGTTATATCGTGAGGGTGAAAAAGGATAGATGGAACTCTGCATGCAACGCAGGGCGAGTTGGCGGCACCCAGAGAAGCCGGCAATGCAGCCAAGCCGGCCAGCAATGTTTTTCTTCAACCAAAAGATAAGTTTCTGATGAACTATTATAAACAAACTTACTGTAAATGAGTTGATTTTTTTTTTTTTAAATTATGAATTAATCGATAATAAAATAGTATCGTAATGATTTCATTACTTGATTAAAGAATAAGCGATTGCGGAAGTATTCGTAACTCTCAAACATTAAATATATGGTTATTCAAATACAAATTGAAACTATTGTTAATTCCTCTAAATATTGTTCATTTTTACAAATGTAATTGTAATTTTTTATCATTTCAGAGTACAGAATTTTTTTGAATGATTAAGATTTTATAATAGAATAAATACTGATGTTTGAGAGTTGTTAAATATTTATATTCATATCAAAGCTTTTAAAATTACTTAATAACAAAAAAAATTCTTAATTATTACAATATTATGCTTGTTTGGAGATTGTTCGAAACGCAAAGAACCATTGCTGATTAAAATTCATTTAATTATTTGAAATCTTTGAAATCCATATTGTTAGAATAGTAATCAGTTTTATTTGTAGAGCATTCTAAAATCTCAACATGTGTTTTTCCATAAAAGAGAAAATTTTTTATTTGAAATCATATGATATAGTTAAAAAAAAACTTAAATACTACATTGTTTATCAAAATTTAGTTGGATAGACATTTATTATGTAGATTTTTTTATAAATATTTATATTAAATAACTAATTAAATTATTTGATTTTCAACTCCATATATATATAATAGAAATTTAATAAAGAAAAAGTGCAATACAAAAACCAAAAACGAGTATATTCTTATAAAAAAAATTTAGTAGTTTAAATAATGGTTAACGGCGGGGTTTTAGAGGAGGTAAAACTCCTAGAAAAGGAAACCCCACCTTAATACATGGCGCCCAACGTGGGGCCAAATCGGTAAAAAGATTGTTGAAGGATTAACATCCTTCAATAATCCCGCGTACTATAGTACGCTGGCGCGTATGCGTTTAGCGACGGTACCGGACCGACGGCCTAGGGATTAGTTAGGGAATAGTAACTCTAAAAGATATATGAGGAGGTCCTTGAAACTTTTTATTTTGGGGGTATGGAAAAAGAGTAATTCTTTTTGTTTGGTACATAGTTGATCAAACTTTTCCTTTTGTAAAATAATAACCTCAAATAACAAGAAATATATCGAGCTC
Source organism: Anastatus disparis (assembly GCA_017163975.1). NCBI lineage: Eukaryota > Metazoa > Arthropoda > Insecta > Hymenoptera > Eupelmidae > Anastatus > Anastatus disparis. The sequence continues at coordinate 417,231 of JAFFSR010000399.1, read as the reverse complement.
TTCGTTTTATAATGATTTTTTTTTAAGAGAATTTTCTTTGATTGTCACAAATTATGATTAAAATGATAAATACATATATTATGCTGCAATGAAATTTATTTATTATTTCAGATCCATTGCAAACTTCATTTAATACATAAACAAAGAATAATTTTAATAAATTTTAAGTAAATAACTATAAATAAATAGATTTCAATTTTAACAAAACAATTAACTATTTATTATAAACTATTGAATTCTTTTTTTTTTTATTTTTTTTGCTTATTTAATTTCGATTTGATTTACGTATGAACCTTATTTTTTGATTTTCGCTTGTTTCTTGCATTGATCTTTAGTATTTTCGAAGCACCAGAATGTACAGACTGTATCTCTTTGCATATTTACACACATAATTTTCAGAAAAATCCACTACAACATGTATTTCATTCGACTTTAAATTTAATTTATTTATATGAAAACTATTCAACTGGTAACTTGTATCATAAACGTGTTTTAAAAATGAAGGTATTAGAAAATTCACGTCTTTAATCATTTGAGAAATTGAACACTGGATTTTAATCTTTCTAGTCACATTTACTTGTAAAGTTGTATTATTTTTACTAATTCTGTCTTCCCTTGAAGTAAACCACTTGTAATAATAAGTTTGTGCATTGTTTTTAACGTTTGCGACGACTCTTTCTTTTTTTTTTTACATTTCGAACATTCTCTGTACATACCTTGCTTACTTTTTGGGATTATAAACAAGTCCTTCAACAAATTTTCTTGCATTGTTTGTTGAGATAATTGCATATTACACCAATTTGTTTAGTAACAAATGAAAATTTGCATGAATCTTGCATAAACATGTGTCTCGATCAGAAAGCTTTTTTTTTACTATCCAAAATGGTTTACATTTAAAAAAAGAAAAATGATAGTAGTTTATTTTTAAATCCTCGAAAACTCGATATATTCCATACTTATACGTAATATATATATATAACTTAATCAGAAAGCATCTATAGGCTTTTTATTAAATATAATATTCTTATAAAAAATCGTCTGAAAGACCGATAGTAACTTTACAGTCATGAAGAAACATATCTGTTTACTAAAAGTTGGGGGTTTCGTGGATTTCCTCATGTATATATATATATATTTTCATTTTTTTTTTGCTGCGAAATAAATTTGGTCATTAAATGGTTGGTTGATGAGAATTGGTTTTGATGGGGGTACTGTGCGGGATTGCTAAATCACTGAAGTATCTAGTTGGGATAAGAAAATTTTTTTCTCTGATACCTAAGTAGAAAAAAAAAGGGATATGAATATACTACTATATTTATATTAAAATTAAAAGGGATATTTCATAATATGTTCACGAAAATAAATAATTCTAAATTTTAATATTTTGGAAATTAATATTGTCAAGGTACTTTGAAGTTTGGATAAGGTTTTTATTTTGATTAGATGAGTTGATGAACAGCTGTTTTAAATGAAAATTGATTTAATCTCAGAAAATCACACATTGAAAATTAATTCAAGACTTTTTTATTTATAGTATTTAAATGGATAAATTTGCGTATTGATTATTTTGCGAATTATTAGTTGTAAGCCTTGTTTAAAGCAATTTAGTATATTAATTTTTAAAGTAAAACTTTGGTGTATATGGGAGAAATGTTGAAAAATGTACAATTTAAAAGTAGCTTCAGCAGAACAAGAGAAAGAAAATTAAAATGTTCCTACTCTACCTGTTAGTTGCATTTTCTCTGACCGTTATAACTAGGATTAACGCAATTTAAATTGATAAATTTTTCGTGGAGATAACGATAGCGTTTTGTAGCGTAGTAAGTAGCGTCAAATAATTCGCATCTCGTAGATCGTAAGTCGCGTCCTAAACAGCTCGAAAAAAAATTTTCGAGCAAAAGAAAAGAAAAGTTATTTTCTTTAATACAGAATTGCGAATTTTCAACTCTCATTGAAATAAGTTCGAAATTCGCAGGTATAAGTTGAACAATTTTAAGAAATTTAAAATTGCTAATTTAATTTAAACAAATTAAAGTTTTTTTTTTTTAAGAGAGAAATAAGTTCCAGGCAATGTCCGGAATGTTTTCTCATGTTAGTATTCATAAGTACTTTTGATTGCTGCCTCAATTTTCTTTCTCTGGTATGGTTGGGACTCGAACCCACGAGCCCACTATATTAGTAAAAAATTTTTTAAGAATAATGAATCTCAATATACATCTATATCATTATATAATATACATATACATATAATTGTAACTAATCAATATGTATCTCTTTTTTTTTTTTATCCACACTTATAGCCATATCGGCTATTGCGGAAGGGTACGAACAGTGATGAGTAGGCCCATCACTTAGTAGTTGCCGGAACCAATAGCCCGATCAAGATAGGCCGCGACAAAACAAAGGGGAGTGATCGAATTGGGATCTCCCCTCGTTTTAAAAAACTTTTTAGGTGGACCAGGATTATTAAATAAATTATATACCGCGTCGGAAATATTAAATAAAAAAAAAACCAAATAATAAACCTTTAAAATAATTGCATCCGCTCGTTAATTAGCGCTAAAATCGCGATCTGACCCAATTTAAAACCAAATAATAATAAAAAAATTTTTTCTAAAATCAAAAGTAACTAGCAACGAAATAATTTTCTGACCCAACCGCGTCCGCGAAGGAATCATCATGAATGATTCCGAAAATTTCCTTGATCATGAAATACTCGATTTTCTCTAAAGTAGAAAATTAAGGCAGGAATCAAAAGAGTGTTTCCGCAAGGGAACAAGGAATTTTTTTTGTTTGTTTTGTTTGCTCGCGTTTTAGAAAAGAAAATTGCACCAAAAAGAAGAAAATAGAATTTAAATAATATTTTCTTTGAGCAATATCAACAAAGAATTTAATCAGTTTTAATATTCGATTTTTCCGTGTGATAAGGCAAATTAGAGATAAATAAGAAATGACAAGATCAAAAGATCGTGTCATTAGTATATTACATAAATGCGAATTTTAGATACAATAAATAACAACCGTTATTTATAAACTTTTATTAGCGTAAAAATGATAAAAAAAAATAATAATTAGAAAGATTCGATTTACCTACTTGTAATGCGAAGGTTCAGGGAAAACCCTAAATCTATACTATTAGAAAAGAAAATTTTCTCTTTCTTAAGGTAAAGGAAGGAAAAGGGATTTTCGTTGTAGAGAGGTTCAAAACAGCTAAATGGAGTAAGATGAAGGACATATTTACACCTCGAAAAATTTCCCCTCTGGAGGTAGAAATTTTTTTTTGAAGGGTAACCAATTATATAAGCTTTACAAAAAGAAATTTAACAATAAGAATCTACGAATTACTCAATTTTAACCGAATTTGATAATAAATTCATCGCACATTTCACTTAACACTATATTACTTAACTTAAATAAATAAAATAAATCGTAAGGATATTCAAATTTTGGCACAATAAGTTAAATAATATCTTATAAAATTACTAAAAATTGACCATTTTAAAACTTTATTTTCGCAAAAACTGATATTATAAATGTTAAAATTAAGTAAATTATATTAAAAATAAATTTACTTTGAATTAATTAAAACCAAGCTCAAAATTGTATATGCTCAAACGAAACTCAGTAAATTTTAAATTTTCATATTAACATAAAAATAGAGAAATTCAACAGTAAGTGATCAGTGAATAATTAAATAAGAAAATTTAAGAAGTGGAGAAAAATGTTTAATTTATCATTAACTATATAATTAGTTTTTAAAGTAAAACTTGCAACTTAATAATATTAAAATTTTGTTATTAAAACTAAAATTTTTCTAAATTAAATAACTTAGAATAAATTCAAATTATAAAATGTTCTCTTCAGACAATCGTGTGAACATTAACAAACGTTTCTCCTTATCGTTAATGTTATGGCGTCATGCAGTGCATGGGCAGTAAATCATAACGTATTTTCACGTAGCTTCGTATAGCTTAATATACAGTTACATCCGGTCGACTGAAAAAAATAAAATATCAAATTCTAGTTTGAAGTCTAAAAAGAAAATATCTCATTACAAAAATATTCTGGCTACTCAGAACTAATCTTCGTTGGTCTCACAAGAGTCAGCAACTAATAAAAGGCGCAACCTAAGAAATTAACTTCGAGATAAATGCAATAGGATCCGAACACACGCAAACGTTCGCGTGTTTAAAAGAATATTAAATAATATGCTTTCAGAATTTTTAAACTTTTACATACAATACTTTTCAATTGAACTTCTTTTCGTTTTCTATAATCTATAAAATTTTGTTTAAAATTCTAATTAACTTAACCAATACCTGAAAACACATTTTTCAATAATTGAAACCTTGAGGTTAGACAATGACAAGGCAATCAAATAATCATAAACTGTTGCAGTTGTCATGTTTTTCTTCTAAGGATTAAATCATTTAAACAAAATCACCATTAGGAAATGTTAAGAAATAAATTAATAAAACAAATTTTAAAAATTGACATACGTTTGCTAAACAGGACTCATAAAATTCTATTACGGTCGCTTGGAAATAGATTTTTCTCTTATTCCAGAGGGAAGAAACTAAAATCCCTTTATTTTCTTCCATTTTTACAAAATGTATTATTAAAAAAAAAAAAAAATAAATCTCTTGAATGTCTGAATTATGAAAATAATTTTGACATTTTTGAGTGCTGCTTAGGGTAATAACTCTTATAAATGTACCCTTGAGCCTCCGCATTATAAAATACAAGTAGTGGGTAGGCAGGGACAGTAAGCGTAACTATTATAAACGTATAAGTTTAGCCGTAGCATAGAGATTCTGTGTAAAAGCATATAGTTTTTTACAAGCCTTCAGTAAATGCCGTTCGAAATAGTAAGAAAGAAAATATTGGCAAATAAGTAACCATAAGAAAAAAAAAATTTCTTTTTCCTTTTTCTCGAATTTCTAGTGTTATATACCAAAACACTAATATCGAGGGGGATAGGTCCTTTCGCCCTAGTAAAAGAAAGGCCCTGTGAAAGTCATAAATTTAAACTTTCGAATACAACCTTCTAAATTAAGCCTCATAAAGCTTAAGCCTTAACAAAAATAAATATGACTATAATGACTGCTAAATTAGTTGCAATTGATTAGAATAAATAAAATTTAATAAAGGAAGTAAAATTCCTAAGTCCTATATTACTCACCTAAACGCAATTAAACTAAATAAAAAAATTCTAAGTATAATCACTACACAGGGAACTTTAACTTGTAAATAGTAAATTGAATAAAATATTTAAAAGAAATTTGCCTAAAGCAGTTAAATTAAAATATAAAAGTTACAAAATACTAATGTTAACATAGTAGTAATATAGTAAAAACTACTATTTACACTTTTTTTTTAAAAAAAAAAATTTTTTTAACAAGTTATAGTCGAACATAATTGAAAATTCAAAGTAATACATTAAAACCAAAAATAATCCAAGTAAAATGTTACAACAATAACTCTAATTTATTAATAAAAGTGAAATTATTTTTGAACAAAGTTGTCAAATTTTTACATCAAAATAATAATTATAAATAATATAAATAACATCAAATAAAGAAAAATCGGTAAATTGACAGAAAGTATGATTGTTAAAAATTCAAAATAATATAAATGAATGTTGTAAATCTTTTGCTTTTTAAAAATGGAACTGTTTTTCTACATTTTCTTTGTTTTTGTCGCAACAATCTAGTTAATGAATTTTTTTTATTAATTAAATATTTTACACTATTGTTATAACTAAAAATATAATCTAATTTGAAAATAACTTAATAATATATACGATTCATTAATATGTTAAATTAACTTTAGACTCAACTAAATCAATTCTTTTAATAAATCCAAAATTTTAGTTTATAAACGCAATAATTATTAATAAAACTTTAAAATAATAATAAAATTCAAATTAATTAATAACAATAAAAATAAACTTGTTAAAAATAAGTATAAAAATTGCAACCATCATTTTACTTTAAATTAAATAATTGAATGTCATAAGAAAAATGATTAATAATTATTACTTAAATTTAATTCTGTATAATTCCACAAAATTTTTTAGTACGGCGTCTTCAGTATCCTGTAAATGATTTTAAAATAGAAGCTTAAAAGTTATTCTCCAAGTGTGTTATCGTCAATTCTTCTGGTAAAACCAAATATAATTAAGTTAAATAATAACTTTTAAGAAACAACATCAAAATTTAGAATAAAATTGTTTCGCTAAATGTATTTCCAAAAACTTTAATCCTTTTTTTTTACAAATAGTAAATGATTTGTATATTATAAAAACTGTTTTGTTTTAATAAACACATTATTTTAAAATTTTAAAAGAAATTAAAACGTCTCCGAATTAAGAGATTATTTTTCCGAATCTATTTAATCAAATAAATTACGTAAACAAAAAAAAAATCTATTATTATCAATATTAATAAAACTAACATTTTTCTTTTTACACATTATTGTAAATAATTCATTTTATGGAAACCAAAAATCTTGACACCAAAGAGGATGTTAAGGATGAAAAAAAATATCCGTACTTAAAAACTTTAAGAAATTTTAGCGCGTTCACACGGAGGCAATTGGACACTGGAGTGAGGGGTGCTCATCCTCACCAAGAATTATAAAACCGTTTTTCTTGCTAAAACACGGCCGAGTACAATTGGATATTTTCTTATCTAACTAAACTTAATGCTTTTACGCGGGTTAATTCTAGAAATCTGCGAGATGCGAATAACCGACTAAAATAATGAAATATATACTTGACACACGTAAATTAGTGTCTATGCGATTTGTAGTTAGGTTTATCATGTAGGAATTTTAATAACTAATAATTAACCTATTGCAGGCATGATGAGAAAGTCTTGTCTCGAGTCCTATATTATCTCTTTTGAATTTTGATCTACGTATTTTCTGTTGACGTTTCTTTTCCACCTAAGGTGCTAACCTTGTCCTAGGAGAAAAACGTTAGGAATAATTAATTAACATGTTTTATAAATAATCTAATTAAACTGACTTCCTCTTCATGCAAGCAAGAATGGAAAGATCAATAGCATACGAATCCATAATAATAAGTGCGTAATTTATAATAATCATGAAAGATCCGAATTTAAGAAACATTTGAAAAGCAATACGATTCATACAAAGGTTAATCCAATTATTTTAAGAATAAATGGGAATTAAATTTAGTTCAAACTATTAGATTTAAGATAAAAAGATGCATGCAAATTTGCTGGTAATAATTAATAGATTGGACATGGAAATTTAGATCAAATGCGAAATTTTAAATAACTAACGAATTATCCGTAAATCTATATATGAAATGCTCGCCAATTCGCAAGCATTTATCTAATTATTTTAATAAACAATAGCAATTGTATGGTATGGTTAATAAATTAGAATAAACTAATGAATTGCCAATTTTCATATTTAAAATAAATTTTGATTAAAGTTCAATTACATCATTAACCTTATGCGTAGGAAGTGACGACGTGAATAAATCTTAAAATACTAAAAACCAATTTAATAATTAACTTTTAAAAAACTTTTATGCGGAGTTATGGCCATGCAGCAATAAACTTTTGCTAAAACTAGAAATAAACTCTATTTAAAAAATTTTTTTTTATTTTATTTTACAAAATTTAAAACTAATTTAAATAATTAAATAATACCAGTCATTCCAAATTTCAGCGCTAAAATTAAAATCACCATAATATATAGAATAAATCTCTGGTTGATAAAATCTTTAAAACTACCTACATGGTAACAGAAATCGGAAATTATCCGTTACCATCCGGGAGAAATAACTTATGGTAACGATCTATAATCCATACCATTTATGGTAACTACAATCTAAACTTAGTATTTATCGCGGAATGCTGATTTTAAAATTTTCAACTAAATAATTCAACTTTAACTTTACTAATATGACTAGTTAATTTAACTAAACAAAATTTTTCAGTTATTTCTATAATTTGTTCTCAGTTTTATTCTCGTTTAGTTAAATAAATTAATAATTACAGTCAAACTAACTAATAATTAACCTAACTACTATCTATTTTTCAAGTTGAAATTTTTTTTTGTTTGTTTTGTTCATGAAACTATTGCACAATAGATAACATAATTTACCTATATACAATAAAAATAACTAATTCACAAAACCAATATTAAAGATATAATTCGGCAGTAAATATTTATTCAATAAAATAAAAATAAATGATCAAACACTACAAATTATAATTGTTCAAATATGTTAATGCATAATTACGTCATTCTGTTAAATAAATCTAATAATTAAGTATATTCATAATTAACTTTCTATTTAATATAATTTCGAGACCAAAAGTTAGAACCATTTTAAAATGTTTTACATCAGTTGCAACTTGTGCTTACAGTTAATAATAATCGGTACAATAAATTAAATTATTATTACGCTTTATTTAACTAAATTTCATATTTTATAATATTAAGAATTATAGTAATTTTTTTTCTTGATATACAATAAAAACGTAACGCTTATCGTTGCCAACATTAACTTAAAATTTAATGCTGCAAGCCAGAATCTTGTTACAAAAAAAAAAAAATTTAATGCGATTTTTCTTAAACGTAACTGTCAGTCTCACGTTGTCACCTAAAACATAAAGAATTATTCTAATAATATGTATCTTAACTGACAAGTAATTCCTAAATCTAATATAATAATTCAATAATGTTGGACTCTTGTTCCGCATCGAGTACGTGCTAATTACCGGTTATGATTTTTCTCAAATTATTTTGTTTAATATATACACAATTTTCATTATCGACTCATGGCTAACGAAAAAAAAGAAAAAAAAAACATAATTTCTTAATATAACTCCTATTGTAACACGTAAAGACTAAACTATTGATCACTTAAAATTTACTTGTCTAATTGAATGAAAGTATAACAAATAATGGTAATATCGTATCTCTTTTGCTATTTTGCAATCAACAAAGATCATATTATTGATTTGAGTTGTTACAAATCATTAATTATGTAGCTCTTCTTTTATATTCCGTTCTAACTAATAATGTTGAATGCTTCTTGCTATTAGCAATCAGCAATGATGGTATTAATTGATTTAAGATCGTAATTTCTGACTTCGCCCTAACAAAAAGTGAATTGTCGGGGACGACAATAAACTTAGTAAGGGGGAGAGGTCAACGGGTGACTTACTAAATTATTTAAATCAATGTATTAATATTAAGTTTCCTTTTTGTGTGTAATACATTATTAAACTCCTGATAAACTTTTTCTAAACTTCTGATAAACTTTTATAAACTTGTTCTAGACTATTAATAAATATTTCGTATGCACCATTTAGTCCTGGTGTATTGTATCAGATTCAACTATTTTACTCTCGGGTTAACCCTTATTAATTTTGTGTAATTAACAATTTTGTGAACTTATTCTTCTATTTCTTCAGGATTGGAATAAGTTCAGAATTGTAAATGAAATTTATTCTAATCTTTATGTATTGCTCTTAAACTATTTTCTCTATGGAAATATCCCTGTTGTCGAGATGTCAACGCTTGTAAAGCAACCTTTTAAAATGCTGTGCTTGAGTTCAAATCCGAGTACATTTTCCGATGTTAAAGTAAATACTTTATAATTGCCCAAGGGAAAATATAAAGGAAAATTCTCTATTCATTTAAAAAAAAGAAATTTTTACATTAATTGTGCAACATTTTAATCCTTCTCTAATGGAGTGCTACACTCTGAGTTCTCGCGTTAGAACACTCCTACACTCTGGCAAATTTCCTGTCTTGACGTTAAGCAAGCATAAGAATTTATTTTATTCTTTTTATTTTCATGTTTATTCCATTTTGCTGTTGGAAGTTATTCAACAGCACGTCCTCTTTTGCCAATAGGTTATTTTAATGTAATGGACTTGCAAATAACTTCACTCGTTGGAAAAGCATTTCCCTTTATTTTTGCTTCAGAATTCTCGCTTATATTACGTTGTAATTGTTGTAGTTGTTACAACAATAGACCCGTAATAAATTCTCCGAAAATTCTATTTCTTTTTCTAAGAATCATTGTTGTTGTTCCGTTAAATCGTGGTTATTCCATTTTGTGTGATAAAAGTCTCTTTGTTTATAATTAAACTACGTCTAATATAACAAATGGGTTAGATCATTATTAATAACTTTTTAAATTCTGCTTCTTTACATCCGGTAACCTTCGTCTGTCACTTAATGTTGCTAAATTCAGACACGGGTACGTTAATTTGACAGTTCCAGTATATTTCTCGGTAACTATTTAAAATTTTAAATTATCCTAACCATTTCCATCCTTTCCCTGACCGTGGTATTATCAGGTTACAATATGAAAGCGTTTTGGAGATTGTTGCTAGTCAATAATTTTTCCTTAAGATACTGCAGCTACTTATATGCATCTTTAGAATAAAAAAAAAAATTTTATATTCCTGCTATTCTCCCATGACCACAACAAACGAGGTCCTATGGACATTAATCCTAATTTTTAGACCCTCGATTGATCTAAGTTCAGACTCTTAAAGACTGGACAATAGCAGTGGAATTTCGGAATCTCTTCGTTGCTGAAAAGTTCATTGAACGCGAATCGGGAGGTGGATTGACTTTCTCGGAAGTAGGGTTGATAAAGCGTCCATATTATGTATATGGCTCTGAACCTACTGAGAGAATTATTAAAAACAAAAAAAAATGTCCAATTTTATTTTACTTACTTGGTTATTTAAAAAAAATAAATTTTTTTTTCCCTTTATTACTTTTAAACATTAAATGTGTGGCAACTCACCAGATTTAAATTGAATAAATAAAAACTTGAATTCGCTAAATTATCTTTTTAGGTGCGAAATTCCAGAAACGGAATCCATAGTTAGAAGATCTAATTCGGAATTAGTATTGCCGTAGGTAATTGCTAAAATTAGTTTAATATTTTATTTGGGGGTTTGTAGCAAGACTAGGTAACGAATAAGGCTGACCGGGAGTAGAAATGCCAGACGAAACGAATAACGCTCAAAACCGAGACGGACAAGCCGATCCATCTATGCTGATGATGACGGCTATGGCAAATAGTTTCGCCTTACATAATGCCCTGCAGGGCCTGCGCAGCTTTGACGGGCATAATATGCCCTTGAAGGACTTTATACAGGATGTTCGCAATGGAAAAGAATATGTGCCTGCAGGAAGTGAAGGACAATATGTCAAGGCCGTGCTAACAAAGTTGCGCGGCAACGCTAGAGACTGCACATATGGCCATGCATTTGCCAACATCGACAGCCTAGTGAATCATTTGAAGACTAGATTCGCGCCAGGCAAGACATATACTTATTATACCACTAAAATAAACGACATGAGGATGAAACAAGGAGAGACAGTAGGAGATTTCTACGACCGACTTAACATTTTGCTCAGTGGGGCCAAGAATGTTTTAAAGGACGACATCCCAGGAGCAACGGACGCTAATCTGAGCGATATGATAAAACCCTTGGAATACGCTGCAAAGGACATCTTCATAAGAGGACTACCCGCAGATATATCTGTACAAGTGGATGGGAAAAATCCCGCCACTCTAGCTGACGCTTACAAAGATGCAGTGCGAATAGAAACTCGTATGGAGGCAAAGATACTGCCTGACACCAGGTACAAATTTCATGGACAAATGCCCAAGGTAAATTGGGAGCAAACCGAATTTTCGGCCGAAAATCATTGGAAGCCAAGAAATCCGAACAACAATTGGAATAATGGACAAAACCGGCATCAAAGCCAAAACTACGCATCTCAATCCATGGTGAATAATAATACTCCGACTGGATTCCAGCAGAGACAAGGACGCACAAATTATAACGTGCAAAGATCCAACCAACCCCAAATCAGACAAGTAACACAAAATTATAATCAACAAAACTCACCACCGAGGTTTAATCAAAACCATTACGCGCCTCGACCGCAATATACCCAGCAGCAGCAGATGTTCTCACAGGACGCACGTTTATACAACCCTTATGTGCCCGGAGGACAGAGACCTTCAACTCATTATCAGCGACCACAAGGGTATGAGCATGGATATAACGCTTACAGAACACCTACTAATTATAACCGTATGCCTTCGAATCAGACGGAAGTTCCACGACAACCTACATTCAATAACCAGCCTGCTTTAAACTGGCAGCTGGCTCGTCGCAACCAAGAATCGACGAGCCAGAGACAAGCAACACCAAACTCATCGCAACCAGTAATACAGAATGCACCTCAACCACCTTCTCAACAGAACTCGACGCAGGTGATGTTGATAAACGAGAGTGCAAACGAGTTTCCATGTATCGGGGACTTACTGACCACGATAGTGAAGTAGACGACCCCACTGCTATCAGACTATATGTGACTGAAGGTAAACAACCTTGGATGACCTTCATGATTGACAACGGTGCAGCAGTAAACTTGGTAAAGTGCACTGCCTTACGCGATGATATACCATACGATCCTACTCGAAGCACTGAGTTGAGTGGGATTACCAATGAATGTATAAAAACATATGGTACCACCTGGCTCACTTTAAGGAAAAGGCCAGTAAAATTCCATCTTGTAGGACCAACATTCCCCATCGATCAGGACGGATTAATAGGTAGACGTTACCTCAAGGAAGAAGCTGCTGTCATATCTTACTATAACCACGCTCTCATGATATCTGGAGACGCCATGCATCCCATTCCCTTTATCGATCAAGAGCCAAATAAAACCAACCATACTAATGATGCTACTCATGGGAGTTCCATCGACCAATTATCATTGTGCGAACTTGAAACCTCAGTAGAATCTTCGAGCGAAACTGCCACTCATTACTGCATTCCTAGTAGAAGCAAGCAGGTATTAGAAATAAATCTGAAAAGCACTCAATAGTTGGTTTCGACCATCCTGTAGCATATCTGTCACGACTACTGAACCATGCAGAAAAGAACTACTGTACCACAGACAAAGAATGTCTAGCAGCGCTATATGCTATGCATCACTTCAGACCTTACTTGTTAAGCAGGGAATTCATACTCCAAGCAGATCATGAACCCTTAAACTGGATGCATAATCGAAAAGATCCAGGGCAAAGACTAATGCGGTGGATGATGAAATTCACTGATTATACTTATAAATTCAGATACAAGCCCGGCAAATTAAATACCAATGCCGACGCCTTGTCAAGGAATCCAGTCGAAACATCGACCGAGCAGGAAATTAATGAACAATTGCCAAGGCTGAGAATTTTGACACTAGACAGAAAAGGCAAGAAAACTTTGGAAGGACTACCAGCTGCTGAAACTGACGAACCTCCGCAAACTATCGGACCATCTGTTTCTAAATCAGAACCACCTGTGCCACCAAAAAGAAGGGGGAGGCCACCTGGCCCCCTTAATAGACGAAAATTACCTGAACTCGAGCACAGCGTAGTAGCTCAACGAACTCGATCTAAGCAATTAACGCCGCCAAAAACAACGAGTGGTGTTCAGCAGGGACGAGTAACAAAACTAACGGCCACCCGAACTAAACCGGCTTATCGGGAAACACTTGCAAGTCAAGCTCGCAAGGCTGTGACCAATAAAGACGTGCTAAATAATTTAACAGCTACTGATATATCAAGTGATCGCAGTAGTAAACTTAGTGTAGCTTCAACGAAAAGCAAGAGACTAACCAAGAAGAAAACTACGACCGTCTCTGACACTGAAAGTGAGGCGAGTATTTCTCACACCGACGACCGACCTCCTATAAAAGATCCACGGAAAACTTGCCTCCGGGATTTCTCTACCACCGAGATTGAAGAACCATCCAGTTCACAGGAAAATATCGAAAAGAATAAAACGACGGAAGTCAGCAATCCTTGCATTATACAAATGGACGCTGTACAACCAAGTGATACAGGTGAAGGAACAGATATAGACTGTGGAGATAGTCAGCTGGGAATTATGACTACTACTCCTACTAAAACCCCATCCGCGGAAGATAAGACAAATGCTAGTGACTCCCGCATTAATATTTCGGACCTGCCTGATTATGAAGAAATGACCCCAAAATCGATTTTGTCATCAACAGGGATAAACGATTTTAGTCGAGGCCAACACAACCAACATGATCTGGCTGTGACTTTACCTGCAAGCACCACTAAACTTACCGCTGCAGATAAACACCGTATTAGGCGCGACTGTGCAAACAAATCTAGAAAATTGGAACAAAGCCTCCAGGATTACTGGTTTAATACAGGTAACTGGTTGTTTGTAGAAAAGAATGCCGATTCGCCTGTAAAATCATTGCCAAAATATTTTTCCGAAGATGAGGAACCAACACCTTCCCAACGGGAAATTTTAGATAAGATGGCAGCGAAATTGACGCTTACAGAAATAAGCAGAAATTCGGCAAAGGAAAAATCAATCACGATTGACAAACCAGGGGCAGTGGAACAAGGACCCTCTCTGGACACTGCAATACCAACAACCATGCCATTATTGTCGGAAACTCATGAAATTGTGAGTACTGCGAAGCACACTGTCGAAAACTTCATAACAGACATAGAAGCAGGTTCTGAAGAGGCTGATATCGAAGATAACCTAGACTCCTCTATAATTCCGCGATCACATGAGCGAGCGTTATCAACCACACCTAGTGTACGCCAAGCTGTGCCAAGACATAGTAGCACTCCCAGGACTATCAGAAAACCAATACCAAAACCCAACTTGCAGGCAATCCCAGAAGTAACTGAAAGATCGGTTAACATTGAATATTCTAAAGCACCAGATGACGTTATGGGTGTAATTTTACCTAACCCATGGACTTGAAGTGATGACCCACCTACCTCTGATGCGAGTACAACGAAGGCTGTCATAACTGACGACGGAGTTCAAGTAATAAAACCCACCAGGCATTGCCTCACATACCAACGGGATAATATTATTCATTTTATCTCTGGTGATTGCGACCGTCACGATCCCATAACAAAACTATTAAATGACATTGGAGCAATAGAACGAAGGGATATAAAAAGACGAAAACCTAAGAAGGGCAATATCATTATCACTCCTTATAAGCAGCACAAAATCTTTTCATTGGTAGTTAAGGACTACGAGGAGGATTCGCTAGATTGCGAGGATTTGCGTAATCTCTTACAACAAACGATTGACATATTTCGAAAGCAAAACATCGCTACCGTTAGAATATCGAGAACGAGTAAGGTGACTAACCATCTAGCACCTGGGACACTTAGTGATATTTTGAGGGAAGAGTTTCAGAACACGGGCATTCTCCTAACCCTGTGCTATGGAAAATCTGAATATCTTACAGAAGAGCAAAGAAATCTAATCATTTCTACTTTGCATGACAGCTTGATAGGTGGTCATAAAGGCATAAACCAAACCTATGCTAAAATCAGAGAAAGATATTATTGGCCAGGCATGAGAAATGATATTTTAGATTATGTACGAAAATGTTCCATTTGTAAACAACACAAAATAGATCGGATTAATAGAAAGGTCCCCATGGTAATTACCGACACACCACTAGATAGTTTCGACAAAGTCTCTATCGACACGGTTGGAAAGTTAAGATTAACAACTTCGGGGAATTGCCATTTGTTAACAATGCAGTGCCATCTGACTAAGTACGTAATAGTTATTCCTATTCCGAATATACGGGCGACGACTATAGCAGAGGTTCTAGCTAAAAATTTAATCTGCCAATTCGGAGCACCTAGAGCCATATTATCAGACAGGGGGACTAGTTTTATGTCCGACCTTATGGCGGCATTATTGCAACTACTCAAGGTAACCCAGTTACATTCTTCTGGTTACCGACCGCAGACTACTGGTGCATTGGAACGTAGCCATGCTCCTCTCGTGGACTTTATCAGAACGTATTCTGAACATTACGAGGACTGCGACCGTTTAGCACCATTTGCCGCTTTCTCATACAATACAAGTGTTCATGCTTCGACGGGTTTTACACCATTTGAATTGGTTTATGGAAAAACTGCTCGTTTTCCTCTTAGAATACCGTCCGAAGATCGGTTGGCGACATACAATCAGTATTTGACAGATCTTGTTAAAAGGCTGGAGGAAATGAAGCTAACAGCTGGACAAAACCAAGTGGAAGGGAAAACCCGTTCGAAAATTTATTATGACAAGAAGGTCAAAGCATTCCAGCCGAAAATCGGACAATATGTGTACATAAAAAATGAACCCAGAACCTCAAAATTTGAGAAATATTACTTGGCACCTTTAAAAATAATAGATATCCTAGGGCATAATGACATCTTGCTGGAAACCCCCGAACATAAGACTATTTTGAAACATATCGATAAGGTTAAACTTGCTTAACGATATTAACAATTCCATTACAGGCTCAGACACCGAGTTATGAAGGGTTACATTTTGACAACCTTAATCTCAGTGGTGGCATTGTATGGACTGCGCACCACAGGATTACCATCTCATAAACTGACGCCCTTAAACACTAATCCTGGCATTTATTATGAGAAAATAGGCATTTTAAGACTAAAACGAGCGGAATGGAAAATCATTATACATGTAAACACTGACATAATTGACTCTCAAACAGACATAACCCAGGTTATAAATCTCTCGATTAATAATTGCCGGGAGCAGCTCGCTAAACTAAAATGCCAACCCAAAATAGCTGACCAACGAATAGCTACAATTGATAATTACAGAGATTGCGTAAAAACCTTTGACAGCGAGGATTGCGAAAATGCTTTAAACTCGCATATGCTATTAAGAAAACAGAGCCAGACTCACCAAATTCAAACGCAATCCAAGGACCTATTAACTAGGTTGCATTTTAAAGACAAATCGAGTAATAGTCAGGAAACTATCAAAAGATCAATGACTCCTTTAGGCATCATTGGCAGCGTTAGCAACACACTTTTTGGATTAGTCACGGAAGATGAAATCGAAAAGGTACACCAGAATATCGATAAGTTGCTAAACGACAATAGGGAAATCATAAAATTGGCAAATCAGAAGACCCATCTAATAACAGCTAATTTCAAGAATCTCGAAAATGTCACGACAAATCATGCTAATGCATTGAAGCATTTAGAAACGACGATTCAAACACTTGAAATAGAGCAACAAAGAGACTCCTACCTCCGAAGTCTCGCTGCTCATTATAACCACGTAACCATGGCTATTGAACAGACTCAAGAAGCCCTCAAGCAATTGATCGAGTTAACCAAAAATTTATTACAAGGGAAAGTACCTTGCGACTTGCTGACGCCACAGTTTTTATCCCGAATGAGCCAAGACATTACAGAACATTCAAATGATTGGGATTTACCTATACCTAACCAACATGCAAGTCCCGAAGAAATAGCACGGATTTCAAAGATAGATGCTGTTTACGATAACAACCGGCTGATAGTGATGTTATACCTGCCTATGGTCGAAACAGAACCATATATACTGTATCGTATGTATCCATTGCTAACCACCCAATCATGGGAAAACCAGCACCTCAGTTTTGCTAAAATCCAGCCAACTCATGCGTTTTTAGCGTTAAATGAGAAGAACAAACAATATGTAAAGTTCGACCATGACTATCTACACGAGTGTACAAACCATGCTTATGGGATGATTTGTGAAACTCATTGGCCATTGCTAGATGTTCCAACTTCTAAAGATTGTGAACTTCTATTATTGACGCAGCCTACTGAAAATCACTTCAGACACTGCACTATAGTCTATCTGACCGAGCCCAGCTCTCAATGGAGTTATCTTCATAATGAAGCTGCATGGTTGTATTCTTTAGTAGAATTAACCACAGTTCGGATTACCTGTAACCAACAGAGAGACCAAATATTACAGCTAAATGGAACTGGGAAAATCCAGATACCTGATGGTTGTACTGGTAGGACTACACAAGTGACCCTAGGAGGAATGACTACTCGTACAAGCACAGAGTTTTACACCTATCAACTTAAACTACATCTGGAAATTACCGATGTATTGACAAAAATTATGCCTGACCATCTAATGAAACCTAAGGAATTATTTCCAATACTGCAACTTAAAGATGAATATCAATGGAATAATCGTGACGTGCAGCAAATTTCGTATAAACTAAAAGAAATTGCGCAGCACAAATTAGACAACGATGGACTCCAACATACTGTGTATGGAAGCTACGGGTTGGGGGTGCTGCTGTGTTTTGCAGTTATAATGCTAGCAGCCAAGACTATTAGATGCAGACGTACCGCTGGAACCTACAAGCCACGGGCAAGAAAACGATATCAACATGAAACCCGCCGTGACTTAGAAATCATGACTACGGATTTAGAAAGTGACCACTTACCTTCCACTGACAACGACAAGACTACTACCACTGTTACGACAGCACAAGGGTTACAACAAACAGCTTTAGTAGACAGTTAGTGAATAACTTTTGACGTCTCTAATTCTAGACGAACATCGCACCAGGATGTCGAGAAATGAGACCTTGCAATTGACCAACAGAAAAGACCAGGCCCTTTGGGAAATCATCCGAGATCTCGAAAGACAAGGGCCTGTTAAACAGATCACGACGCTAGAATACATTAACCATAAGTATACTAGACTCCAAATAAAATTTTTCGACATTTCTACTGTAGAAAACTATGCACCTAAAGATAAAACTGATTATCAAGATATTGACCCAAATCGACTTTTCTGTTTAGTCACCAAAAATGACACTGTACAGACTTTAGCTTCTGTATTTAGACCTTACGGACCATTAGACTACGTACACGTTACTCGTGGAAAAATGACTGAGAACCGGTACGGATACGTAAGATATATATATAAAACTGACGCTCAAACGGCTTTGCTACAGACCCGTAACAAATACGGAACAAGACAAGCCGAGACTTTAAGACAGAAACGTAAACGTAACAAAACTCATGACAGTTGGATTAAATGCAGTAATTGTAACCATGACATTACTACACAGTATAGACGCACACACATGCTGTTGTGCCATGACCAACAAACTAAGACAGACGGTTCCGAAAGACAACATGATGACCATATTTATTTTATATGCAACCTGTGTAAAAAACCAATCACAGGTAATTACGCATTGCATAGTAAAGACTGCGTTCACGCGCAAGACATACCTATATTACCGGAGACCACCTCTAACCAGGTGTCCGATACAACTGAGTTACAATCTAACTCATTGACATGGGCTGACGTGGCTACCAATAATGTGGCCCCGCCCACCGCTTCTATACCTTGCGACAATGCTAAAAAGCATTCTTTTTCTTTGACGGAGTATAAAGTGCTCCAACAGGCAATACGCCTCATCCTCAATCCTGCAGAACCTAAACCGCTTGCTTTAAATGTAGATAATTTAGAACTTGACTAATATTCACACATTTTTTTTTTTTGCTAATTAACGTGAAAATAGCATTCTGTTAACAAACGCATGCGACTAACCCAACAAACCACCATAACCATGTTCTAATACACTTTTGTTTTAGGTAACGAGACGAGAGGCAACCTACAACACCTGCCAGTATGAACTGCTGGCATACCCCACCACCAACGGCCAAAAGTTTGGCCAGACCACTTTAAACTCTCAACCTGACGGGGCAGCGTTAAAAACAAAAATCAACCTACCTACAGGGGGAGCAAACGGAAGAGAACCCCGCTCCTCCTGTGAAGACGGATGAATATAAAAATTCATGATTGAAGATATAATTTAACTAACTAAATAATTAAAATCTTAGCGATAAATGTCAAAATCATTTTTTTTTTATTTTATTTAAATTTAACTTTCAATTTTCAATGTTTGTTATCCTGCTTTCTTTTATTTTCATTTAAATATTATGTATTTTACCTTTGTAATGCAGGTTTTTCTGGGTGTTAAAACTCGCTCTGACTACAACACGTAACTACCGGGGACGGCAGTTTTTCTTAGTAAGGGGGGGTGTTAAGTGACGAATTTTTAACCTATTAACTTTTTTCATTAGATTTAACTAATTGCAAAATTTTTATTAAATGTAATCAATTTATTTACTACAGTGAAGAGAAACGGGCCTTAAAAGCATCAAGGCCAATTTCTTTTCACACTTTTATCTAATTTCCACGAAACCAAGCTTGAACGTTGACGGGAGCCGTTGCTTCGTCTCCACTCTTTCTCGACTTCGTTGAGTTCAAGTGGGGACTTAGCGTCGGTTCCCATGCATAAGACGGGTGAGAGCGACGGAGAGAGAGGGCTACCTTTCTCTGTCTTCGCGCTCTCCCACACAACAATTAGGACGTTTGAAGCTGGCTTGGAAGCCAATTGTGAAGAGAGATTTTTTCTTCTTGACAGTGACGCGCGCGAGAAGGCCAGAGGTGGTACTTGAATGTGTTGCAGCCGCGGGGCTGGAGACACTATCTCCCCCGTCGGGAGATTAGTTTTTTTTTTGCAGTCAATTTATTTTTTTTTTTTTTTTCTTTTCTTTTATTGAAGTAGTTACATTTCTAAAAAAAGAGCGGATTTCTGTCGTCGGTGTTTGTTGTTCTTTCTCTTTCTGTCTTTGCCCGTGTTATATCGTGAGGGTGAAAAAGGATAGATGGAACTCTGCATGCAACGCAGGGCGAGTTGGCGGCACCCAGAGAAGCCGGCAATGCAGCCAAGCCGGCCAGCAATGTTTTTCTTCAACCAAAAGATAAGTTTCTGATGAACTATTATAAACAAACTTACTGTAAATGAGTTGATTTTTTTTTTTTTAAATTATGAATTAATCGATAATAAAATAGTATCGTAATGATTTCATTACTTGATTAAAGAATAAGCGATTGCGGAAGTATTCGTAACTCTCAAACATTAAATATATGGTTATTCAAATACAAATTGAAACTATTGTTAATTCCTCTAAATATTGTTCATTTTTACAAATGTAATTGTAATTTTTTATCATTTCAGAGTACAGAATTTTTTTGAATGATTAAGATTTTATAATAGAATAAATACTGATGTTTGAGAGTTGTTAAATATTTATATTTATATCAAAGCTTTTAAAATTACTTAATAACAAAAAAAATTCTTAATTATTACAATATTATGCTTGTTTGGAGATTGTTCGAAACGCAAAGAACCATTGCTGATTAAAATTCATTTAATTATTTGAAATCTTTGAAATCCATATTGTTAGAATAGTAATCAGTTTTATTTGTAGAGCATTCTAAAATCTCAACATGTGTTTTTCCATAAAAGAGAAAATTTTTTATTTGAAATCATATGATATAGTTGAAAAAAAAATTAAATACTACATTGTTTATCAAAATTTAGTTGGATAGACATTTATTATGTAGATTTTTTTATAAATATTTATATTAAATAACTAATTAAATTATTTGATTTTCAACTCCATATATATATAATAGAAATTTAATAAAGAAAAAGTGCAATACAAAAACCAAAAACGAGTATATTCTTATAAAAAAAAATTTAGTAGTTTAAATAATGGTTAACGGCGGGGTTTTAGAGGAGGTAAAACTCCTAGAAAAGGAAACCCCACCTTAATACATCAGCATTTAACTGTTTTAAAGAAATATTTTTTTGAATGAAAAAATAATTCTTCGAATCAAAAGAGTTTCAGTAATTAAAAAAAATTGAAATTTATATTGCAGAAAAGAAACTTAAATTTGTTGAAACATTTACTTGAACTAATATTTTAAATTTACTTGTAACAAATTATTTCCATGCTTGAAAGTGATGTTTCATGTTTTCAAAATAATATATTCTTCTAAAAAAATTATTTTTCAGGCTTCAAAAATTAAAATATATTTTTAAAGAAAAATAATATTTATTCAATGAATAGTTACTTCTATTTGGTACGCAGAAATTAATTGATACGCAATATTTTTTATATTCATTAACATATTTTATCGAAGGAACAAAATTTTATTTTAATTATTTAATATGATTTTCATTTTGACATTAAGAGATATAAATTTAAAAGAAAATTAATAATTTCCAGTGTGAGATATTGTTAAGTTCAAGAAATATCTTATGTATCTTGAGATATATTATATTGATATTTAAAAATTTTATTTTCACTGACGGAATAAATGATATTGATAACAAAAATATTTCACCGACTACCCGAAACAATATATTCGATACAATAAAAATTTTTTCGTTACTAATAAATTTTTTTTCCAGTGTAGCTATTAAATCAAGTAACGTTTGTATCATCTGTCTTTTATTCTTATTATGGACAGATAAAGACAGAATTACGTTCAAGTAACAACCGGTACTTAAGTTATGTCTATGAATAGGAACCTAAGATCGTCTATGATAATAAAAATTTATATGGTTGGAATATATATTCAGAATAGATTAAATTACAAATATAATTTCCTTCATTAGAAATAATAAGTTGATTGAAAATAAAATTTTTCCTTATTTATTTTTCAATCTATTTTCAATTATAACAAATTTTATTAAAAACGGAGGAATTTATTTTAACATATTTTAACAATGAAAATAATACTTTAAATTTATTTAGAAATAATACTTTTAATCTTATTTAAATAATGAAATTAATTTTAATTTATAAAATTCATAGTAAAGGATTAAATATTTTCATCTTACCTGCCAGAAATAAAATGTTGGCTCTAGAATAATCGCCTTTGTGACTCGAAGGATTACAGTGGTGATTTTGAAGGAAGTAAAATCCGTTATTATCAAGTCCTCACAATCGTTTGGCGCGAAAGACACAAGAGTATCTTTTTTTTTGTACTTTTCTAATACATGGACTTTGTTCAAGATGCTTCTCGGGTTTGCGCACGCCGTATTCGCCAAATTTATAATATGTATATATATATCGCGAGCATTTGGAACAGGATGTATTGCATCGTATGAATTAGAGTTGTAAATGAGGAAGTGGTTTTTCATTTGAAATAGTCAAGTAATTGAAAATGCTCGCACCATTTACCATTTACAGAGCAAGAAAATGGTAAATGGTCGGACCATTTACTAGTTACTGGGTGAGTAAATGGTAAATGGTCAGACCATTTACAGAGCAAGTAAATGGTAAATAGTCTCACCAGTTCCCAGTTACAGAGCAAGGAACTGGAAATAGTCGGACCATTTACCAGTTAGTGGGTGAGTAAATGGTAAATGGTCGGACCATTTTCCAGTTACTGGGCGAGTAAATAGTAAATAGTTGGACCATTTACCAGTTACTGGGTGAGGAACTGAAAATGGTTGGACCAGTTCGCAGTTGCTGGGTAAGTAACTAGTCAAATCAATTAGTTGGCAGTTAGCGAGTGGAAAACTTGTAAATGGTCAAATCAAGCAGTTAGCAGTTACCAGGTGGGTAACTGGTAAATGGTTGAACCATTTACCAGCCACTGGGTGAGTAAATGGTAAATGGTCGGACCATTTACCATTTACAGAGCAAGTAAATGGTAAATGGTCTAACCAGTTCCCAGTTACAGAGCAAGTAACTGGAAATGATCAGACCATTTACCATTTACAGAGCAAGTAAATAGTAAATAGTCTAACCAGTTCCCAGCTACAGAGCAAGAAACTGGAAATGGTTGGACCATTTACCAGTTAGTGGGTGAGTAAATGGTAAATGGTCGGACCATTTACCATTAACAGAGCAAGTAAATGCTAAATAGTCTTACCAGTTCCCAGTTACAGAGCAAGAAACTGGAAATGGTCTGACTATTCACCATTTGCTCACTTAGTAACTGGTAAATGATTTGACCATTTCTATTTACTTACCCAGTAACTGGTAAATGGTTTGACCATTTACCATTTACTTACTCAGTAACTGGTAAATGGTCCGACCATTTACCATTTACTTGCTCTGTAAATGGTAAATGGTGCAAGCATTTACCATTTACTTGCTCTGTAAGTGGTAAATGGTGCGAGCATTTTCAATTACTTGACTATTTCAATTGAAAAACCATTTCCTCACTTACAACTCTGGACTGGGGTACCACTTTTATTATACAAACCTATAATATATTCAATTAGATTTTGAACTTTAATTTTTATCAAAGCAACATTCCTGTTATCTATCCCCTTTCTAAATTTATTTTTATTATAGAGATCTCTGGAATTTAAAACGTCAAAAGCTTCGGTCATAAATGAACAAAATTTAGCAGTTCCTTCAACATTCTCAAAATTAGGATATTTTAAATCATCGCGCACACATCGCAAAGCAATGCTACAGCTTTCGCTTGAAGTTTGCACAGCTAAACGAACATTTATTTTATTCTGTTTAAAATTAATGTGTTGACGGGTAATCTTTGTACCTAAATGAAGTCCCTGGATTTCTTGGAAATCTACTATTTTTTCTAAATAACTCCAGGAAATAACGTTACCGTCAGCATCATAACTATCTTCGTTAGCTAAAGCATTTCTAATTAATTTTAAAATGTGACAACCATCAGGTACAATGTATATTGGTTTTTTAGATACAGGATTTATAAAGTATACATCCATGGGATTCTTTGCTGATATTGTCGCTCCTAATTTTTTGGACATTATAAAATTTGTTTGTAGCCTGTCAAATGTTAAAGATGTAACTTTAACTCCAGTCGAATCTATCTCAGTCAATATTTTTTTAGTTATTTCAGCTTGTGCTTTTCCACTTAAACCTTTTACAAAATAATAAGCGATCGGTATTTTCCAGCTCCCATTAATGCAAACTAACATGAAAACTAATGCGTTCTCAGCTTCCGGAATTTCATCGCTATCAATATTTTTTCCTACATCAATATAACCATACTCTACACCATTTATCACTTCTACTTTCTTTTTGCTTTCTCATAGAGAAAGCATTGTATCGATAAAAAAATTTTTTTTCTATTTTTTCATTAATTTGTACATATTTGAACTCGGTGAGTCGAAAAAAGTGGTTTCCAGAAAATGTCTGTATGTATGTGTGTGTGTGTGTGTGTGTGTGTGTGTGTGTGTGTGGATGTATGAATTCAGTTAGTAAACTGTATCTCGAGAACTACTCGATGGATTTGCTTCGAATTTGGCATAGAATTTAGTTTTGTGACTAACTTGCTGGAAAGCTATTGATAATTGGTTCTTCTAGCGTAGTTTTCATTTTAAAGTTTAAAAAAAAAAAAAAAAAAATTCGATTTTTCGTTTTTTGTTTTTTTTTTGTTTACTACTCGATGAATTTGCTTCAAAATTTGCATGGAATTTATTTGTGATTGCCCGGATAAAATAAATTTTTAAAAACTGATTTTCTTAGCTTAGTTTTAATTTTAGAGCATTTTGAAATTAAAAAAAAAAATGTTTCTATTTATTAAGCCAATAAAATCTTAAAAACTACTCGATGGATTTACTTCAAATTTTCCATACAATTCAATTTTTTGATGAACTGGTGCGGAAGCTATTGAGAATTGGCTTTCTTAGCGTAGTTTTTTTTCTAGAATCATTTTAAGAATTTTAAAAAAATATCGATTTTTCATTTTTTTTGTATTTTACGTAAACTACTCGAAGAATTTGTTCGAAAATTTGTATGGAACTTAATTTCAACTGCCAAAAGTATAAAAAATTTTGTAAACTAATTTTCTTAGTGTACTTTTAATTTTAAAGCATTTTAAAAATTTTTTTTTAAATTTTTATTTTTAATTTTTTTCTATTTTACGAAAACAATTTGATAGATTTGCTCCAAAATTTGTATGCAATTAATTCGCTACTGTATGAAGAAAACAAGCTTTGGAAAACTAATTTTCTCAGCGCAGTTTTAATTTTAGAGCACTTTGAAAATTTTCAAAAAAAATTTTATTTCTCATTTATTTTTTTTTGTGAGTTAACCATACTATAAATTTTCTCCAAAATTTTTATACAATTAATTGGCTATTGTCTGAAAAAAATAAGCTTTCGAAAACTAATTTTCTTAGTGTGGTTACAATTTTAGAGAATTTAAAAGATTTAAAAAAAAATTTTGATTCCTTTTTTTCTTATTTTTTTTTAATTTATGTAAAGTACTCGATAGATTTGTTCTAAAAATTGCAGGGAAATTATTTGCGACTGCCAAAAGAAGGGAAATTTTCAAAAATTGATTTTCACCGTGTAGTTTTAATTTTAGAGCATTTTTAAAATTTTGAAAAAGAAATTTTGAAAAGAAAATGTTATTTATTTAACCAGTTAGATCTCGAAAATTACTCGATGGATTTGCTTCAAATTTTGTATACCATCTATGTTTTCGTATAACTAGGCGGGAAGCTATTGAAAATTAGTATTCATAGTGTATTTTTTTTATAGAGCCATTTTAAGAATTTGAAAAAATTTTCGATTTTTAATTTTTTTTTTGTATTTTACGTAAGTTAACTGATGAATTTGCTTTGAGATTCTCATGGGAATAATTTGCATCTGCCAAAAGAAGGATAAATTTTATAAATCGATCTTTTTAGCGTAGTTTTCATTTTAGAAAATTTTAAAAATTTTCTTAAAAAATTTTCATATTTCAGTTTTTTTCCATTTTACGTAAAGTACTCGATAGAATTGCTCTAAAATTTGTATACAAGTTATTTTCTACTGTCTTTATGAACCAAGTTTAAAAAAATAATTTTATTAGCGTAGCTTTTTGATCACTTCTTTTGATTTCTGAGTTACTCTTAAAAATGACATAAGTTGAGCGCAATTATATGACGAGAATAAACACGCAAACTTGCAGCAGAATTCAAGCAGTCTTCCGTAAGAACCTTGCAGCAGCACTTTACCCCAGAATAAGATAAGAATTACATAAGTCAAGTGCAAATATATGCCCACTAGTTATATATTAAAATCACATTTGAATAAATATAAAAAAATTAATGAAACTCAAAGAGCTCTATGAGAAAGCATTCCGCCAAAGCACTTGGCAGCGTTTTTATCTTCATTTCATCTATAACTAAATTACACAGCACTTCATCTTTTTTATTAATACTTTTTTCTAATTGAACTTTATTTTTCACAGCATCAATGCTCGCTTGACTTACACCAGACGAACAATTAATATTTGCATGCCATTCACTAACAGTCATAGGATGTGGTAGACACTTCATAAAAGCATTTTTAACGTAATTATATGCTTTAGGTGAATAAAAATGAAGCGTAGTAGCAAATGATTTTAAGGAAGATGGGAATGGAGCATTTGTGTTAGATTTGCGTAGGAGTCTTCGGAAAAGATGATCCACATGAGAAGGTAATGACTCCTAGAATGTAAAGTAATTAACAATGTACCAAATGAGATATTCATTAATGAAAATTATATAATGTTTATTTGTTCAAGTATTAAAAATTAATAGCATATTTTAAAATTATAATACGATTTCTAATCATATTATAATTCAGAGTGTTAGTTAATTGTAAAAGGGTTGGTATACTTTTAAAAGAAATAATTTAAAATATTTTTCGTATCGTATATTTTCATTAATCATAAAAATTACTCTTAATGATTGTATATAATAATATTTTATATACAGATCGTCAATTGCCTGTATACATTTCATTTTCCGCGCCTTACTATACAAATCTTCTAATCAAAAATATACACAAAAAAAATGAATAAAAACTCCTTTTCTATTAAATAATAGTAAATAAGTACATACATAGATACAAGGAAATAAATGTTATGTATACTTTTGTGACGAGAGATTTAGCACATTTCAATGTATAAAGAAAATTATATTTTTTTATATAAAATTTAAATTATCAGACTTAAATCTAATACGCTTTTATTTTTAAAATATATCTGCATGATATTCAGTAGTTCGCATGATAGTAAAATGGAAATTGATTTAATTTATTTACATTCAAATGATTTTCATTTAAAAATATAAATTTTTGTCATACTTAATCTTAATTAACAACAGAAAATCTTATAGACTACATACTTTGTAGATACAAAAGTAAAATAAAATTAATTTAATTAGTAAAGAATCAAAATGATTTTATTTTACAATTCAATTGTTGTCATACTTAATGATAATTAACTATGGATAATCTTATTAGCTGTATACTTTGTACATACATTCTCTAGTTCTCATACTTTAAGACACACGCACACGTACTTTATACTATAAATTATGCTATAAAAATAATTTTCCTTAAACATTATAAACGTACATAAAAAATAAAAAGATCTTATATAATTTCTATATAGATATTCGAATCCTATGAATTGAATAGGAACAACGAAAAGGGAGAATGTAGTACATTATCAATAATTCACTTGTTTATATCTATAATGTTAAATACATAAAATTTTGCTTATAGTACATTTATTAAATTTATGATGATACATGAAAATTACCATAAAATTAATACATTTTATCATCATTTTAGTGTATTATCATAAAATTAATGAAAGTACAACAGGTCAAATATCATGGATTTTTTTGTACAATTTATTTTGTTAATCAAACATACCACTACTTACTTTTAGTGAATCAACTACATTCTCATTTATATATTTATGATGCTTAAGATGAGCAAGTAAAGAATTCCCAGTCTTAACACCTTTCTTCCAGCGGTATAGTTTCATCTGTAAAGTTCTATTTTTCCTTCGAAGACTAAGTACTTGTGTTTTAGCACTTAGTAGAATATCTTTTAATTTATCTGATGCATCCAAATTCTCAATATTTGTGCTAATTATAGACTTCTTAGATGTTGTTGGTACCTACTTCGTTACTTTTCTATTAAAAATAAAAAACTAACTTATTAATTCAATATCTCATTGCAAATAAGAAATTTTTTATTTCAAAAATCACTTGTTGGATATAGTTTTTTCTGATAAGAATTCTGTTTCTAGAAAGTCTGTCTCACTCATATTAGAAGTATTCATATCAGTCACTTCATTTGATTCTTCTTGACATTCATGTAATAGGCTGAAAATACAATTACAATATTGATTGGCATAGTATTTATTGAAAATGAGAAATAGCATAAAATTTAAAAGAACGTACTCCTTTGAAGATTTACATATAGTATTCGCATGATTAGCATGTTCATTATTGAATGGTTGTATCGATAGTGTATTATTGTGTGAATGGTTGTATCAATACTGTATTATCGTTTTTACATCTCATATCTGCTTCTATGCACTGTTCTTTTCTGTAAATAATGTTATCAAGAAATTATATTAATTCTACAATTTTCATTATTTTCTTATCTACAAACTTACAAATTTTTCTCTTCCAAGCTTAAAAATATTGATGGGTAAGAACCTTGTTTCAGCCTTCAATTTCTACACAATCCAGACAAATAAAAACAATCAACTTGGAAATGTGAGCTACATACACAAGCATATTTGTTTAGTGTCAAATCAAAAAACTTTTTTTTTAATTGTTGCACCCATTTTTTTCTTAAATCTTTATCCGATGGGAATCTGTAAACAATATTTTCAACCTTAAAACATGTGAAAATACTATTAACGATGTTTACTTTAAATATGATATAATTAATTAATTACGTATGAAAAGTTTTTTTAAACCTTCCAAGTCGTCACTGCGTAACTTGCACGTTGGCACGCAACATATTTTTGGCATCTTATTATTGGATTTTCGTTACACGTATGTACACATATATTTAGTTTATTTAGTACGTTTGTTTATTTATTTATTTATTTAAAATAAAATCCACTGCGAAATGCTACCATATTAAGGTTAGAAACGACACTTATAATAACGGAATAGAAAAAAGTGGCACCAACCAATCACGTGCCTGCACAAGAGAGAAAGGTGGTACCCAAACTGTCTCTCTTTCTCTTGCTTGTTCGTCTACACTCTTCTCATAAGCGTGCTTTCTCCAGTAGTATATGCTTTAAGGTAACAATTTGAGCGTAACGTTAAAATTAAAATTTTTTTTGTATAACATTATAGTTATAAAGACTATTAGAAATGATATGTTTTAAAATTATTTAGAGACGTCATTTGAAGTAAATGTAATTAGAAAATACTGTGTATTAATACTTTATAACAACGCTGCATGTACTTTTGGTATTTCAGTAACACCAAACGTATATTATCTATGTTTGGATTCAAAGTTTTCACGGTGAATGTTAGACATTGTAAGAGGATTTTTTCGAATTTTGATCGTGTAATCTGTGGTTTGGGATACCGACCGTTGTAATGTTCACAAAATGTCAATATCCTAAACCACAACTTACACGGTTGAAATCCGAAAAAACCCTCTAACAATGTCTACATTTTCTATATAGAAGCTTGTATTGAAGAAAATTGAGGCCTAGGTTATTCAGTGACCAGGCTATAGCTGCGGTCCATTTCGATTTTCCTGCAACATGGGCTAATACGAAGCATCGTAAAATGATTCTAATTATGCAGATAAATCATTAAAAGCAGTCTGAAAATGTAATT
This sequence comes from Anastatus disparis, assembly GCA_017163975.1. Lineage (NCBI taxonomy): Eukaryota > Metazoa > Arthropoda > Insecta > Hymenoptera > Eupelmidae > Anastatus > Anastatus disparis. Next base: position 386,854 of record JAFFSR010000399.1, on the reverse strand, counting down.
CACTGATACATTGTACTAGCCCGTGTTGCAGGAAAATCATAATGGACGGCGTCCATAGCCTGTAAAAACCTGAAACTTCATTTGCTTTAATACAATCTTTTACATAAAAACTTTACTTTTGGTGTTACTGAAATACCAAAATACGTGCAATGTTCTTAAGAAATATTAATACACAGTATTTTCTAATTACAATTACTTCAAATGCCTAACTTCTAATGCACTATGATGTTTTACAAAAAAATCTTAATTTTAACGTTATGCTTACATCGTTACATAACTTTAGATTTTCCTAAATATATTTACAATAATATTTGCTTAAAATATGTAAATAATTGATAATTCTATTCGAAAATAGTATTCTAGAAATTGAGCTTATGAATTATCATTAAAAAAATTTTTTTAATAAAAAACAAATATAAAAAAAAAATTAAATTTGAATCGATAAAAAAAGTGCTTATTCTTCGATTTTGGTTTTTGTCGGAATTCTATCCTAAATGTGACTATAATCATGTGCCTAGAATCATATCCAGAAAGAAAATCCAAGGTGCAAAAACTTCATGGTCAAATTTGCTCGAGGACCACAGTGCTTACTTTTTGATTATAAACAATAAGGATTGTGACGCCAATATACGTTTTTAATATAAACAATAGTAAATTTGTAATAAAAGTATTTTTTCTTTAATTTTTTTCAATTGAAACTATTCGTTAACACGTTAAGTGTTATGATTATCAAAATTATTTTTTTTTTATCGCCATAACTTTTAATATCCAGATTATAGTGTAAGGCTCAAAAATTAGAATTTAGACTTTACATTGAAAGCGCTTCGAACATTTTTTATTTTTCAATAACTTTAAGACATCATTTTTTTAAATTTTAGACAGCTAACAAATATTAACATTTAGCATACTCATTATTTTGGAATAGTTTATTGTGCTTAATTAATAAATCTCTTCTTTGTTTTTTTTTCTTTTTATTTTTCATAGCTGCATGAGAAAGAAAATAATTTAATGAGTTTGGCATTGTGTTGTGCACAGACAGTTTTATATATTGAATTGTGGTTTCTGAACATGATAACACACTTGATAGATGGATTTGATGAATTGCTGTATTGATGTATGTTATAAACGGGATACTTAAATCGTAGTTACCATTTTTATTCATGACGAAAATTCAAGTGGTACCGTGTAAGTATTGACGTAGTAAGTTTGCTGTTTGAAAGTAGTCAAGCCCATCAGTGATCCAAGCCATCCCGTGATTACGTTTATGATATGAATGTTTTCTGTTTGCAACCTATCAGAAAACTTTTTTCATGGAAAAGGTTTTTTCAATACATGAACGACAGGATCGGCACAAGTATAGTGGGGAATAATTAGAGAAAAGGGTTCGGTTGTGGACACCACTTTGTTTTTGGCTCATAACTTTTCACCAAGTGCATATTTTTTGGACTTATAGGCGTCTGTAGAAAGATGAAGATCTTAGCTATCTATCAATGAAGGGACAAAATCGATTCCGTCAAGAAGAATAATTTTTTTTTGTTAATTTTGTGAAATGCTCACAACTGAACCAAAATTTTTTTTGGTTCGGTTATGGACAATCATGCAAAATTGTTGATGTTAAGATATTAGTTGCAATCCATATTGCATCACAAAGTAGGAATAAATTCCTAATGAATAATTGTGCACCACACTCAACTGAGTGTGGTGCGAAGTGAATCAATGAAACTTCATTGATTCACTTCGATTTGTAATTCTTTTGTAAAAATATACATAAGTATAAATAAATTTTTGTGATTTGCTTTCTCATAGAGAAAGCATTATATCGATAAAAAAATTTTTTTTTATTTTTTCATTGATTTGTGCATATTTGAACTCGGTGAGTCGAAAAAAGTGGTTTCCAGAAAATGTCCGTATGTATGTGTGTGTGTGTGTGTGTGTGTGGATGTATGATTTCAGTTAGTAAACTGTATCTCGTGAACTACTCGATGGATTTGCTTCTTATTTTGCATGGAATTTAGTTTTTTGACTAACTTGCTGGGAAGCTATTGATAATTGGTTCTTCTCACGTAGTTTTCATTTTAGAGTTTAAAAAAAAAAAAAAATTTCGATTTTTCATTTTTTGGTTTTTTTTTTGGTTTACTACTCGATGAATTTGGTTCAAAATTTGCACGGAAATTATTTATGAATGCCCGGATTGAATAAATTTTTAAAAACTGATTTTCTTAGCTTAGTTTTAATTTTAGAGCATTTTGAAATTAAAAAAAAAATGTTTCTGTTTATTAAGCCAATAAAATCTTAAAAACTACTCGATGGATTTACTTCAAATTTTCCATACAATTCAATTTTTCGATCAACTGGTGCGGAAGCTATTGTGAATTGGTTTTCTTAGCGTAGTTTTTTTTCTAGAATCATTTTAAGAATTTTAAAAAAATTTCGATTTTTCATTTTTTTTGTATTTTACGTAAACTACTCGAAGAATTTGTTCGAAAATTTGTATGGAACTTAATTTCGACTGTTAAAAGTATAAAAAATTTTGTAAACTAATTTTCTTAGCGCAGTTTTAATTTTAGAGCATTTTTAACATTTTTTAAAAAATTTTTATTTGTAATTTTTTTCTATTTTACGAAAACCATTTGATAGATTTGCTCCAAAATTTGTATGCAATTTATTCGCTACTGTCTGAAGAAAACAAGCTTTGGAAAACTAATTTTTTCAGCGCAGTTTTAATTTTAGAGCACTTTAAAAATTTTCAAAAAAATTTTTATTTTTCATTTATTTTCTATTTTGCGTAAACCATACTATAAATTTTCTTCAAAATTTTTATACAAACAATTCGCTATTGTCTGAAAAAAATAAGCTTTTGAAAACTAATTTTCTTAGAGTGGTTACAATTTTAGAGAATTTTAAAGATTTAATAAAAAATTTCGATTCTTCTTTTCTTATTTTTTTTTATTCTACGTAAACTACTCGATAGATTTGTTCTAAAAATTGCAGGGAAATTATTTGCGACTGCTAAAAGGAGGGAAATTTTCAAAAATTGATTTTCATAGCATAGTTTAAATTTTACAGCATTTTTAAAATTTTGAAAAAGAAATTTCGAAAAGAAAATGTTATTTATTTAACCAGTTTGATCTCGAAAATAACTCGATGGATTAGCTTCAAATTTTGTATACCATCCATGTTTTTGTTTAACTAGACGGCAAGCTATTGAAAATTGGTATTCATAGAGTAGTTTTTTTTATAGAGCCATAAACATGAACTGTATTTATATATAAATATGATTGCATTTTATAAAGATTGGAAATTTCGTTGTTATTATTCTTTTTATTACTACATTATATCATTTTTTCAATAGAACAAATTTTTTTGTATTACTTGATGATTTAAAATAAATTATAAATGTTAAAAAACCAAACAGCTAGCATATATGTTCGAAATATATAAAGTTCAATATGAGTAAATATTAACGTTAGACAATTTTATAATATTAATATCACATTTAAATAAATATAAAAAAACGCTGCCAAGTGCTTTGGCGGAATGCTTCCTCATAGAGCTCTTTGAGTTTCATTAATTTTTTTATATTTATTTAAATGTGATTTTAATATATAACTAGTGGGCATATATTTGCACTTGACTTATGTAATTCTTATCTAATTCTGGGGTAAAGTGCTGCTGCAAGGTTCTTACGGAAGACTGCTTGAATTCTGCTGCAAGTTTGCGTGTTTATTCTCGTCATATAATTGCGCTCAACTTATGTCATACTTATGTAATTCTGGGATAAAGTGCTGCTGCAACATTCTTAAGGAAGACTGTTTCGATTCTGCTGCAAGTTTGCGTGTTTATTCTCGTCATATAATTGCACTTAATTTATGTCTTTCTTATGTAATTCTGTAGTAAATTGCTGCTGTAATATTCTTACGGAAGACTGCTTCGATTTTGCTGCAAGTTTGCGCGTTTATTCTTATCTTTGAATCGCACGTTTCGATTGGCAATCTGTTACAGATCTGTCGCACGTTTTAGTCGCAATTAAATTTCAGCAGATATGTATTAAAATGTGGAAACAGACCACGCAAGTTCTGCGCAATCGTGCTTGCAACAGATTGTGTTACCAGGGTAAATTATCAAATTTTTTTTTTTATCTCTCTTTATTTTTCATTAATTCGTTACTTGTTATATTTTCTTTTGCCGTCGTTGTGGTAAGTAAGATCATAAAATTTTCAAAAGTTGCGACATCTTTCATAAATTTAAGTAAATAATTTTTAAATTAATTACAAGTTGTTTCGAATGATAAAATTGAAGTGTATATAATTGTTATTGTTATTTTTTAATTAAACAAGTAAAATTATTCAATCTATAATAATTTATATTATAGACATAATATAATTTAAATTTCAAGTGGTGAAATTACTTTCAACATTGAAAGTGATTTTTTAACTAAATTTTAAATAGGTAAATGCCAATAAATGAGCATATTGGCATGATGCTGGTACTCTTTCTGTATCACTAAAATTATAATTCAATAAGGTTAATTTGAATGTAAACCACTACATTTTATACAATGAAATACAATTATTATCATCCATAACATTATATCTTATTTCTTCTTCTTCTTCTTCTTCTAATTTTCTTCTTCTTCTCTTTTCTTTCTAATATTAGCCTACCAATAGCTAATAATTAATCAATTTAATTTTATGACTAAAAAAATTATTAATAATTCAACTTAATTCGTTTATTTTCCAAAAGATGGCAACCTTTTTCACTTCTTCTATTAGATTTGCACATTTGAATGAGCTCTTTTTTCACTTATTCAACTACGTAGTTATTAATATCTGTAATTTTTTCTTCTTCAGCACTATCACTATGAATCATTATTTTATCAAGGTAATTCTTCAAACTTACAGTTCATGTTTATAGCAACTTTACAACAAATTGCTTTCAACATTAAAAGAGATTTTTTAACTAAATTTTAAATAGGTAAATGCCAATAAATAAGCATATTGCCATGATGCTGGTACTCTTTCTGTATCACTAAAATTATAATTCAATAAGATTAATTTGAATGTTAACCACTACATTTTATCCAATAAAATACAAGTATTATCATCGATAACATTATATCCTATAAATGTTACAAAACCTTTTCTGACTTATTAAAATATAATTAAAAAGTTCATTTTTTAATATATAGTTACGTTTTCACGTTAATGATTTATTATCTTGTGGATATCTTTTTATCACGACTAAGCTTAGTAAATCCAAGCTTTCAATTTTAGTGACGGTAATTAAATTAACAAGATGATAATTAAAATAAACTGATAGATTTATTATTACGTTAATCGCGAGAGAGAGAAATGTATTGAAGCTATGCTTCTTACGCGACGTTACGGCAGGGGCACTAAATGTATAAAAATTGACAGTCCCAAATGTCACCCAGCGTGAATGAACGAATACGGCACAGGATGCCATTATTACTATCAACATACAAACATTCTTTTTTCTCTTTCTTTCTTTCCCTCTCTCCCATTCCGCTTAAGAATATGCATGTATATACACAAGTGGATGTGTATAAGAAAGATAAAGAAAAAGAGACTGCTTGTTGTAACCGACAAAGAAGGCTAGACATAGCCCCCTCCATTCGCGGCTACCTTTATTGTACATATAAGAGAAAGAAAGAGAGAGGGAGAGAGTCAATTCTTAAAGCCGGTGGACAGAGAAGGATAGACGCAACCCTCTCTATTCTTTATGAAAAAGAAAGAGAGAGAGAGAGAGAGTCAATTCTTAAAGCCGGCGGACAGAGAAGGATAGACGTAAAATACGATGATTAAATAAATAAATTATGTAAATAATATTTATTTAATTTAAATTTTAAAATTAGTATACGTATGAAAATATGCGTTTGTATTTATTTATTTTTTTTTTTTATTTAAAGCAATTTAATCTCTTTTGAAGAGATTATTTAGCTAACGTTTGTATTTATAATATTATAATCTTAATATATTTTTTTGGCAAGAAATTTTTTATTTTCTCTCATTATCTTCCTCCGTTTATTAATATGTGTATATTTATATAGTTGTTATTAATTACTACATTAATAACAAAAAATGAAAATTTGATAAAATTTAATAAAATTTTTGTATTTTTCTGTTTACAATGCACATGACGAAAATTACGTTTACCTAAATATATGTTTTTTTAATAATTAATATTAATAAAAAACTACATTATTAATATATTTTTAAATACATAATACATCGAATGAAAAATAACGTTTTCACTAAAAAATTAATTATAATTTTGCAAATGTCACACTTCCTAATTTCTATGTATATATACTGGAAGCATACCTTCTGTCGGCCAGTCCCCACGACTGCCACTCCTGTTTTTATAGATATATTTGAGTGAGCGTTTTTTTTTACTTGTTCAACTTTGTAATTATTAATATCTGTAATTTTTTCTTCTTCTTCTTCTAATTTTCTTCTTCTTCTTCAAATATTTTTTCCATTTATTAAAAAAAACAATTTAATTTATAATATTTAATAATGATTATATTTAAATACTCTATTGAATGTAATAATACAAGTCAACATCTAAATCAGTAGTACTATTATAAATTTTCAAGAGTAACTCAGAAATCAAAAGAAGTGATCAAAAAGCTACACTAATAAAATTATTTTTTTTAACTTGGTTTATAAAGACAGTAGCTAATAACTTGTATACAAATTTTAGAGCTATTCTATCGAGTACTTTACGTAAAATGAAGAAAAACTGAAATATGAAAATTTTTTAAGAAAATTTTTAAAATTTTCTAAAATGAAAACTACGCTAAAAAGATCGGTTTATAAAAGTTATCCTTCTTTCGGCAGATGCAAATTATTCCCATGGAAATCTCAAAGCAAATTCATCAATTAACTTACGTAAAATACAAAAAAAAAATTAAAAATCAAAAATATGTTCAAATTTTTAAAGTGGCTCTATAGAAAAAAATACACTATGAATACCAATTTTCAATAGCTTGCAGTCTAGTTATACAAAAACATGGATGGTATACAAAATTTGAAGCTAATCCATCGAGTAATTTTCGAGATCTAACTGGTTAAATAAATAACATTTTCTTTTCAAAATTTCTTTTTCAAAATTTTAAAAATGCTGTAAAATTTAAACTATACTATGAAAATCAATTTTTGAAAATTTCCCTTCTTTTGGCAGTCGCAAATAATTTCCCTGCAATTTTTAGAACAAATCTATCGAGTACTTTACGTAGAATAAAAAAAAATAAGAAAAGAAAAATCGGAATTTTTTATTAAATCTTTAAAATTCTCTAAAATTGTAACCACTCTAAGAAAATTAGTTTTCAAAAGCTTATTTTTTTCAGACAATAGCGAATTGTTTGTATAAAAATTTTGAAAAAAATTTATAGTATGGTTTACGCAAAATAGAAAATAAATGAAGAATAAAAATTTTTTTTTAAATTTTTAAAGTGCTCTAAAATTAAAACTGTGCTGAGAAAATTAGTTTTCCAAAGCTTGTTTTCTTCAGACAGTAGCGAATAAATTGCATACAAATTTTGGAGCAAATCTATCAAATGGTTTTCGTAAAATAGAAAAAAATTAAAAATAAAAATTTTTTTAAAAATTTTAAAAATGCTCTAAAATTAAAAGTGCGCTAAGAAAACCAATTCTCAATAGCTTCCGCACCAGTTCATCGAAAAATTGAAATGTATGAAAAATTTGAAGTGAATCCATCAAGTAGTTTTTCAGATTTTATGGGCTTAATAAATAGAAACATTTTTTTTTTAAATTTCAAAATGCTCTAAAATTAAAACTAAGCTAAGAAAACCAATTCTCAATAGCTTCCGCACCAGGTGATCGAAAAATTGAATTGTATGGAAAATTTGATGTAAATCCATCGAGTAGTTTTTAATAATTTATTTTATCCGGGCAATCACAAATAAATTCCATGCAAATTTCGAAGCAAATTCATCGAGTAGTAAACAAAAAAAAAACCAAAAAACGAAAAATCGAATTTTTTTTTTTTTAACTTTAAAATGGAAACTACGCTAGAAGAACCAATTATCAATAGCTTACCAGCAAGTTAGTCACAAAACTAAATTCCATGCAAAATTAGAAGCAAATCCATCAAATAGTTCCCGAGATACAGTTTACTAACTGAATTCATACATCCACACACACACACATACACACATACATACAGACATTTTCTGGAAACCACTTTTTTCGACTCATTGAGTTCAAATATGGACAAATTAATGAAAAAATAGAAAAAAATTTTTTTTATCGATACAATGCTTTCTCTATGAGAAAGCAATATTAATGAAACTCAAAGAACTCTATGAGAAAGCATTCCGCCAAAGCACTTGGCAGCGTTTTTTTTCCAAGCACAGAAAAATTAATTTGCTTACAGCACAAAGCAGACCCCTTTGTTTGCTTTGGTATTTGGCATAAAATATCATACTGCTATAATACATAAATGATATTTGTCAAGAAAACCTCATCTGCTTTCTGTCAGTAGAAACGAAGGGCTGTCCACAACCAAACTATGCCCACAACCGAACCTTCATGCAGGAAAGTCAAAATCATACTTACAAAGATAGTATCCCACTTTTTGGAGAACGAATTTGGTTGAAACTACAGGATATGATTCCTTGATGAAAAAAAAATGAGCTTGTATTTTTTCTTTTGTGCTAATAAATTCTAGAGACAGAGATATAGACATTTTTTCAAAAATATAGTTAAAAAAACGTTTGTAAGATAAGCGTTTGTAATGTGGATAGCTAATTAACTAAAAATCTTTAAAAAAATGTATTATAAATTTTAAAAAGTACAAATGAAATACTTTGATTAAAGCCTTATCACGTTAAGCTAACGTGGTTCCAAAGTTACAGGTAGTTAAAGAATGGTTACGAAAAATAGTGTAAAAAATTCCTTATATGTTACATGCTAAAAATATTAACAAATATGTAGTAATTTTTTTCTATTAAGCACAACTCTTAAGCTACGAGAGCTCTTTAATGCAATAAAGCTTAAATTAAGCATGATACATGCTTAGTACATATATCTAACATGTACTTTTTTTATTTTTCATAGATTTTTCTGTGAAATTTTTAGTTAGTTAGCTTATTTGTGTTCTCGCAAAAATGCTTCTTTTTAGTATATTTTTTAAAAAATGTCTATATTTCTGTTTCTAGAACCTACTAACCCAAAAAGAAAAACATGGGTTTATTTTTTTATCAAAGGATCATATCTTACAGTTTCAGCAAAATAAGTTACCCACACGGAGAAAGTTTTGCCTCAATAAAGATGATGCGCGTCGCACTAAAAAAAGTGATGCCTTTTGCACCGTGAATCACGAATAATGCTTCGCATTTCATAATTCATGCATCACTTTTTGTAGTGCATAAGCGCCGAAACACAATGCGCGAGGAGGCGGCGCACTGTATTTCGTCGCCTACGGTGGCGCCGCATCGAAAAACTTGATGCATGTTCGATATTTATCGTGCATGCGAGCCACTTTGTGGAGCATTTTAAAAACGCACTATCTTTTATGATGTGAAACTTTCTCGGTGCAGAGGTGAGGTACTCTTCTTGTTACAGAAATAGGAACGTCAACATTCTCTTGATTGTCCACAAATTTTTTGTTTTCTTCTTAAGAGCAGATCGTATATCTCTGTCCTTTTCTAATCAAAGAATTAATTTTTTTTGCAAAAACTAATAATTGTAGCAAAAAATAAGGAAATAGCCCCATCTTGTATCATTAGAAGCAATCTTTTCTTCGATAAGGAAAAATTATTGTTATCAATTCGTTTTGAAGAAAACCTTGAAAAACTTAAAAAATAGAGGTTAGGATAGACAATTCAGTTTTTGAAATTTTCCTTAAAAACGAAGCGATAAAAATAATTTTCCCTCATAAAAGAAAATATTGCTTTTCATTATACGAGATGGGACTTTCTTTTTAGTTTTTGCTACGATTATTAGGTTTTGCAGAAATATGAATTTTTTGGTTGGAAAAGGATAGAGATATACGACCTACTCTTAAACGCCAAGCTAGCCTACATCCTCTAATATAAAAGACTGATTTAGACTAAATGAAGAGCATCTTTTTATGAAACTATTCAAATCGACATTTTTACTTTTACCTGTCTTTACAGCATTTAGTTCATATTGAATTTCATTCGACAAATCACAAATGCCATTGTTAATGAATTTACTTTTAATTAGTGTTTGTTTATTTGGTTTTTCTAATCTTCCACATATATCAATATAATGACATGATAGGGAGAGATATAGATTATGATTTTAATAAAAGTACAAATTCTATTACTACTATTAAAGCTCAGTGTGGAATATAGCTGATGTGAATCTTATAATGGGCAATAGACTCATGGAATACGACACCTGATTCAATGCTTGGAATTCTATTCATTTTTCTGGGAACAGCAGAGAATAATACAATTTTTTTTCCTCGTATCTTTGGATATGTGCTCTAGAGAAACAGGGTACTTTTCAGTGTTAAGGGCTTAAGTACTGTCAGTCGACTAATGACTAATTGACATAACGGCTGACTTATATTTATATTTAAATTTCAAACGGTTTTCATTATACAGATTTAATGTTAAGTCTAATCTTAATTCCCTCTCCTTGGAAATTGACCAAGTTTCCGCCTTTGTCTACAATTTGGATTTGAAGATGACCTACACTCTAAACATTAAGTGGCAAATATACAACATGTAATGAAATTTCTATAATTTTACATCCTTAAGGAATTCTTGGAAAAAACTTATAAACTGTGTAAACATTTTTGTTGTTGATGTAAGCATCCACAGTAATATTACTCTGTTTTACTTGTGAAGATATTGAGAATAAACGTACTTTACTCTGAGTTCGTTTACTCTGAATATCTTCACAATCAATCAGAGCTAAGATCAATTTTTTCTTTAAGAATACAGAAAGTAAAGTACAAAAATTGAATCATGAGGTGTAAGATCTATTTAATGACTGCAACTACTTTGACTTCTAAAAGTATTTTTAGTTTCTTCTAAAAATTGATTCATTGCATCAATTTCGTAACTATCCGTAGAAATAGTAATAATATTTCTATTTAAATCAAAATTATCATTCGAATTGTCAATATTGGGAATAGAGTTAAATGTTAAAAGTTCAATAAAACCAAAAACAAAATTCTTATGCGAAGCTAGTTCAATTAAAGGCGGAATTGCGCTTCTAAGACAGATTTGTCTAAGAGAGTGAAAGTGACACTACCTTCCATGAGTAATTAAAAAAAGAATGATTTTATTTGTCTGTCCATTCTTCTTTTATAATCTTTCACTCAAGAATTTAAGACAAAGATGTTCACAAATAAATGAGTCGAAATTCCAATATCTTTTATAGTTGTATTTCACTTCTTGCACGTTAAAATATAACATGAGATCTATGGGGGCTTTGAGATCATCACAACTTACTAACTAGTTAACTATATTAGATTCGTTATGCCATAGAGCATCAGAAGGCAGGTTATTTCTTATAAAAAAAAACCTCAAAAATATGGGATTTGCAGCATACAAATGCATTTTATAAGATCATAGCAGTCAGTAGACAATTTGGCAAAGTTCAATCGAAGTTTTTTTCTCAATTTGACCAAGATCGATGTGAGGTTTCATTAATTATGTGGCTTAGGATAGAGGCCTTTGCCTAGAGTAATAGCTTCTATAGTTTTGTTATGCTTCTCCCTTTCTTCATAATTTTTCAGTTTCATACAGTTTTAGCCTCATTTACTGTTTTAGTTATTCCAGCAGCTCCTCCTACTAAAGCACTGATTGGACTGGTTGCAATGGTATGAAAAAAGAGCAGCACTTATTTTTGATAAGATAGATAGAACAGTGGTATGATAGTTCTCTTTTTCTCACCAACAACCTTAAGAGCTTCACGTACACCTTTCAGGGTGGAGTAAATAACTTCGATAGAACGTTTGCTTGGTTTCAAAGATTTTTCCCTTATCATCACTAAATAACTTAAATTCATACCTATCTCTGTCTTTCCTTTTAGTTTCATAGCATTTACAACATTAAAAGCAGATACGTTTTCAGCAAGACAAGCATCTTTGGCTCCAATACGCAGCCGAACTTTATTAGCAAGCATCTTATCAGCTACTTTTCGATCAAAATTTTTATTAGAATAAGCTATGTCATATTCTTTGCTTTGCAATCGTTTTTTCAGTTTTTTTTTGTTTTCAGTTCAGTTTTGTTTTCAGTTCAGTTTGACCATAATACGGATATCCAGGAATATGCATTTCTGTAGGTAAGTTATTGATTACGTTATCTAGTAATCCATAACGTTTTGTATGCTTCAGTAATTTATGCACAAGCATCTTTCTTCAAGCACTGACTTTACAACTGATTATCAATATATGGAACAAGCGTTTGTATTTTAAGAAGACTTATCTTAGATTTGACTTTGTTCCGTAAACGTGAATTTTACTTCTTAACATTCTGCCAGATAATAGTAGTATTCTGCGGGTCATTAAATTATGGAAAAATTGATATTTCATTAACTTTAATTACGCAATGCAATGCTTTCAGATTTATGAATCTGACGATACCAACGTTATTAACAAAAAAAATCTCACTCTTTTCTAAATTTCTAAATTATGGTTTTAAAATGATGAGAATTATTAAAAAAAACAATAAAACAATAAAAATGATCGTTGCAACCATTTAATACTGGATTATAAAAAATTAAAAAAATTAAATCTTTAAATGAAAAAAATTCGTTATTCGCTGAACTATGGCATTCATACTGAATTAATTTGCCTTTTTTCTTGATGCTAAAATAAAAATGACATAGAAAATCATCTAAAAATATATCGATATTTCAATCAAAAGTGAGAAATCAAACCTAAAAAAGATCTCGTACTTGAAATTCCAGTGGCTTTGTTCAATGTATTAGCCTTTTTATCTCTACAAAATTATTAAATTGATACAAAAATACATGTATAAAAAGTAAGTATCTCATTCGAAAGTGAGGAACCAGCCATAAAACCAAAGAACTTGCATCAAATCAATGATTTCTAACTTTAAAAACTAGCAACATCTTCGATGAGTGAATTAGAATTTTTTCCACGATACTTCTATATAAGTTACATCAAAATACATAAAAAAAATTAACATTTTAATCAGAAGTGGGGAACTAAACTGACAGTTAAAAACTCCCATCGAATCAAAGATTTCATACTTTCAAAAATTCTAGCAGCTTCTATTGGTTAATATGTCTTTTTTTATGATAATATATAGGTAACACTAAAATAATTGAAAATAAAATCAACATGTCAATCAAAAGTGAGGAACCTAACCTAACAGGATTATTTTGAAGTATGAAATGATTTCATACTTCAAAAAATTCCGACAGTTTCAAATGGCGGATTTGTCTTTTTTCTTGTCAAAACTTCATAGATGATACTAAAATATATTCAGCAAAAATCAATATGTCAATAGAAAGTGAGACACTTTACTCAACAGGTAAAAACTCCGTCAAATTGGAGATTTCGTACTTTAAAAATTCTAGTGGCTTCAATTAGTAGATAAGCCTATTTTTCTCGACAAAATTATGAAAATTACACCAAAATTTATATATTAAAAATCAGTATCTCATCCAAAATTAAGGAACCAAACATAACCCCAACAAAATCTGTCGACTCAATAATATCGTACTTTAACAAATTCCAGCAGCTTGAATGAACGGATACGCATTTTTTCTTGACACCATAACTAAGGTTACGTGAATGTGCATTCACAAAAAATCAGCATTTCAAAATAAGTAAGGAACTTAACAGGTAAAAACTCCTGTCAAATCGGATATTTCGTACTTCAAAAAATTCCAGTGACTGTAATTAGAGGATTAGCTTTTTTAAATAGAAGCTGCTTAAGAAATAATAGAGTCGACCAGAAATACGAAGCGTGGAAACCATTATATGCACCTGGTCTGTCTTCTGGCATTACCAGATGCCAAAAATGCGTGTTACACATTAGGCTGGACCAACGCTATACAGGCAATGGAGCAAACCTTTAAGATACCAAAGTATCTTCTCCAAATCATCGGAGAGTATCTGAGGGACCGCTTCATTTCGTATGATATAACGGAAGGGAAGAAAAGAAAAGAGCTGAATGCGGGGACGGCAAAGGGCACCGTTCTGGGATCCGACATATGGAATATTTTCTATGACGAGATGCTCATATTGTGAATGCCAGATGGATGTTGCATAGTTGGGTACACAGATGACGTCGCTGTAGCCATAATTGCGAGATGTGTGGAAACAACACAGATGCGACTCAATTATGTTATGTG